>CM049431.1:94552954-94958759 GCA_026929855.1 Poa annua
AAATCCACCCCAGACCCCAAAACTGTGTGCTATAGCCAACGAAAAAGGCCAGGAATGGCCTGAATCACGAGTTTTTTACCATTTGATGAAACTCGTGTTACGGGGTCCGGACCGTTTAAATCCACCCTGGACCCCAAAACTATGTGCTATAGCCCATTAAAACGGCCAGAAATGACCGAAATCACGAGTTTTTTACGATTTTATGAAACTCGTGTTACGGGGTCCCGGACCATTTTAATCCACCCCGGACCCCAAAAACCGTGTGCTATAGCCCACGAAAATGGCCAGAATGGCCTGAATCACGAATTTTTTTACGGTTATATGAAACTCGTGTTACGGGTCCGGACCGTTTAAATCCACCCCGGAGCCCAAAACTGTGTGCTATAGCCCACGAAAACGGCCAAAAATGGCCGAAAACCACGAGTTTTTGACGATTTTATGAAAGTCGTGTTACGGGTCCCGAACCGTTTAAATCCACCCCGGACCCCAAAAACCGTGTGATATAGCCCTCGAAAACGGCCAGAAATGGCCTGAATCACGAGTTTTTTACCATTTGATGAAACTCGTGTTACGGGGCCGGACCGTTTAAATCCACCCCGGACCCCAAATATGTGTGGTATAGCCCACGAAAACGGCCAGAAATGGCCTGAATCACGATTTTTTTACGATTTTATCAAACTTGTGTTACGGGGTCCCGGACCGTTCAAACCGTGTGCTATAACCCACGAAAACGGCCAAAAATGGCCTGAATCACGAGTTTATTACCATTTGATGAAACTCGTGTTACGGGGTCCGGACCTTTTAAATCCACCCCAGACCCCAAAACTGTGTGATATAGCCCTGGAAAACGGCCAGAAATGGCCTGAATCACGAGTTTTTTAGGATTTATGAAACTCGTGTTACCGGGTCCCGGAACGTTTAAATCCACCCCGGACCCCAAAAATGTATGATATAGCCCACGAAAACGGCCAGAAATGGCCGAAATCACGAGTTACGATTTTATGAAACTCGTGTTACGGGTTCCCGGACCGTTTAAATCCACACTAGACCCCAAAATCGTGTGCTATAACCCACGAAAACGGCGAGAAATGGCCTGAATCAAGAGTTTTTTACGATTACGTGAAACTCATGTTACGCGTCCCGGTCTGTTTAAATCCACCCTGGACCCCAAAACCGTCTGCTATAGCCACCGAAAACTGCCAGAAATGGCCGAAATCGCGATTTTTCACGTTTATCAAAGTCCTGTTACGGGGTCCCGGACCGTTTAAATCCACCCCGGACCCCAAAACCATGTGCTATAAATCCACAAAAATGGCCACAAATGGCCGAAATCACGAGTTTTTTACGATTCTATGAAACTCGTGTTACGTGGTCCCAGAACGTTTAAATCCACCCCGGACCCCAAAAATGTATGATATAGCCCACGAAAACGGCCAGAAATGGCCGAAATCACGAGTTTTTTTACGATTTTATGAAACTCGTGTTTCGGGTTCCCGGACCGTTTAAATCCACACTAGACCCCAAAACCGTGTGCTATAACCCACGAAAACGGCGAGAAATGCCTGAATCAAGAGTTTTTTACGATTTCGTGAAACTTATGTTACGCGTCCCGGACTGTTTAAATCCACCCTGGACGCCAAAACCGTCTGCTATAGCCACCGAAAACGGCCAGAAATGGCCGAAATCGCGATTTTTCACGTTTATGAAAGTCCTGTTACGGGTCCCGGACCGTTTAAATCCACCCCGGACCCCAAAACCATGTGCTATAAATCCACGAAAATGGCCACAAATGGGCGAAATCACGAGTTTTTTACGATTCTATGAAACTCGTGTTACGTGGTCCCAGAACGTTTAAATCCACCATGAACCCCAAAACCGTGTGCTATAGCCCACGAACACGGCCAGAAATGGCCGAAATCGCGAGTTTTTTACCATTTTATGAAAGTCGTGTTACGGGGTCCCGGACCGTTTAAATCCACCCGGACACCAAAACCGTGTGCTATAATCCACTGAAACGGCCAGAAATGGCCTGAATCACGAGTTTTTTACGATTTTATGAAACTCGTGTTACGGGGTCCCGGACCCCAAAACCGCGTGCTACACCCCACGTAAATGGCCTGAAATGGCCTGAATCATGAATTTTTTTACTGTTATATGAAACTCGTGTTACGGGGTCCGGACCGTTTAAATCCACCCCGGAGCCCAAAACTGTGTGCGCCCACGAAACGGCCAGAAATGCCGAAAACCACTAGTTTTTGACGATTTTATGAAAGCCGTGTTACGGGGTCCCGAACCGTTTAAATCCACCCCGGACCCCAAAACTGTGTGATATAGCCCACGAAAACGGCCAGAAATGGCCTGAGACACGAGTTATTTACCATTTGATGAAACTCGTGTTACGGGGTCCGGACCGTTTAAATCCACCCCGGACCCCAAAACTGTGTGACATAGCCCACGAAAACGGCCAGAAATGGCCTGAATCATGAGTTTCTTACTATTTTATGAAACTCGTGTTCACGGGGGCCTAGAACGTTTAAATCCACCCCGGACCCCAGAAACGTATGCTATAGCCCACGAAAACGGCCAGAAATTGCCGAAATCACGAGTTTTTTTCGATTTTATGAAACTCATGTTACGGGGTACCGGAATGTTTAAATCCACCCCGGACCCCAAAACCGTGTGCTATAGCCCACGAAAACGGCCAAAATGGCCGAAATCGCGAGTTTTTTAAGATTTTATGAATGTCGTGTTACGGGGTCATGGACCGTTTACATCCGCCCCGGACACCAAAACCGTGTGCTATAATCCATGAAAACGGCCAGAAATGGCCTAAATCACGAGTTTTTTACGATTTTATGAAACTCGTGTTAACGGGTTCCCGGACCGTTTTAATCCACCCCGGACCCCAAAACTGTGTGCTATAGCCCACGAAAACGGCCAGAAATGGCTGAAAACCACGAGTTTTTGACGATTTTATGAAAGTCGTGTTACGGGTCCCAAACCGTTTAAATCCACCCTGGACCCCAAAACCGTGTGCTATAGCTCACGAAAATGGCCAGAAATGGCATGAATCACGATTTTTTTACGATTTCGTGAAACTCGTGTTACGGGGTCCAGACCGTTTAAATCCACCCCGGAGCCCAAAACCGTGTGCTATAGCCCACGAAAACGGGCAGTAATGGCCGAAATTACGAGTATTTGAAGATTTTATGAAAGACGTGTTACGGGGTCCTGAAACGTTTAAATCCACCCCGGACCCCGAAACCGTGCGCTATAGCCCACGAAAACGGCTAGAAATGGCCGAAATCACGAGTTTTTGACGATTTGATGAAAGTCGTGTTACGGGTTTCCCGTACCGTTTAAATCCACCCCAGACCCCAAAACTGTGTGCTATAGCCAACGAAAAAGGCCAGGAATGGCCTGAATCACGAGTTTTTTACCATTTGATGAAACTCGTGTTACGGGGTCCGGACCGTTTAAATCCACCTTGGACCCCAAAACTATGTGCTATAGCCCATTAAAACGGCCAGAAATGACCGAAATCACGAGTTTTTTACGATTTTATGAAACTCGTGTTACGGGGTCCCGGACCATTTTAATCCACCCCCGGACCCCAAAACCGTGTGCTATAGCCCACGAAAATGGCCAGAAATGGCCTGAAGCACGAATTTTTTTACGGTTATATGAAACTCGTGTTACGGGGTCCGGACCGTTTAAATCCACCCCGGAGCCCAAAACTGTGTGCTATAGCCCACGAAAACGGCCAAAAATGGCCGAAAACCACGAGTTTTTGACGATTTTATGAAAGTCGTGTTACGGGTCCCGAACCGTTTAAATCCACCCCGGACCCCAAAACCGTGTGATATAGCCCTCGAAAACGGCCAGAAATGGCCTGAATCACGAGTTTTTTACCATTTGATGAAACTCGTGTTACGGGGCCGGGCCGTTTAAATCCACCCGGACCCCAAATATGTGTGGTATAGCCCACGAAAACGGCCAGAAATGGCCTGAATCACGATTTTTTTACGATTTTATCAAACTTGTGTTACGGGGTCCCGGACCGTTCAAACCCGTGTGCTATAACCCACGAAAACGGCCAAAAATGGCCTGAATCACGAGTTTATTACCATTTGATGAAACTCGTGTTACGGGGTCCGGACCTTTTAAAATCCACCCCAGACCCCAAAACTGTGTGATATAGCCCTGGAAAACGGCCAGAAATGGCCTGAATCACGAGTTTTTTACGATTTTATGAAACTCGTGTTACGGGGTCCCGGACCCCAAAACCGCGTGCTACACCCCACGTAAATGGCCTGAAATGGCCTGAATCATGAATTTTTTTACTGTTATATGAAACTCGTGTTACGGGGTCCGGACCGTTTAAATCCACCCCGGAGCCCAAAACTGTGTGCGCCCACGAAAACGGCCAGAAATGGCCGAAAACCACTAGTTTTTGACGATTTTATGAAAGCCGTGTTACGGGGTCCCGAACCGTTTAAATCCACCCCGGACCCCAAAACTGTGTGATATAGCCCACGAAAACGGCCAGAAATGGCCTGAGACACGAGTTATTTACCATTTGATGAAACTCGTGTTACGGGGTCCGGACCGTTTAAATCCACCCCGGACCCCAAAACTGTGTGACATAGCCCACGAAAACGGCCAGAAATGGCCTGAATCATGAGTTTCTTACTATTTTATGAAACTCGTGTTACGGGGCCTAGAACGTTTAAATCCACCCCGGACCCCAGAAACGTATGCTATAGCCCACGAAAACGGCCAGAAATTGCCGAAATCACGAGTTTTTTTTCGATTTTATGAAACTCATGTTACGGGGTACCGGAATGTTTAAATCCACCCCGGACCCCAAACCGTGTGCTATAGCCCACGAAAACGGCCAAAAATGGCCGAAATCGCGAGTTTTTTAAGATTTTATGAATGTCGTGTTACGGGGTCATGGACCGTTTACATCCGCCCCGGACACCAAAACCGTGTGCTATAATCCATGAAAACGGCCAGAAATGGCCTAAATCACGAGTTTTTTACGATTTTATGAAACTCGTGTTACGGGTTCCCGGACCGTTTTAATCCACCCCGGACCCCAAAACTGTGTGCTATAGCCCACGAAAACGGCCAGAAATGCTGAAAACCACGAGTTTTTGACGATTTTATGAAAGTCGTGTACGGGTCCCAAACCGTTTAAATCCACCCTGGACCCCAAAACCGTGTGCTGTAGCTCACGAAAATGGCCAGAAATGGCATGAATCACGATTTTTTTACGATTTCGTGAAACTCGTGTTACGGGGTCCAGACCGTTTAAATCCACCCCGGAGCCCAAAACCGTGTGATATAGCCCACGAAAACGGGCAGTAATGGCCGAAATTACGAGTATTTGACGATTTTATGAAAGTCGTGTTACGGGGTCCTGAAACGTTTAAATCCACCCCGGACCCCGAAACCGTGCGCTATAGCCCACGAAAAGGGCTAGAAATGGCCGAAATCACGAGTTTTTGACGATTTGATGAAAGTCGTGTTACGGGTTTCCCGTACCGTTTAAATCCACCCCAGACCCCAAAACTGTGTGCTATAGCCAACGAAAAAGGCCAGGAATGGCCTGAATCACGAGTTTTTTACCATTTGATGAAACTCGTGTTACGGGTCCGGACCGTTTAAATCCACCCTGGACCCCAAAACTATGTGCTATAGCCCATTAAAACGGCCAGAAATGACCGAAATCACGAGTTTTTTACGATTTTATGAAACTCGTGTTACGGGGTCCCGGACCATTTTAATCCACCCCGGACCCCAAAACCGTGTGCTATAGCCCACGAAAATGGCCAGAAATGGCCTGAATCACGAATTTTTTTACGGTTATATGAAACTCGTGTTACGGGGTCCGGACCGTTTAAATCCACCCCGGAGCCCAAAACTGTGTGCTATAGCCACGAAAATGGCCAAAAATGGCCGAAAACCACGAGTTTTTGACGATTTTATGAAAGTCGTGTTACGGGTCCCGAACCGTTTCAAATCCACCCCGGACCCCAAAACCGTGTGATATAGCCCTCGAAAACGGCCAGAAATGGCCTGAATCACGAGTTTTTTACCATTTGATGAAACTCGTGTTACGGGGCCGGACCGTTTAAATCCACCCCGGACCCCAAATATGTGTGGTATAGCCCACGAAAACGGCCAGAAATGGCCTGAATCACGATTTTTTTACGATTTTATCAAACTTGTGTTACGGGGTCCCGGACCGTTCAAACCCGTGTGCTATAACCCACGAAAACGGCCAAAAATGGCCTGAATCACGAGTTTATTACCATTTGATGAAACTCGTGTTACGGGGTCCGGACCTTTTAAATCCACCCCAGACCCCAAAACTGTGTGATATAGCCCTGGAAAACGGCCAGAAATGGCCTGAATCACGAGTTTTTTTAGGATTTTATGAAACTCGTGTTACCGGGTCCCGGAACGTTTAAATCCACCCCGGACCCCAAAAATGTATGATATAGCCCAAAACGGCCAGAAATGGCCGAAATCACGAGTTACGATTTTATGAAACTCGTGTTACGGGTTCCCGGACCGTTTAAATCCACACTAGACCCCAAAATCGTGTGCTATAACCCACGAAAACGGCGAGAAATGGCCTGAATCAAGAGTTTTTTACGATTACGTGAAACTCATGTTACGCGTCCCGGTCTGTTTAAATCCACCCTGGACCCCAAAACCGTCTGCTATAGCCACCGAAAACTGCCAGAAATGGCCGAAATCGCGATTTTTCACGTTTATCAAAGTCCTGTTACGGGGTCCCGGACCGTTTAAATCCACCCCGGACCCCAAAACCATGTGCTATAAATCCACAAAAATGGCCACAAATGGCCGAAATCACGAGTTTTTTACGATTCTATGAAACTCGTGTTACGTGGTCCCAGAACGTTTAAATCCACCCCGGACCCCAAAAATGTATGATATAGCCCACGAAAACGGCCAGAAATGGCCGAAATCACGAGTTTTTTTACGATTTTATGAAACTCGTGTTTCGGGTTCCCGGACCGTTTAAATCCACACTAGACCCCAAAACCGTGTGCTATAACCCACGAAAACGGCGAGAAATGGCCTGAATCAAGAGTTTTTTACGATTTCGTGAAACTTATGTTACGCGTCCCGGACTGTTTAAATCCACCCTGGACGCCAAAAACCGTCTGCTATAGCCACCGAAAACGGCCAGAAATGGCCGAAATCGCGATTTTTCACGTTTATGAAAGTCCTGTTACGGGGTCCCGGACCGTTTAAATCCACCCCGGACCCCAAAACCATGTGCTATAAATCCACGAAAATGGCCACAAATGGGCGAAATCACGAGTTTTTTACGATTCTATGAAACTCGTGTTACGTGGTCCCAGAACGTTTAAATCCACCATGAACCCCAAAACCGTGTGCTATAGCCCACGAACACGGCCAGAAATGGCCGAAATCGCGAGTTTTTTACCATTTTATGAAAGTCGTGTTACGGGGTCCCGGACCGTTTAAATCCACCCGGACACCAAAACCGTGTGCTATAATCCACTTGAAACGGCCAGAAATGGCCTGAATCACGAGTTTTTTACGATTTTATGAAACTCGTGTTACGGGGTCCCGGACCCCAAAACCGCGTGCTACACCCCACGTAAATGGCCTGAAATGGCCTGAATCATGAATTTTTTTACTGTTATATGAAACTCGTGTTACGGGGTCCGGACCGTTTAAATCCACCCCGGAGCCCAAAACTGTGTGCGCCCACGAAAACGGCCAGAAATGGCCGAAAACCACTAGTTTTTGACGATTTTATGAAAGCCGTGTTACGGGGTCCCGAACCGTTTAAATCCACCCCGGACCCCAAAACTGTGTGATATAGCCCACGAAAACGGCCAGAAATGGCCTGAGACACGAGTTATTTACCATTTGATGAAACTCGTGTTACGGGGTCCGGACCGTTTAAATCCACCCCGGACCCCAAAACTGTGTGACATAGCCCACGAAAACGGCCAGAAATGGCCTGAATCATGAGTTTCTTACTATTTTATGAAACTCGTGTTACGGGGGCCTAGAACGTTTAAATCCACCCCGGACCCCAGAAACGTATGCTATAGCCCACGAAAACGGCCAGAAATTGCCGAAATCACGAGTTTTTTTTCGATTTTATGAAACTCATGTTACGGGGTACCGGAATGTTTAAATCCACCCCGGACCCCAAAACCGTGTGCTATAGCCCACGAAAACGGCCAAAATGGCCGAAATCGCGAGTTTTTTAAGATTTTATGAATGTCGTGTTACGGGGTCATGGACCGTTTACATCCGCCCCGGACACCAAAATCGTGTGCTATAATCCATGAAAACGGCCAGAAATGGCCTAAATCACGAGTTTTTTACGATTTTATGAAACTCGTGTTACGGGTTCCCGGACCGTTTTAATCCACCCCGGACCCCAAAACTGTGTGCTATAGCCCACGAAAACGGCCAGAAATGGCTGAAAACCACGAGTTTTGACGATTTTATGAAAGTCGTGTTACGGGTCCCAAACCGTTTAAATCCACCCTGGACCCCAAAACCGTGTGCTATAGCTCACGAAAATGGCCAGAAATGGCATGAATCACGATTTTTTTACGATTTCGTGAAACTCGTGTTACGGGGTCCAGACCGTTTAAATCCACCCCGGAGCCCAAAACCGTGTGCTATAGCCCACGAAAACGGGCAGTAATGGCCGAATTACGAGTATTTGAAGATTTTATGAAAGACGTGTTACGGGGTCCTGAAACGTTTAAATCCACCCCGGACCCGAAACCGTGCGCTATAGCCCACGAAAACGGCTAGAAATGGCCGAAATCACGAGTTTTTGACGATTTGATGAAAGTCGTGTTACGGGTTTCCCGTACCGTTTAAATCCACCCCAGACCCCAAAACTGTGTGCTATAGCCAACGAAAAAGGCCAGGAATGGCCTGAATCACGAGTTTTTTACCATTTGATGAAACTCGTGTTACGGGGTCCGGACCGTTTAAATCCACCCTGGACCCCAAAACTATGTGCTATAGCCCATTAAAACGGCCAGAAATGACCGAAATCACGAGTTTTTTACGATTTTATGAAACTCGTGTTACGGGGTCCCGGACCATTTTAATCCACCCCGGACCCCAAAACCGTGTGCTATAGCCCACGAAAATGGCCAGAAATGGCCTGAAGCACGAATTTTTTTACGGTTATATGAAACTCGTGTTACGGGGTCCGGACCGTTTAAATCCACCCCGGAGCCCAAAACTGTGTGCTATAGCCCACGAAAACGGCCAAAAATGGCCGAAAACCACGAGTTTTTGACGATTTTATGAAAGTCGTGTTACGGGTCCCGAACCGTTTAAATCCACCCCGGACCCCAAAACCGTGTGATATAGCCCTCGAAAACGGCCAGAAATGGCCTGAATCACGAGTTTTTTACCATTTGATGAAACTCGTGTTACGGGGCCGGGCCGTTTAAATCCACCCCGGACCCCAAATATGTGTGGTATAGCCCACGAAAACGGCCAGAAATGGCCTGAATCACGATTTTTTTACGATTTTATCAAACTTGTGTTACGGGGTCCCGGACCGTTCAAACCGTGTGCTATAACCCACGAAAACGGCCAAAAATGGCCTGAATCACGAGTTTATTACCATTTGATGAAACTCGTGTTACGGGGTCCGGACCTTTTAAATCCACCCCAGACCCCAAAACTGTGTGATATAGCCCTGGAAAACGGCCAGAAATGGCCTGAATCACGAGTTTTTTTAGGATTTTATGAAACTCGTGTTACCGGGTCCCGGAACGTTTAAATCCACCCCGGACCCCAAAAATGTATGATATAGCCCACGGAAAACGGCCAGAAATGGCCGAAATCACGAGTTACGATTTTATGAAACTCGTGTTACGGGTTCCCGGACCGTTTAAATCCACACTAGACCCCAAAATCGTGTGCTATAACCCACGAAAACGGCGAGAAATGGCCTGAATCAAGAGTTTTTTACGATTACGTGAAACTCATGTTACGCGTCCCGGTCTGTTTAAATCCACCCTGGACCCAAAACCGTCTGCTATAGCCACCGAAACTGCCAGAAATGGCCGAAATCGCGATTTTTCACGTTTATGAAAGTCCTGTTACGGGGTCCCGGACCGTTTAAATCCACCCCGGACCCCAAAACCATGTGCTATAAATCCACAAAAATGGCCACAAATGGCCGAAATCACGAGTTTTTTACGATTCTATGAAACTCGTGTTACGTGGTCCCAGAACGTTTAAATCCACCCGGACCCCAAAAATGTATGATATAGCCCACGAAAACGGCCAGAAATGGCCGAAATCACGAGTTTTTTTACGATTTTATGAAACTCGTGTTTCGGGTTCCCGGACCGTTTAAATCCACACTAGACCCCAAAACCGTGTGCTATAACCCACGAAAACGGCGAGAAATGGCCTGAATCAAGAGTTTTTTACGATTTCGTGAAACTTATGTTACGCGTCCCGGACTGTTTAAATCCACCCTGGACGCCAAAACCGTCTGCTATAGCACCGAAAACGGCCAGAAATGGCCGAAATCGCGATTTTTCACGTTTATGAAAGTCCTGTTACGGGGTCCCGGACCGTTTAAATCCACCCCGGACCCCAAAACCATGTGCTATAAATCCACGAAAATGGCCACAAATGGGCGAAATCACGAGTTTTTTACGATTCTATGAAACTCGTGTTACGTGGTCCAGAACGTTTAAATCCACCATGAACCCCAAAACCGTGTGCTATAGCCCACGAACACGGCCAGAAATGGCCGAAATCGCGAGTTTTTTACCATTTTATGAAAGTCGTGTTACGGGGTCCCGGACCGTTTAAATCCACCCGGACACCAAAACCGTGTGCTATAATCCACTGAAACGGCCAGAAATGGCCTGAATCACGAGTTTTTTACGATTTTATGAAACTCGTGTTACGGGGTCCCGGACCCCAAAACCGCGTGCTACACCCCACGTAAATGGCCTGAAATGGCCTGAATCATGAATTTTTTTTACTGTTATATGAAACTCGTGTTACGGGGTCCGGACCGTTTAAATCCACCCCGGAGCACAAAACTGTGTGCGCCCACGAAAACGGCCAGAAATGGCCGAAAACCACTAGTTTTTGACGATTTTATGAAAGCCGTGTTACGGGGTCCCGAACCGTTTAAATCCACCCCGGACCCCAAAACTGTGTGATATAGCCCACGAAAACGGCCAGAAATGGCCTGAGACACGAGTTATTTACCATTTGATGAAACTCGTGTTACGGGGTCCGGACCGTTTAAATCCACCCCGGACCCCAAAACTGTGTGACATAGCCCACGAAAACGGCCAGAATTGGCCTGAATCATGAGTTTCTTACTATTTTATGAAACTCGTGTTACGGGGGCCTAGAACGTTTAAATCCACCCCGGACCCCAGAAACGTATGCTATAGCCCACGAAAACGGCCAGAAATTGCCGAAATCACGAGTTTTTTTTCGATTTTATGAAACTCATGTTACGGGGTACCGGAATGTTTAAATCCACCCCGGACCCCAAAACCGTGTGCTATAGCCCACGAAAACGGCCAAAAATGGCCGAAATCGCGAGTTTTTTAAGATTTTATGAATGTCGTGTTACGGGGTCATGGACCGTTTACATCCGCCCCGGACACCAAAACCGTGTGCTATAATCCATGAAAACGGCCAGAAATGGCCTAAATCACGAGTTTTTTACGATTTTATGAAACTCGTGTTACGGGTTCCCGGACCGTTTTAATCCACCCGGACCCCAAAACTGTGTGCTATAGCCCACGAAAACGGCCAGAAATGGCTGAAAACCACGAGTTTTTGACGATTTTATGAAAGTCGTGTTACGGGTAACAAACCGTTTAAATCCACCCTGGACCCCAAAACCGTGTGCTGTAGCTCACGAAAATGGCCAGAAATGGCATGAATCACGATTTTTTTACGATTTCGTGAAACTCGTGTTACGGGGTCCAGACCGTTTAAATCCACCCCGGAGCCGAAAACCGTGTGCTATAGCCCACGAAAACGGGCAGTAATGGCCGAAATTACGAGTATTTGACGATTTTATGAAAGTCGTGTTACGGGGTCCTGAAACGTTTAAATCCACCCCGGACCCCGAAACCGTGCGCTATAGCCCACGAAAAGGGCTAGAAATGGCCGAAATCACGAGTTTTTGACGATTTGATGAAAGTCGTGTTACGGGTTTCCCGTACCGTTTAAATCCACCCCAGACCCCAAAACTGTGTGCTATAGCCAACGAAAAAGGCCAGGAATGGCCTGAATCACGAGTTTTTTACCATTTGATGAAACTCGTGTTACGGGGTCCGGACCGTTTAAATCCACCCTGGACCCCAAAACTATGTGCTATAGCCCATTAAAACGGCCAGAAATGACCGAAATCACGAGTTTTTTACGATTTTATGAAACTCGTGTTACGGGGTCCCGGACCATTTAATCCACCCCGGACCCCAAAACCGTGTGATATAGCCCTCGAAAACGGCCAGAAATGGCCTGAATCACGAGTTTTTTACCATTTGATGAAACTCGTGTTACGGGGCCGGACCGTTTAAATCCACCCCGGACCCAAATATGTGTGGTATAGCCCACGAAAACGGCCAGAAATGGCCTGAATCACGATTTTTTTACGATTTTATCAAACTTGTGTTACGGGGTCCCGGACCGTTCAAACCCGTGTGCTATAACCCACGAAAACGGCCAAAAATGGCCTGAATCACGAGTTTATTACCATTTGATGAAACTCGTGTTACGGGGTCCGGACCTTTTAAATCCACCCCAGACCCCAAAACTGTGTGATATAGCCTGGAAAACGGCCAGAAATGGCCTGAATCACGAGTTTTTTTAGGATTTTATGAAACTCGTGTTACCGGGTCCCGGAACGTTTAAATCCACCCCGGACCCCAAAAATGTATGATATAGCCCACGAAAACGGCCAGAAATGGCCGAAATCACGAGTTACGATTTTATGAAACTCGTGTTACGGGTTCCCGGACCGTTTAAATCCACACTAGACCCCAAAATCGTGTGCTATACCCACGAAAACGGCGAGAAATGGCCTGAATCAAGAGTTTTTTACGATTACGTGAAACTCATGTTACGCGTCCCGGTCTGTTTAAATCCACCCTGGACCCCAAAACCGTCTGCTATAGCCACCGAAAACTGCCAGAAATGGCCGAAATCGCGATTTTTCACGTTTATGAAAGTCCTGTTACGGGGTCCCGGACCGTTTAAATCCACCCCGGACCCCAAAACCATGTGCTATAAATCCACAAAAATGGCCACAAATGGCCGAAATCACGAGTTTTTTACGATTCTATGAAACTCGTGTTACATGGTCCCAGAACGTTTAAATCCACCCCGGACCCCAAAAATGTATGATATAGCCCACGAAAACGGCCAGAAATGGCCGAAATCACGAGTTTTTTTACGATTTTATGAAACTCGTGTTTCGGGTTCCCGGACCGTTTAAATCCACACTAGACCCCAAAACCGTGTGCTATAACCCACGAAAACGGCGAGAAATGGCCTGAATCAAGAGTTTTTTACGATTTCGTGAAACTTATGTTACGCGTCCCGGACTGTTTAAATCCACCCTGGACGCCAAAACCGTCTGCTATAGCCACCGAAAACGGCCAGAAATGGCCGAAATCGCGATTTTTCACGTTTATGAAAGTCCTGTTACGGGGTCCCGGACCGTTTAAATCCACCCCGGACCCCAAAACCATGTGCTATAAATCCACGAAAATGGCCACAAATGGGCGAAATCACGAGTTTTTTACGATTCTATGAAACTCGTGTTACGTGGTCCCAGAACGTTTAAATCCACCATGAACCCCCAAACCGTGTGCTATAGCCCACTAACACGGCCAGAAATGGCCGAAATCGCGAGTTTTTTACCATTTTATGAAAGTCGTGTTACGGGGTCCCGGACCGTTTAAATCCACCCGGACA
Source organism: Poa annua (assembly GCA_026929855.1). Lineage (NCBI taxonomy): Eukaryota > Viridiplantae > Streptophyta > Magnoliopsida > Poales > Poaceae > Poa > Poa annua. The sequence goes on from CM049431.1 coordinate 94,566,986, forward strand.
CCAAAACCGTGTGCTATAATCCACTGAAACGGCCAGAAATGGCCTGAATCACGAGTTTTTTACGATTTTATGAAACTCGTGTTACGTGGTCCCGGACCCCAAAACCGCGTGCTACACCCCACGTAAATGGCCTGAAATGGCCTGAATCATGAATTTTTTTACTGTTATATGAAACTCGTGTTACGGGGTCCGGACCGTTTAAATCCACCCCGGAGCCCAAAACTGTGTGCGCCCACGAAAACGGCCAGAAATGGCCGAAAACCACTAGTTTTTGACGATTTTATGAAAGCCGTGTTACGGGGTCCCGAACCGTTTAAATCCACCCCGGACCCCAAAACTGTGTGATATAGCCCACGAAAACGGCCAGAAATGGCCTGAGACACGAGTTATTTACCATTTGATGAAACTCGTGTTACGGGGTCCGGACCGTTTAAATCCACCCCGGACCCCAAAACTGTGTGACATAGCCCACGAAAACGGTCAGAAATGGCCTGAATCATGAGTTTCTTACTATTTTATGAAACTCGTGTTACGGGGGCCTAGAACGTTTAAATCCACCCCGGACCCCAGAAACGTATGCTATAGCCCACGAAAATGGCCAGAAATTGCCGAAATCACGAGTTTTTTTTCGATTTTATGAAACTCATGTTACGGGGTACCGGAATGTTTAAATCCACCCCGGACCCCAAAACCGTGTGCTATAGCCCACGAAAACGGCCAAAAATGGCCGAAATCGCGAGTTTTTTAAGATTTTATGAATGTCGTGTTACGGGGTCATGGACCGTTTACATCCGCCCCGGACACCAAAACCGTGTGCTATAATCCATGAAAACGGCCAGAAATGGCCTAAATCACGAGTTTTTTACGATTTTATGAAACTCGTGTTACGGGTTCCCGGACCGTTTTAATCCACCCCGGACCCCAAAACTGTGTGCTATAGCCCACGAAAACGGCCAGAAATGGCTGAAAACCACGAGTTTTTGACGATTTTATGAAAGTCGTGTTACGGGTCCCAAACCGTTTAAATCCACCCTGGCCCCCAAAACCGTGTGCTATAGCTCACGAAAATGGCCAGAAATGGCATGAATCACGATTTTTTTACGATTTCGTGAAACTCGTGTTACGGGGTCCAGACCGTTTAAATCCACCCCGGAGCCCAAAACCGTGTGCTATAGCCCACGAAAACGGGCAGTAATGGCCGAAATTACGAGTATTTGACGATTTTATGAAAGTCGTGTTACGGGGTCCTGAAACGTTTAAATCCACCCCGGACCCCGAAACCGTGCGCTATAGCCCACGAAAAGGGCTAGAAATGGCCGAAATCACGAGTTTTTGACGATTTGATGAAAGTCGTGTTACGGGTTTCCCGTACCGTTTAAATCCACCCCAGACCCCAAAACTGTGTGCTATAGCCAACGAAAAAGGCCAGGAATGGCCTGAATCACGAGTTTTTTACCATTTGATGAAACTCGTGTTACGGGGTCCGGACCGTTTAAATCCACCCTGGACCCCAAAACTATGTGCTATAGCCCATTAAAACGGCCAGAAATGACCGAAATCACGAGTTTTTTACGATTTTATGAAACTCGTGTTACGGGGTCCCGGACCATTTTAATCCACCCCGGACCCCAAAACCGTGTGCTATAGCCCACGAAAATGGCCAGAAATGGCCTGAATCACGAATTTTTTTACGGTTATATGAAACTCGTGTTACGGGGTCCGGACCGTTTAAATCCACCCCGGAGCCCAAAACTGTGTGCTATAGCCCACGAAAACGGCCAAAAATGGCCGAAAACCACGAGTTTTTGACGATTTTATGAAAGTCGTGTTACGGGTCCCGAACCGTTTAAATCCACCCCGGACCCCAAAACCGTGTGATATAGCCCTCGAAAACGGCCAGAAATGGCCTGACGAGTTTTTTACCATTTGATGAAACTCGTGTTACGGGGCCGGACCGTTTAAATCCACCCCGGACCCCAAATATGTGTGGTATAGCCCACGAAAACGGCCAGAAATGGCCTGAATCACGATTTTTTTACGATTTTATCAAACTTGTGTTACGGGGTCCCGGACCGTTCAAACCCGTGTGCTATAACCCACGAAAACGGCCAAAAATGGCCTGAATCACGAGTTTATTACCATTTGATGAAACTCGTGTTACGGGGTCCGGACCTTTTAAATCCACCCCAGACCCCAAAACTGTGTGATATAGCCCTGGAAAACGGCCAGAAATGGCCTGAATCACGAGTTTTTTTAGGATTTTATGAAACTCGTGTTACCGGGTCCCGGAACGTTTAAATCCACCCCGGACCCCAAAAATGTATGATATAGCCCACGAAAACGGCCAGAAATGGCCGAAATCACGAGTTACGATTTTATGAAACTCGTGTTACGGGTTCCCGGACCGTTTAAATCCACACTAGACCCCAAAATCGTGTGCTATAACCCACGAAAACGGCGAGAAATGGCCTGAATCAAGAGTTTTTTACGATTACGTGAAACTCATGTTACGCGTCCCGGTCTGTTTAAATCCACCCTGGACCCCAAAACCGTCTGCTATAGCCACCGAAAACTGCCAGAAATGGCCGAAATCGCGATTTTTCACGTTTATGAAAGTCCTGTTACGGGGTCCCGGACCGTTTAAATCCACCCCGGACCCCAAAACCATGTGCTATAAATCCACAAAAATGGCCACAAATGGCCGAAATCACGAGTTTTTTACGATTCTATGAAACTCGTGTTACGTGGTCCCAGAACGTTTAAATCCACCCCGGACCCCAAAAATGTATGATATAGCCCACGAAAACGGCCAGAAATGGCCGAAATCACGAGTTTTTTTACGATTTTATGAAACTCGTGTTTCGGGTTCCCGGACCGTTTAAATCCACACTAGACCCCAAAACCGTGTGCTATAACCCACGAAAACGGCGAGAAATGGCCTGAATCAAGAGTTTTTTACGATTTCGTGAAACTTATGTTACGCGTCCCGGACTGTTTAAATCCACCCTGGACGCCAAAACCGTCTGCTATAGCCACCGAAAACGGCCAGAAATGGCCGAAATCGCGATTTTTCACGTTTATGAAAGTCCTGTTACGGGGTCCCGGACCGTTTAAATCCACCCCGGACCCCAAAACCATGTGCTATAAATCCACGAAAATGGCCACAAATGGGCGAAATCACGAGTTTTTTACGATTCTATGAAACTCGTGTTACGTGGTCCCAGAACGTTTAAATCCACCATGAACCCCAAAACCGTGTGCTATAGCCCACGAACACGGCCAGAAATGGCCGAAATCGCGAGTTTTTTACCATTTTATGAAAGTCGTGTTACGGGGTCCCGGACCGTTTAAATCCACCCGGACACCAAAACCGTGTGCTATAATCCACTGAAACGGCCAGAAATGGCCTGAATCACGAGTTTTTTACGATTTTATGAAACTCGTGTTACGGGGTCCCGGACCCCAAAACCGCGTGCTACACCCCACGTAAATGGCCTGAAATGGCCTGAATCATGAATTTTTTTACTGTTATATGAAACTCGTGTTACGGGGTCCGGACCGTTTAAATCCACCCCGGAGCCCAAAACTGTGTGCGCCCACGAAAACGGCCAGAAATGGCCGAAAACCACTAGTTTTTGACGATTTTATGAAAGCCGTGTTACGGGGTCCCGAACCGTTTAAATCCACCCCGGACCCCAAAACTGTGTGATATAGCCCACGAAAACGGCCAGAAATGGCCTGAGACACGAGTTATTTACCATTTGATGAAACTCGTGTTACGGGGTCCGGACCGTTTAAATCCACCCCGGACCCCAAAACTGTGTGACATAGCCCACGAAAACGGCCAGAAATGGCCTGAATCATGAGTTTCTTACTATTTTATGAAACTCGTGTTACGGGGGCCTAGAACGTTTAAATCCACCCCGGACCCCAGAAACGTATGCTATAGCCCACGAAAACGGCCAGAAATTGCCGAAATCACGAGTTTTTTTTCGATTTTATGAAACTCATGTTACGGGGTACCGGAATGTTTAAATCCACCCCGGACCCCAAAACCGTGTGCTATAGCCCACGAAAACAGCCAAAAATGGCCGAAATCGCGAGTTTTTTAAGATTTTATGAATGTCGTGTTACGGGGTCATGGACCGTTTACATCCGCCCCGGACACCAAAACCGTGTGCTATAATCCATGAAAACGGCCAGAAATGGCCTAAATCACGAGTTTTTTACGATTTTATGAAACTCGTGTTACGGGTTCCCGGACCGTTTTAATCCACCCCGGACCCCAAAACTGTGTGCTATAGCCCACGAAAACGGCCAGAAATGGCTGAAAACCACGAGTTTTTGACGATTTTATGAAAGTCGTGTTACGGGTCCCAAACCGTTTAAATCCACCCTGGACCCCAAAACCGTGTGCTATAGCTCACGAAAATGGCCAGAAATGGCATGAATCACGATTTTTTTACGATTTCGTGAAACTCGTGTTACGGGGTCCAGACCGTTTAAATCCACCCCGGAGCCCAAAACCGTGTGCCATAGCCCACGAAAACGGGCAGTAATGGCCGAAATTACGAGTATTTGACGATTTTATGAAAGTCGTGTTACGGGGTCCTGAAACGTTTAAATCCACCCCGGACCCCGAAACCGTGCGCTATAGCCCACGAAAACGGCTAGAAATGGCCGAAATCACGAGTTTTTGACGATTTGATGAAAGTCGTGTTACGGGTTTCCCGTACCGTTTAAATCCACCCCAGACCCCAAAACTGTGTGCTATAGCCAACGAAAAAGGCCAGGAATGGCCTGAATCACGAGTTTTTTACCATTTGATGAAACTCGTGTTACGGGGTCCGGACCGTTTAAATCCACCCTGGACCCCAAAACTATGTGCTATAGCCCATTAAAACGGCCAGAAATGACCGAAATCACGAGTTTTTTACGATTTTATGAAACTCGTGTTACGGGGTCCCGGACCATTTTAATCCACCCCGGACCCCAAAACCGTGTGCTATAGCCCACGAAAATGGCCAGAAATGGCCTGAATCACGAATTTTTTTACGGTTATATGAAACTCGTGTTACGGGGTCCGGACCGTTTAAATCCACCCCGGAGCCCAAAACTGTGTGCTATAGCCCACGAAAACGGCCAAAAATGGCCGAAAACCACGAGTTTTTGACGATTTTATGAAAGTCGTGTTACGGGTCCCGAACCGTTTAAATCCACCCCGGACCCCAAAACCGTGTGATATAGCCCTCGAAAACGGCCAGAAATGGCCTGAATCACGAGTTTTTTACCATTTGATGAAACTCGTGTTACGGGGCCGGACCGTTTAAATCCACCCCGGACCCCAAATATGTGTGGTATAGCCCACGAAAACGGCCAGAAATGGCCTGAATCACGATTTTTTTTACGATTTTATCAAACTTGTGTTACGGGGTCCCGGACCGTTCAAACCCGTGTGCTATAACCCACGAAAACGGCCAAAAATGGCCTGAATCACGAGTTTATTACCATTTGATGAAACTCGTGTTACGGGGTCCGGACCTTTTAAATCCACCCCAGACCCCAAAACTGTGTGATATAGCCCTGGAAAACGGCCAGAAATGGCCTGAATCACGAGTTTTTTTAGGATTTTATGAAACTCGTGTTACCGGGTCCCGGAACGTTTAAATCCACCCCGGACCCCAAAAATGTATGATATAGCCCACGAAAACGGCCAGAAATGGCCGAACTCACGAGTTACGATTTTATGAAACTCGTGTTACGGGTTCCCGGACCGTTTAAATCCACACTAGACCCCAAAACCGTGTGCTATAACCCACGAAAACGGCGAGAAATGGCCTGAATCAAGAGTTTTTTACGATTTCGTGAAACTCATGTTACGCGTCCCGGACTGTTTAAATCCATCCTGGACCCCAAAACCGTCTGCTATAGCCACCGAAAACGGCCAGAAATGGCCAAAATCGCGATTTTTCACGTTTATGAAAGTCCTGTTACGGGGTTCCGGACCGTTTAAATCCACCCCGGACCCCAAAACCATGTGCTATAAATCCACGAAAATGGCCACAAATGGCCGAAATCACGAGTTTTTTTACAATTCTATGAAACTCGTGTTACGTGGTCCCAGAACGTTTAAATCCACCATGAACCCCAAAACCGTGTGCTATAGCCCACGAACACGGCCAGAAATGGCCGAAATCGCGAGTTTTTAACCATTTTATGAAAGTCGTGTTACGGGGTCCCGGACCGTTTAAATCCACCCGGACACCAAAACCGTGTGCTATAATCCACTAAAACGGCCAGAAATGGCTTGAATCACGAGTTTTTTACAATTTTATGAAACTCGTGTTACGGGGTCCCGGACCCCAAAACCGCGTGCTACACCCCACGTAAATTGCCAGAAATGGCATGAATCACGAATTTTTTACTGTTATATGAAACTCGTGTTACGGGGTCCGGACCGTTTAAATCCACCCCGGAGCCCAAAACTGTGTGCGCCCACGAAAACGGCCAGAAATGGCCGAAAACCACTAGTTTTTGACGATTTTATAAAAGCCGTGTTACGGGGTCCCAAACCGTTTAAATCCACCCCGGACCCCAAAACTGTGTGATATAGCCCACGAAAACGGCCAGAAATGGCCTGAGTCACGAGTTTTTTACCATTTGATGAAACTCGTGTTACGGGGTCCGGACCGTTTAAATCCACCCCCGACCCCAAAAATGTGTGACATAGCCCACGAAAACGGCAAGAAATGGCCTGAATCATGATTTTTTTATGATTTTATGAAACTCGTGTAACGGGGGCCTAGAACGTTTAAATCCACCCCGGACCCAGAAACGTATGCTATAGCCCACGAAAACGTCCAGAAATGGCCGAAATCACGAGTTTTTTTACGATTTTATGAAACTCAAGTTACAGGGTACCGGAACGTTTAAATCCACCTGACCCCCAAAACCGTGTGCTATAGCCCACGAAAACAGCCAGTAATGGCCGAAATCACGAGTTTTTTACGAATTTATGAAACTCGTGTTACGGGTCCCGGACTGTTTAAATCCACCCTGGACCCCAAAAACATGTGCTATAGCCACCGAAAACAGCCAGAAATGGCCGAAATCTTGATTTTTTACGAGTTTATGAAAGTCATGTTACGGGGTCCCGGACCGTTTAAATCCACCCCAGACCCCAAAACCATGTGCTATAGCCCACGAAAACGGCCAGAAATGGGCGAAATCACGAGTTTTTTACGATTTTATGAAACTCGTGTTACGTTGTCCCTGAACGTTTAAATCCACCCTGAACCCCAAAACCGTGTGCTATAGCCCACGAAAACGGCCAGAAATGGCCTGAACCACGAGTTTTTTCGATATTATGAAACTCGTGTTACGGGGTCCCGGACCGTTTAAATCCACCCTGAACCCTAAAACCGTGTGCTATAGCTCACGAAAATGGCCAGAAATGGCATGAATCACGATTTTTTTACGATTTCGTGAAACTCGTGTTACGGGGTCCGGACCGTTTAAATCCACCCCGGAGCCCAAAACCATGTGTTTATAGCCCACGAAAACGGGCAGTAATGGCCGAAATTACGAGTTTTTGACGATTTTATGAAAGTCGTGTTACGGGGTCCCGAAACGTTTAAATCCACCCCGGACCCAGAAACCGTGCGCTATAGCCCACGAAAACGGCCAGAAATGGCCGAAATCACGAGTTTTTGACGATTTGATGAAAGTCGTGTTACGGGTTTCCCGAACCGTTTAAATCCACCCCAGACCCCAAAACTGTGTGCTATAGCCAACGAAAAAGGCCAGGAATGGCCTGAATCACGAGTTTTTTACCATTTGATGAAACTCGTGTTACGGGGTCCGGACCGTTTAAATCCACCCTGGACCCCAAAACTATGTGCTATAGCCCATTAAAACGGCCAGAAATGACCGAAATCACGAGTTTTTTACGATTTTATGAAACTCGTGTTATGGGGTCCCGGACCGTTTTAATCCACCCCGGACCCCAAAACCGTGTGCTATAGCCCACGAAAATGGCCAGAAATGGCCTGAATCACGAATTTTTTTACGGTTATATGAAACTCGTGTTACGGGGTCCGGACCGTTTAAATCCACCCCGGAGCCCAAAAATGTGTGCTATAGCCCACGAAAACGGCCAAAAATGACCGAAAACCACGAGTTTTTGACGATTTTATGAAAGTCGTGTTACGGGTCCCGAACCGTTTAAATCCACCCCGGACCCCAAAACCGTGTGATATAGCCCTCGAAAACGGCCAGAAATGGCCTGAATCACGAGTTTTTACCATTTGATGAAACTCGTGTTACGGGGCCGGACTGTTTAAATCCACCCCGGACCCCAAATATGTGTGATATAGCCCACGAAAACGGCCAGAAATGGCCTGAATCACGGGTTTTTTACGATTTTATGAAACTTGTGTTTCGGGGTCCCGGACCGTTCAGAACCGTGTGCTATAACCCACGAAAACGGCCAAAAATGGCCTGAATCACGAGTTTATTACCATTTGATGAAACTCGTGTTACGGGGTCCGGACCTTTTAAATCCACCCCAGACCCCAAAACTGTGTGATATAGCCCACGAAAACGGCCAGAAATGGCCTGAATCACGAGTTTTTTTACGATTTTATGAAACTCGTGTTACGGGGTCCCGGAACGTATAAATCCACCCCGGACCCCAAAAATGTATGATATAGCCCACGAAAACGGCCTGAAATGGCCGAAATCACGAGTTTTTTTAAGATTTTATGAAACTCGTGTTACGGGTTCCCGGACCGTTTAAATCCACACTAGACCCCAAAACCGTGTGCTATAACCCACGAAAACGGCGAGAAATGGCCTGAATCAAGAGTTTTTTACGATTTCGTGAAACTCATGTTACGCGTCCCGGACTGTTTAAATCCACCCTGGACCCCAAAACCGTCTGCTATAGCCACCGAAAACGGCCAGAAATGGCCGAAATCGCGATTTTTCACGTTTATGAAAGTCCTGTTACGGGGTCCCGGACCGTTTAAATCCACCCCGGACCCCAAAACCATGTGCTATAAATCCACGAAAATGGCCACAAATGGGCGAAATCACGAGTTTTTTACGATTCTATGAAACTCGTGTTACGTGGTCCCAGAACGTTTAAATCCACCATGAACCCCAAAACCGTGTGCTATAGCCCACGAACACGGCCAGAAATGGCCGAAATCGCGAGTTTTTTACCATTTTATGAAAGTCGTGTTACGGGGTCCCGGGCCGTTTAAATCCACCCGGACACAAAAACCGTGTGCTATAATCCACTGAAACGGCCAGAAATAGCCTGAATCACGAGTTTTTTACGATTTTATGAAACTCGTGTTACGGGGTCCCGGACCCCAAAACCGCGTGCTACACCCCACGTAAATGGCCAGAATAGGCCTGAATCATGAATTTTTGTACTGTTATATGAAACTCGTGTTACGGGGTCCGGACCGTTTAAATCCACCCCGGAGCCCAAAACTGTGTGCGCCCACGACAACGGCCAGAAATGGCCGAAAACCACTAGTTTTTGACGATTTTATGAAAGCCGTGTTACGGGGTCCCGAACCGTTTAAATCCACCCCGGACCCCAAAACTGTGTGATATAGCCCACGAACACGGCCAGAAATGGCCTGAGACACGAGTTATTTACCATTTGATGAAACTCGTGTTACGGGGTCCGGACCGTTTAAATCCACCCCGGAGCCCAAAACTGTGTGCGCCCACGAAAACGGCCAGAAATGGCCGAAAACCACTAGTTTTTGACGATTTTATGAAAGCCGTTTTACGGGGTCCCGAACCGTTTAAATCCACCCCGGACCCCAAAACTGTGTGATATAGCCCACGAACACGGCCAGAAATGGCCTGAGACACGAGTTATTTACCATTTGATGAAACTCGTGTTACGGGGTCCGGACCGTTTAAATCCACCCCGGACCCCAAAACTGTGTGACATAATCCACTAAAACGGCCAGAAATGGCCTGAATCACGAGTTTTTTACGATTTTATGAAACTCGTGTTACGGGGTCTTGGATCCCAAAACCGCGTGCTACACCCCACGTAAATGGCCAGAAATGGCCTGAATCACGAATTTTTTTACTGTTATATGAAACTCGTGTTACGGGGTCCGGACCGTTTAAATCCACCCCGGAGCCCAAAACTGTGTGCGCCCACAAAAACGGCCAGAAATGGCTGAAAACCACTAGTTTTTTACGATTTTATGAAAGCCGTGTTACGGGGTCCCGAACCGTTTAAATCCACCCCGGACCCCAAAACTGTGTGATATAGCCCACGAAAACGGCCAGAAATGGCCTGAGTCACGAGTTTTTTACCATTAGATGAAACTCGTGTTACGGGGTCCGGACCGTTTAAATCCACCCCGGACCCCAAAACTGTGTGACATAGCCCACGAAAACGGCCAGAAATGGCCTGAATCATGAGTTTTTTACGATTTTATGAAACTCGTGTTACGGGGGACTAGAACGTTTAAATCCACCCCGGACCCCAGAAACGTATGCTATAGCCCACGAAAACGGCCAGAAATGGCCGAAATCACGAGTTTTTTTACGATTTTATGAAACTCGTGTTACGGGGTCCCGGACCCCAAAACCGCGTTCTACACCCCACGTAAATGGCCAGAAATGGCCTGAATCATGAATTTTTTTATTGTTATATGAAACTCGTGTTACGGGGTCCGGACCGTTTAAATCCACCCCGGAGCCCAAAACTGTGTGCGCCCACGAAAACGGCCAGAAATGGCCGAAAACCACTAGTTTTTGACGATTTTATGAAAGCCGTGTTACGGGGTCCCGAACCGTTTAAATCCACCCCGGACCCCAAAACTGTGTGATATAGCCCACGAAAACGGCCAGAAATGGCCTGAGACACGAGTTATTTACCATTTGATGTCGTGGTGGTGTCGCGGCAGATGCCATAGGATGGCTAATTTGTGGGGCCGATGGACGTTGGTGGATCCGGGGAGGGATAGCGAACTGAAGAGCTCACACGGGGAGGATCCCGGTAAAACCGAGATCTCCCAAGAACAAGGGATATGATCAAAGTGCAAAGGGGGAAGATCTAACAAATACAAACAAATGCACGAAGGCACACAACACACAGGCGATATACCCAGGTTCAGGGCCCTCGTGAGGAGGTAACACCCCTACTCCTGCCTTTCCACTCTATATATTGGTGATATAAGGACTACAACTTGCCACAAGACCTCTCAAAGTGATGAGTATGAAGAACTAGATGAACTCAAGGTGAGAAGGAAATAACTGCTCTAAGAGTAAATGTGACTATTGCTTTGGCTCTCAAGTTGGTCTCTCTCTCTCTCAGGAGCAGTTATGGCGCCTTTTATAGAGGTCCGGCCAGGAGGGCCGGAAACCCTAACTTGGCTTGGCCCCACCGGACAGGCCTAACCGGGATGTCGTCACCGGCTAGTGCGACCTAGTCGCCGGACTATCCGGTGTAGCCCCTTCGTCATCATCTCGTTAAGGACGGTAGGCGCCGTCCTGCATCATCATTGTCCCCTTGTCAGAGACAAGACATGTCTTTGCCCATCCCGGATAGCCTTTTCCGGATTGCCGGGCTAGGCATGTCAGGTCTTGTCGTACCACGGTCGTACCGGCTGACGCGCTCCCGTGTCAGGCGGGAGGTGACCATGCTTCCGTGTCAGGCGGGAGGTGACCATGCTTCCGTGTCAGGCGGAACGGTACTTCCCCCCGCGATGGATGGGAAAGCCTGCTCTAGACCGTTGACGGCCTACCGGGAGCCCTCTCGCCGGCTACCTCCTCGCTTGCCACTACGAGCCTCTTCTGCATAAGATCAAGATCGACATATACATCCCGGTTAGCACTTACCCGGACTACCTATCCGGTAAAGCCGAGTACACCATCATCCGGGAACCTCCTCGGTGTCCCAGGTCCGGGATCCTTTCCGGAGATGTCCGAGCTCGTCTCAGGATGAGTATCTCTAGGCCTAGCCTCCCGAAGATGTCTTAGCCTACCGGCAAAGACATCTTCGAGAAGCTAGTTCTTAGAGGAACCACCCGCTTATGTCTGTGCTGCGATAGTGAGGGCCGGGGGTGTCTATTTATAGCTGCCAGAGCTGACCCTTGCGCCTGCCAGGAGGCACTTTGTCCTCTACCAGCACTCAGGGGTCAGTCTGCCCTTTCAGCACACCAGGAGGTGTTCATTGCTGTCGCCAAAGGTCAAGTACTGTTGATATTTACTGGATTAATCCGGGATCTGCCCCTACCCGGGGGGGTAGCCCCCCGACACTAGTCCCCGAAGCTGGTGCTGCACAGCGACCCCGGATGATGTGCGGGATCAGCTTTAATAACAACCATCTTCCGAGAACCTATGACACCATCCTTTTATTCCATGCCGAGGTCGATTCATCCCGAGATCTTCTCACCGAGATGGTCTTAACCGGGAGGCGAAGCCTGCGACCAGGTAGCACCATCTCAGCAAATCTTGACCGTTGATCTCCCGATGAATTCGAGACAGCGAGCCAGGGCCCACCCGACGTCCCGTCTGCGCAGAGGCGCACTCGAGTGCTTCTGCGCACGCACGGTGTCGCTTGGGTTCCCGCGCCGGGGAGCCGCATCCGATCCGGAATCGAACCGTTGGGGCCGTGTGGCCCTCGGTGTGGCCGGATCGAGCGCTCCGGATAGTGCCACGTGGTTCGCGGCACAAAATAGATCCCACCCACGATCGTGGAGATCGTGGGCGGGAAAATCGGAAACCGCTCCGGAATCCCCCCCCATAAATAGGGGGCCGGAACGGTCTCTTTCACTTCTTCTTCTTCGCTTCTCTTCTCCTTCACCGTCTCGAGCTCGTCGCTGCCGCTGCGCTCGTTGCCCGCACGACGTCCCGCTCGCCGTTCGCCGGAGCTCGCACCCCGCCGTCCCTCTCGCACGCCGTCGATCTCCTCCACCGGTGAGTTGCTCTTCTCCGCTCCGATGCCTTTCTCCGGTAGAGTAACCTCCCGACACCGGCCGTGCCATAGCACGAGCACGGTTGCGCCGCCGCCGGTGAGCACATTCGAGCGGCGCGCGCGAGGTGCACGGCGATGAACCACCGTGGCGTTAGGATGCATATTGGTCACCCGTATTCGTACCTCGTTTGAGTTTAGCGCGAGCCATTTTTCCTCCCTTTGTTTTGATTATTTAGCACATGACAGATCTTGCTTCCCACCAACTCGGTAGTGTTTAGCAGTTTGTGCCCCGACATCCTCGTTTCCGATAGACTAACTCCGACTAACCGCCGCTGCGTCTGCAGAGTAGCCCGGATACCCCTGCATACTTCTCCGACATGGGTGAAGAACGTGCTCGGGGGTGCTGGGATGGGTCCGAGACGAAGCAGTCGGATCTTGACTGGCTGTATCGGACTCACCGGATTCCTCCGGAAGTCGAGAGCCGTCTACCGGGAGAGGAGGTTGCACCGGAACCCCAACCCGGGGAATACGTAGTATTCCTCGCGCACTTCGAGCGCGGGTTTGGGCTTCCGGCAAGCCCCTTCTTCCGCGACTTCCTCGACCTCTACGACCTTCAGACTCACCATCTCCCCGCCAACGCCATAATGATGCTCTCGGTCTTCACTACATACGCGGAGGCATACCTTGGCATCTGGCCTTTCTTGGATCTCTGGGCCAAGTACTTTATTCTGCGTCACCAAGCCATCCCCAATCCGGATAAGAAGGTTAAAGACTTAGTGGATTGCGGAGCGGCCACCATCATCCCCCGCGCGGATTCCGGATTCCCCATAGTTAAAGGACTAGAGTCCTGCCGGAAGTGGCAGCGGAGTTTCTTCTACGTGAAGAACCGGGAGCACTCTGGAGATGGTCCGGGATCCTCGAACCCGGACTTCATCAATCTGCCGGAGTTCATTATTGGTCCTCCGCGCGAGTTCGGTATCTGGAAGAAGCTTCCGGATAGCGATGAGCTTACTACCATGCACGAGGTTCTGCACGTGTTGACGCAGAAGATGACCGGGGATGATCTCCTGCGGTGCTTCATCGTTCGCCGGGTCTGCCCTCTTCAAAACCGAGTGCACAAGATGTGCCACATGTCCGGGAACTATGATCCCACTAGGACTAGTATCTTCGGGCTAAGCCACGCCGGGGTCGTCCGTCGCGTTCGAGCTATTGCCCGGACGGAGATGACGGAGGACTATATTTGGGGGGTCCTTGGGGGATGCCGGAGAAGACCATGCGATCAGGTGCTTATATCAGTCTTTCGTGCCTTCGCCTTCGTACATGCGTTCACCGGGACACCGACACGGCCTAATTTGTTTGCGCAGTTGTTCGAGCGTCAACACGAAGAAGACGACGTCCATGTCAACGGGAATTACACGCCGGACTTCCCGAAACCGGACGTGATGCCGAGAGAGGATCCCGACGGCGAGGACCACCTCGCCATCCCTTTCGTTAAGGCCCCGGGTAATCCTTCAACTCCAGAGGCAATTTTCATTTCTTCGGATGATGAGGATGAGACTGGCTGCCAGATTCTCGATGTTATTGACGCTCTTCCTCTGAATTAGGCCTCAGCTGTGGTTCCGAAACCGACAACCGGGACCAAACGTGCCGAGAGCCGGAAGCGCGCGGCTTCCGACACCGAGGGGGCCGATAACCCCGGCAACCCCCCCCCCCCCAAGAGGAACAAACCGAGTAAGCAGACAACCGAGAAGCCTGCTCGGCGCCGGCATAGGGGTCCTCCCACTGTGGACTCCGGGTACGTCCTCCTTGCCTTATGTTTTTTGACTTTGCTTTCTCCACAACTATTACTAAGACGTTTCCTTTCAGGGATGCACTCGAGCTCCCGTCACCTGCTGTTCCTCCTCCTCCCGGGACTCGGACTCCCAGCCCGGCTCGGGCTTCTCCTTCACCTCCTCGCCCTTCTACCCGAGGCAGCGAGCCTGCGGCTTCCGGTGCCGCACCGGCTACCCTTGCGACCCCGGATGCGCATCCGGTGATCGAGGAGATCCCGGTGCAGGCCACGACCACCTCGGGTGAAGTGCTTCTTTCGGAGAGCCCGCGCCGGGTTCCCGGGCTGGAGGCAGAGATCCTCAGCCCTCGCTGGGAACCTGCGGCAAGTGGCCCTTCTCGGCCAGTCGCGCCCAAGACCATCCCGGAGAGGCAGCTTACAGCCTCCTCCCGGCCAGCAGACCAACCTCCCAAATCTCGCAGCAAGATTGCTGGGCAGAAAACATCTTCTGCCCCGCCCGCAGCTGCCCCGACATCTTCGTCTCAGGACTTGGTGCTGCGCCCGGGTACGTTTTCCTCGTTACCACCGCCTCCTGCCGAGATCCCTACCGCAGCCTTGCGGATGTTGCGAGCAACGGTCAGCTCCTTTGTATCTTCAGGATCCCGGGACGTTGCTGCCACCCGCGCTGCCGGCAGTCCGGCATTCGGGTTGTTGATGACTTCAACAAGGCCTGGCTTGCCGCCGACGCTTCCGAGACTGCAGGGGACTTGCACGCTGCAGGCCCGAGCCGCAGCGCTCAAGCCCTGCATGCTCTCCAGGTAGCCGCGCTGGACGTCACCCGAGTAAGCGAGGTAAGCTTTTCCTCTTTCAAAAAACGCATTTGTTCCTTCCACCACCACTAGTCCCCGAGATTGGTGCTTAGTGCTCTAGATTCCACCGAATAGCAGATCACTAGGTTCCAATCTTAGAGAAAAATCCAGGACTCGGACACCGAGTCCCCGAGATCCTCCCAACCGGATAGGTTCCTTCAAAATTTGCTCCACCACTAGTCCCCGAGATTGGTGCTTAGTGCTCTAGATTCCACCGAATAGCAGATCACTAGGTTCCAATCTTAGAGAAAAATCCAGGACTCGGACACCGAGTCCCCGAGATCCTCCCAACTGGGTTTTTTACACCTTTTCTATACTGACTTTGCCCTCTTTGTCTTGCTTTCAGGAGTGCAGCCAAAAACGCCGCAACATCTTCAACCGGGTTCTCGCTGAACTCGGTCAATCCAAGAAATCCGAGGAGCGCCTCCGGGAGGAGCGAGACGCGGCGCGCAAGATCTCGGTGGACCAGAAGACTTCTCTCGCCACCGCGCAATCCGATATCGCGCGGCTGAACGGCGAGCTCGGAAAGGTCCAGGCTGCTATGTCCGAGATGAAGACGCGCTTCATCGAGGCGACCAAGAAGCAGAAAGAGACCCTGGACCAGTCGGTGGCGCGCGCTGATAACGCCGAGACCGAGCTGGGTCTTCTCCGGTCGTGTTCTGATACTTGGCTCAACGAACTCACCGTGTTGAACCGGGATCTCAACAGTGAGTAATCCGACATCCCTCTTCTCCTGTTACTTCCTTTATTTGATGTTGCTTTTCTTATGACTTAGCCGTTTGACAGCTCTTCTTTTTAAAGGAGAATTTGAGCACTCCCGGGAAGCTGCCGCCAAAGCTGTTGCCGCCTTCCGCGAGAAGCGCGCCGGGAAGGGTCCCATCTCGGATGCCTGGGACATCGAGGATCACCTCGTCGCCCTAAAGGCCCGGATAGTACCCCTCCGGTCTATCGGGACGGATCTGCTCAGCGCTGCGGTCCACGTCCACGGCGCACTGTGGCAAGTATCCGGGGGACGCTCTCGCTTCCCGAGCTCTCGAGCGCACTTCGGGGTGCCGGGAGGCGCATCCACGCCTGGAAGCTTTCCGGTGCACGGGCTGGCGCCGACCAGGTCTTGACCCAGGTACTCAGCTGGTACGAGGGTCTCGATCTGGAGGCAATCCTGCGCCTGCGGACGGTCTCTTCGTGGGTCACCGATCCGGAGAAGATCCAGCGCCGACAAGAGGTGGCGCACCGCATCGCCACGTGGTCAAGTTTCCGCACGTTCACCGCTAGCGTCATCCCTTCTGACTCGGAATCGGACTACGAGGACGACGAAGATGATGCCGCTTCCGTCGAGGCGGAAGACGAAGCCGCGGAAGGAGATGACGCTGCTTCCGGTGACGCGCCCGAGAAGGTGGTTCCCCGGGATGCAGTGACTTCGCCAAGACCTGAGGCCCCCGAGACCGAGGTGCTTCCCGAAGCCCCGAGTAGCGTTGTCGTCACCGAATCCGAAGTCGCCCCCGGTGCTGCTGCCGCTGCCCCTGCTCCCGAGGTCGTTGCTCCCGAGGTCGCTGCTCCCGAGGTCTCCGTCGAGAAGCCGACTTCCCCTACTGCTTAAAACACTTAAGTAGCAAATTCGTTAAATCCCCGGGATGCCGGGTGCAAGATGTATCGTACACTTATGTTATTTCTGTTTCACCGTGAACTATTTATTCGAACAATTTATGTCAATGTACTCAGCTTTTAGTTCCCGAATTGCCTTTCATGTTTACCGTACTTAGGTAATTTCTGCTCTTGTCTACCATTTCGGCGTTCGACAGTCGAGTCACAAAACTCCACATACGGCATACATTACTTAAAACAATCCGAGTTCCTACTAACCGAATTCCCGACATAAAAAATAACTAAGTTAGTAAAAACAAGCATGACGGATAAGTTCCTGCTCCAAGTCCCCGAGACCATTTTCGTGTTCCCCACCTTCCCTCTCTTTGCTCTTGACTACCATTTCGGCGTTCGTCAGTCGAGTCACAAGATGATTTCACATGACATACATTACTTTGACTTTGAGAATCGGATTCGGAACTTTCCCGGCATGCACACAGTAAAATATAAGATAGCTATCCGGCAGTCCCCGGGTTCCTTCCCGGGATGCCGGTAGAAAACAGTAAATGAACTTGACAAAAATAACAAGATATGCACGTAACCAGGCAGTCCCCGGGTTCCTCCCGGGGTGCCTTATTTTCATTAATACTGAGAACTGAGATACAACATACACTGCACCTTTTACGTGTAAAAGGGGCGAAGTAGAGCTGCATTCCATGGACGTTTGGTTTCCTCACCGGATTTGTCCATTACACCTTTCCTAGCCTCCTGTGCATCAACAAGGTAATAAGAATCATTGTGCAATGCCCTGCTTATCACAAAAGGTCCCTCCCATGGAGGTGACAACTTATGCATTCCGGCCGTGCGTTGGATGAGCCTCAGCACCAGATCTCCTTCCCGGAACACTCTCGGGTGTACTTTCCGGCTATGATAGCGACGGAGGTTCTGTTGATAAATTGCCGACCGAGATAGTGCCAATTCTCTGGCCTCTTCGAGTAAATCTACATCATCTTCTCGGGCCTCCTTTGCCTCCGTCTCGGTGAACATTGTCACTCTCGGGGAATCATACTGTATGTCGGTTGGGAGTACTGCTTCCGCACCGTATACCATGAAGAATGGCGTGTATCCGGTAGACCTATTCGGTGTAGTCCGGAGACCCCATAGCATTGCCGGTAATTCCTCTATCAAGCATCCCGGAGTTCTCAATAGTGGTTCGATCAAGCGAGCTTTGATGCCGGCTAAGACTAAGGCATTTGCCCTTTCGACTTGCCCATTTGCTTCCGGGTGTGCAACTGATGCTACATCCAGCCGGATTCCTTTCTCAGTACAAAACCGAGCGAATTCCCCCACAGCAAAGTTTGTTCCATTATCTGTGATAATGCTGTGTGGGTATCCGTATCTCAAGATAATGTCTTTCAGGAATTGCACAGCGGTGTGTCCATCGCACTTCCGGATTGGCTTGACCTCTATCCACTTTGTGAACTTGTCCACCATGACAAGTATGTGTGTCATATTGCCCCTTGCCGGTTTGAATTGCCCGACCATGTCCAAACACCATACTGCGAATGGCCAAGTGATGGGGATTGTTTTCAGTGCTGATGCCGGCATGTGTATCCGGTGAGCAAATCTCTGGCATCCCCCACACTTCCGGACAATATCCTCTACTTGTTGCAATGCAGTAGGCCAGTAGAACCCATGCCGGAACACCTTTGCCACCAGGGCCCGGGATGATGCATGATGTCCACATTCCCCTTGATGTATTTCCACCAGCATCTCTTGTCCTTCTGCCGGTTCCACACATCTCTGGAGTACCTCGGTGACACTTCTCTTGTATAGCTCTTGATTGATGAC
This sequence comes from Poa annua, assembly GCA_026929855.1. Lineage (NCBI taxonomy): Eukaryota > Viridiplantae > Streptophyta > Magnoliopsida > Poales > Poaceae > Poa > Poa annua. The sequence continues at coordinate 94,586,016 of CM049431.1, forward strand.
AGTGTATGCTTTTGATCTTCGCAGTATCTGCCGGGCTTCCACTTCATTTTCCGGGAGAGTTCCCTCCAAGATGTAAGCCATAATGGGTTGTGCCCATCCCGGGACAGGTCTCTCCAGGAACATGGGAATGTCCATGTCCATTGGTTCTGCCGACATCACCTCTATCATCAACTTTCTTTGCCTCTCCGAGCACTGGGACGCAGTCCCCGGGTTCGATGTTATGCTTCCGACATCTACTTCCATGGGCACGGCATCTGAACCAGGCTCCTTGGGGATGAAGATAGATTCCGACTCGGGTGAGGGTTGGATAGATGGCTTCCTCAAATGCTCCAGAGCTATTCCGGGTGGGATTGCATCCCGGGATGATCCTAGCTTGGACAAGACATCCGCTGCTTCGTTTTCTCCTCTGGGTACATGCTTGAACTCGCATCCTTCAAAAAATCCGAATATTTTCTGCACATGAAACCTATACAAGGCCATGTTTGCATCCAGAGCATCCCAATTTCCCAACACCTGTTGGACTACAAGGTCCGAGTCACCAAAGCACTCTATCCGGCGGATGCCGATTTCCTTGGCGACGTTCAGTCCATGAACCAAGGCCTCATATTCCGCGACATTGTTAGATGCCCGAAAATGGATCTACAGCACATACTTCAGTACATCTTGCTTTGGGGAAGTGAGGACCACTCCGGCACCCAATCCGATCTTAGCCTTTGAGCCATCGAAATGCATCCTCCAGAAATTGTAATCCGGTATCGGAGGTTCATACTGCATCTCGGCCCAGTCTACCAAAAAATCCGGCAGCGCCTGCGACTTGATGGCATCTCGTCTCTCGTATGCCGGAGCGTACGGAGACAACTGGATGGCCCATTTGGCTACCCGGCCGCTAGCATCCTTGCAACCGATGATCTCGGCGAGAGGAGCTTCGCATACCACTGTGATCGGGTGTTCTTGAAAGTAGTGCTTGAGCTTGGTCACTGCCATGTATACCCCATATGCCATCTTCTGGTAGTGCGGGTAGTTCTGCTTGGATTCCGAGATCACCTCACTGAGGTAATACATCGGCCTCTGTATCAGCTTGCCCCCTTCTTCCCTTTCTACAACCATTGCCACACTGACTACTCGGTTGGTTGCGGCAATATACAACAGCATAGGTTCCTTGGGTAATGGTGATGCCAATACTGGTGCTGTTGAGAGCATTCTCTTCAAATCGTTGAACGCCGCATCGGCCTGCGGGGTCCAAACAAATGTTTTGCTCTTCTTCATCAGCTGGTACAGAGGTAAGGCCTTCTCCCCAAGTCGGCTTACAAACCGACTTAGGGATGCCAGACATCCGGTAAACTTCTGCACATCCTTGAGACGCACAGGCAACTTCATGCTCTCTATAGCACGAATCTTACCCGGGTTTACCTCGATTCCCCGGCTTGAGATGAGGAAACCGAGTAACTTCCCTGCCGGAACACCAAATGTGCATTTATCCGGATTCAACCTCATCCGGAATCTTCTTAGGTTCTTAAATGTTTCCCTCAAATCATCTATTAGTGAGGCTTTTTCTTTTGTTTTTATGACTATGTCATCGACATAGACCTCGGCATTTCGGCCTATCTGGTCATGCAAGCATTTCTGCATGCATCTCTGGTATGTAGCACCAGCATTTCTCAACCCGAAAGTCATAACACGATAGCAATAAGCCCCATAAGGGGTAATGAAAGCAGTTTTCAATTGATCATCCGGATTCAAAGGTATCTGGTGAAAACCAGAATAAGCATCTAGAAAAGTTAAAAGCTCACTCCCGGCAGTGGAGTCTATCATCTGATCTATCTGGGGCAGCGGAAAGGGGTCTTTCGGGCATGCCTTGTTGAGGTTGGTGAAGTCGATGCACATGCGCCACACCTTAAGCAGGAGGGGATCATCTTTCTTCTTTTCCACCAGGACTGGATTCGAAATCCAATCCGGGTGCAGCACCTCCATTATGAATCTGGCAGCCAGCAGTATAGCTAGGTGCTCCATGACAGCAGCTCTCCTCTCATCCGAAAGGCGCCTAGTTGGTTGCTTCACCGGCTTCGCATCTGGTCGAACAAACAGAGAGTGCTCAGCCAACTCCCTCGGGACGCCTTGCAGATCGTCACTCGACCACGCAAAGGCATCCCGATTCTCACGGAGGAAGTCGACGAGCTCGCCTTCCTATTTGCTGTCCAGGTTGCTGCCAATGATAACTTGGCGCTCCGGGTTGCTGGGGTCCACGGACACCTTCTTGGTCTCCTTGGGAGGCTGAAATGACGCACCCTGCTCCGGGTTCACCATCCCGGGCATTCCGAGTTGGGAGGTCTTAGCCATCGCCACCACCTGCTGGATCCTCTTCTTCTCTTCCGCGATCACCAAGGACTCAGCTAAGCACGACCCCGCCGAGGCACACTCCATGGAGCGCTTGTGGTCTCCCGAGATGGTGATTACGCCGTTAGGTCCCGGCATCTTCATCTTGAGGTAGCCCACATGAGTTGAGATCATGAACTTGGCGAGGGCCGGTCTGCCCATCAGCGCATGATACGGGCTCTCGAGGTCCACGACCTCGAACTCCAAGCTCTCGGTTCGGCAGTTGTCCCGAGTTCCGAATAGCACCTCCACCCAGATTTTTCCCATGGGCGAGCAAGAGACTCCGGGCACAATGCCATGGAAGGTTGTCTCGGTGCGCAGTAGGGTGTTCATGGACACTCCCAGCTTCAGCATCGTGTCCTTGTACATGATGTTAATGGCACTGCCATTGTCAATCAGAACCCGGCTAAAGCGGATGTTGAGGTTGGGTCCGACAAAAGTTGGGTCCACCACCAAGGCATACGCTCCCGGCTTGGGCATTACCCGGGGGTGATCCTTCCGGCTCCAGGTGATCTCCATCTCGGACCAGTGCAAGAATTTGGGCACCGCCGGGATCACAGCATTCACCTCCAGGGCACGCTGCCGCACACTCTTTCGGTCAGTGGGCTCGGTTACGAAGACCACATAGCTCTGATGTGCTTCCCGGTAGTTGCTCTGCTGTTGTCCAGCTTGATTACCGTTGTCGTTCCGGGTATGCACCACATTCACCGGACAAGGTGGAGGTCCTCTCGGAGGAGGGGGGAGTCGAACTGTATTGGCCCCCGATGTCGGAGGAGGGGGTCTCGGGATATTGGGCCGAGAAGCCGGAGCACTCGGCCGAATACCTCCCGAGCTGCCCTCCTGCAACGTGCGCTGATACCAGCTGCACTGCCGAGTAGAGTGGTTTGTGGGCTTGTTAGCCTCCAGAGTGTGGTAGCAGCATGGTTTGTTCAGCATTTCCTCATACGTCAGGGGCTTCTTCTGCTCCACCCAGGTCTTCTGTACCTCCTGACTTTGACCCCAAGCCGGGCCACCTGTCTTTTGACGCTGGCTGTTGCCGGCATCCTCGTGCTCCCGGGTCACTGCTGCGACATGCTGCGTGGCATGGTGGTACTCGGACTGATTTCTAATGTGGCCGAACTCCTGGCGATCATGACTCCTGCTCGGTCCCGAACGCTGAGGTCCCGCATTCCTCCTGTTGGAGTCACCGACATCCACCAGGGGTTGCATGGGATCTCCAAGCGTGTAGGTATCGGCGATGCGCATGGTTTCCGCCAAGGTTGCTGGCATCTTTCTTTGCAACTTCTGCCACAGCATGGAGCCGTGCCGGCATCCTTGCGCAAACCAGGAGATGGCCTGCGCCTCCACCACTCCTTCGCAAGAGTTGCGAATATTGCTCCACCGGGTAAGGTATTCCCGGTCAGTCTCATTGCTCCTCTGCCTACAGATGGCGAGCTGCTGAGGTCTGTTGGGCTTCTTGTACGTGCTGGTGAAGTTGCTGATGAATGCTTCTTCAAAATCTAACCAGCAGTCTATACTGCCAGTTCTCAGATTGTTCAACCAGATCCGGGCTGGTCCTTCCAACATCTGCGGTACATAACGTACCGCCCATCGTCTGTTTCCCCCGGCTATGCTTACTGCAGTTACATAGTCTGTTAGCCAGTCCTCCGGCTTCTTGCTACCGTCATAGGTCTTGGCACCTCGAATGAGCTGAAAGTTCCGAACTGGAGGTTCCCGCATGATCCGAGGTCCAAAGCAGGCAGGTCCCGGAGGTCCTTGCTCTTCCACCAACTCGGATTGGTGAATCCGGTCGAGCCGGAATCTGGCGTCTGCCGGGTTCAGCTGACTGGTTCCTATCCGAGATCCCAAAGGGTTCTCGTCTGGCTGATATCCGAGCTGCTGCAACCTCGAGTTGCCATCGTTGAGCCTGTCCTGCGCGGGGACTAGGGCCTGCTGGGGGACGGAGATGACCTCCCTCTGCGGGTTTCCCTGAGCGTGAGGAGGATTCCGGGGTGGATTACCACGGCTAGCCGGGTTATTATTTCCTACACCCAGGTTACCATCCCCACGGGTACTTCCCGCCTGTCCCGAGTTACGCTGTCCGGCCTGCCCGGCTTGCTGGATACCGGCGAAAGCCGGATCATATGTCTGTAGCTGCTTGTTCTTCCCGGAACCTCGACTCCGGCTTCGGCTCTTGCTCTTGCTCTTGCTTCTGCTCGGATGTGGGGAAGAGGCCTCCCCATCCGACTTCTGGCTGTCGGGTCTGGCTGAGTACACCTGGGATCCTGCCCCGGGGTTCTTCTTCTTGAAGGCCAGATTCTGACGATTGGCTTCGATCACCAACTCGTTTACCCTCTCCTGCTGCTTGCGCAGTGCTTCACCGGATAGCCCCACCAACTCGGCCATGGCGGCTGCGGCCCTAAGAGTTTTCGCCGGTGAGCTGTACACCGGCTTCCCCGCAGAAATCCGACTTCCTGTGTTACTGGTGGTGGCTCCACCAGCCAGCTCCTCATTCACCATTCTTCCTTTCTTGCGCAGATCTGCAATGCGCTTCTCCCGGGAGTCTATCTTAGGGAATCCGTGAGCTGCATTGTACTCCCGGAGGCTAGCGCTGAGCTCGCGGCGGATCTCGGCGATTTCCTGCGCCTCTGCGAGTAGCAACTTCCGCTGCTCCTCTAACTCAGCCGAAGTGGCTTGAGCATCGGCTCCGGCAGCTGCAGCTACAGCCAACTTGGCCACGAGTCCCGAGAGGGGATCCGGACGGCGTCGCGGATGGGATGACTGCGGATCTCCATCCCGGGCCGCAGGCCTCTCCTGCGTGGGTTTGGCCAAACGGGGGTGGCCGTCGGTATCGCCGTCAGCATCTTGATATTCCTCCTCGGTTGCCCCAACCATCATCACTGCGACGGAACTCGGGGGGCGATCGGCACGCAGACCCCGAGTAGCGCAGAGCATGGGAGGGTCCTCAGCTTCCAGGACTACGTCCGGGTAGCTACAGATAACCTCGGTGGCCACGTAGGTGGTGAAACCACCGAAATCGATGAGACACCCGTTCACCGGAAATGGTCTGTTCCGGAAACATCCTGCATTGTCGGAGACGAAGTCCATCTCCCCTAGCCTTACGACTAGGCCAGAGAGAACCCGAACGTCGAAACGTGCTGGGGAGCCCGTCCGCACGTGTACACCAGCCAACGCCTCTGTCAGCCCCACGGTGGGCGCCAACTGTCGTGGTGGTGTCACGGCAGATGCCATAGGATGGCTAATTTGTGGGGCCGATGGACGTTGGTGGATCCGGGGAGGGATAGCGAACTGAAGAGCTCACACGGGGAGGATCCCGGTAAAACCGAGATCTCCCAAGAACAAGGGATATGATCAAAGTGCAAAGGGGGAAGATCTAACAAATACAAACAAATGCACGAAGGCACACAACACACAAGCGATATACCCAGGTTCAGGGCCCTCGTGAGGAGGTAACACCCCTACTCCTGCCTTTCCACTCTAAATATTGGTGATATAAGGACTACAACTTGCCACAAGACCTCTCAAAGTGATGAGTATGAAGAACTAGATGAACTCAAGGTGAGAAGGAAATAACTGCTCTAAGAGTAAATGTGACTATAGCTTTGGCTCTCAAGTTGGTCTCTCTCTCTCAGGAGCAGTTATGGCGCCTTTTATAGAGGTCCGGCCAGGAGGGCCGGAAACCCTAACTTGGCTTGGCCCCACCGGACAGGCCTAACCGGGATGTCGTCACCGGCTAGTGCGACCTAGTCGCCGGACTATCCGGTGTAGCCCCTTCGTCATCATCTCGTTAAGGACGGTAGGTGCCGTCCTGCATCATCATTGTCCCCTTGTCAGAGACAAGACATGTCTTTGCCCATCCCGGATAGCCTTTTCCGGATTGCCGGGCTAGGCATGTCAGGTCTTGTCGTACCACGGTCGTACCGGCTGACGCGCTCCCGTGTCAGGCGGGAGGTGACCATGCTTCCGTGTCAGGCGGGAGGTGACCATGCTTCCGTGTCAGACGGAACAGTACTTCCCCCCGCGATGGATGGGAAAGCCTGCTCTAGAACGTTGACGGCCTACCGGGAGCCCTCTCGCCGGCTACCTCCTCGCTTGCCACTACGAGCTTCTTCTGCATAAGATCAAGATCGACATATACATCCCGGTTAGCACTTACCCGGACTACCTATCCGGTAAAGCCGAGTACACCATCATCCGGGAACCTCCTCGGTGTCCCAGGTCCGGGATCCTTTCCGGAGATGTCCGAGCTCGTCTCAGGATGAGTATCTCTAGGCCTAGCCTCCCGAAGATGTCTTAGCCTACCGGCAAAGACATCTTCGAGAAGCTAGTTCTTAGAGGAACCACCCGCTTATGTCTGTGCTGCGATTGTGAGGGCCGGGGGTGTCTATTTATAGCTGCCAGAACTGACCCTTGCGCCTGCCAGGAGGAACTTTGTCCTCTACCAGCACTCAGGGGTCAGTCTGCCCTTTCAGCACACCAGGAGGTGTTCATTGCTGTCGCCAAAGGTCAAGTACTGTTGATATTTACTGGATTAATCCGGGATCTGCCCCTACCCGGGGGGTAGCCCCCCGACATTTGATGAAACTCGTGTTACGGGGTCCGGACCGTTTAAATCCACCCCGGACCCCAAAACTGTGTGACATAGCCCACGAAAACGGCCAGAAATGGCCTGAATCATGAGTTTTTCGATTTTTTGAAACTCATGTTACGGGGTACCGGAATGTTTAAATCCACCCCGGACCCCAAAACCGTGTGCTATAGCCCACTAAAACGGCCAAAAATGGCCGAAATCGCGAGTTTTTTACGATTTTATGAATGTCGTTTTACGGGGTCATGGACAGTTTACATCCACCCCGGACACCAAAACCGTGTGCTATAATCCATGAAAACGGCCAGAAATGGCCTAAATCACGAGTTTTTTACGATTTTATGAAACTTGTGTTACGGGTTACCGGACCGTTTAAATCCACCCCAGACCCCAAAACTGTGTTTCTATAGCCAACGAAAAAGGCCAGGAATGGCCTGAATCACGAGTTTTTTACCATTTGATGAAACTCGTGTTACGGGGTCCGGACCGTTTAAATCCACACTGGACCCCGAAACTATGTGCTATAGCCCATTAAAACGGACAGAAATGACCGAAATCACGAGTTTTTTACGATTTTATGAAACTCGTGTTACGGGGTCCCGGACCGTTTTAATCCACCCCGAACCCCAAAACCGTGTGCTATAGCCCACGAAAATGGCCAGAAATGGCCTGGATCACGAATTTTTTTACGGTTATATGAAACTCGTGTTACGGGGTCCGGACCGTTTAAATCCACCCCGGAGCCCAAAACTGTGTGCGCCCACGAAAACGGCCAGAAATGGCTGAAAACCACTAGTTTTTGACGATTTTATGAAAGCCGTGTTACGGGGTCCCGAACCGTTTAAATCCACCCCGGACCCCAAAACTGTGTGATATAGCCCACGAAAACGGCCAGAAATGGCCTGAGTCACGAGTTTTTTACCATTTGATGAAACTCGTGTTACGGGGTTCGGACCGTTTAAATCCACCCCGGAGCCCAAAACTGTGTGCTATAGCCCACGAAAACGGCCAAAAATGGCCGAAAACCACGAGTTTTTGACGATTTTATGAAAGTCGTGTTACGGGTCCCGAACCGTTTAAATCCACCCCGGACCCCAAAACCGTGTGATATAGCCCTCGAAAACGGCCAGAAATGGCCTGAATCACGAGTTTTTTACCATTTGATGAAACTCGTGTTACGGGGTCCGGACCGTTTAAATCCACCCTGGACCCCAAAACTATGTGCTATAGCCCATTAAAACGGCCAGAAATGACCGAAATCACGAGTTTTTAACGATTTTATGAAACTCGTGTTACGGGGTCCCGGACCGTTTTAATCCACCCCGGACCCCAAAACCGTGTGCTATAGCCCACGAAAATGGCCAGAAATGGCCTGAATCACGAATTTTTTTACGGTTATATGAAACTCGTGTTACGAGGTCCGGACCGCTTAAATCCACCGCGGAGCCCAAAACTGTGTGCTATAGCCCACGAAAACGGCCAAAAATGTCCGAAAACCACGAGTTTTTTGACGATTTTATGAAAGTCGTGTTACGGGTCCTGAACCGTTTAAATCCACCCCGGACCCCAAAACCGTGTGATATAGCCCTCGAAAACGGCCAGAAATGGCCTGAATCACGAGTTTTTTACCATTTGATGAAAGTCGTGTTACGGGGCCGGACCGTTTAAATCCACCCGGACACCCAAACCGTGTGCTATAATCCACTAAAACGGCCAGAAATGGCCTGAATCACGAGTTTTTTACGATTTTATGAAACTTGTGTTACGGGGTCCCGGACCCCAAAACCGCGTGCTACACCCCACGCAAATGGCCAGAAATGGCCTGAATCACGATTTTTTTTACTGTTATATGAAACTCGTGTTACGGGGTCCGGACCGTTTAAATCCACCCCGGAGCCCAAAACTGTGTGCGCCCACGACAACGGACAGAAATGGCTGAAAACCACTAGTTTTTGACGATTTTATGAAAGTCGTGTTACGGGTCCCGAACCGTTTAAATCCACCCCGGACCCCAAAACCGTGTGATATAACCCTCGAAAACGGCCAGAAATGGCCTGAATCACGATTTTTTTACCATTTGATGAAACTCGTGTTACGGGGCCGGACCGTTTAAATCCACCCCGGACCCCAAATATGTGTGATATGGCCCACGAAAACGGCCAGAAATGGCCTGAATCACGAGTTTTTTACGATTTTATGAAACTTGTGTTACGGGGTCCCGGACCGTTCAAAACCGTGTGGTATAACCCACGAAAACGGCCAAAAATGGCCTGAATCACGAGTTTATTACCATTTGATGAAACTCGTGTTACGGGGTCCGGACCTTTTAAATCCACCCCAGACGCCAAAACTGTGTGATATAGCCCACGTAAACGGCCAGAAATGGCCTGAATCACGAGTTTTTTTACGATTTTATGAAACTCGTGTTACCGGGTCCCGGAACGTTTAAATCCACCCCGGACCCCAAAAATGTATGATATAGCCCACAAAAACGGCCAGAAATGGCCGAAATCACGAGTTACCATTTTATGAAACTCGTGTTACGGGTTCCCGGACCGTTTAAATCCACACTAGACCCCAAAACCGTGTGCTATAACCCACGAAAACAGCGAGAAATGGCTTGAATCAAGAGTTTTTTACGATTTCGTGAAACTCATGTTACTCGTCCCGGACTGTTTAAATCCACCCTGGACCCCAAAACCGTCTGCTATAGCCACCGAAAACGGCCAGAAATGGCCGAAATCGCGATTTTTCACGTTTATGAAAGTCCTGTTACGGGGTCCCGGACCGTTTAAATCCACCCCGGACCCCAAAACCATGTGCTATAAATCCACGAAAATGGCCACAAATGGCAGAAATCACGAGTTTTTTACGATTCTATGAAACTCGTGTTACGTGGTCCCAGAACGTTTAAATCCACCATGAACCCCAAAACCGTGTGCTATAGCCCACGAACACGGCCAGAAATGGCCGAATCGCGAGTTTTTTACCATTTTATGAAAGTCGTGTTACGGGGTCCCGGACCGTTTAAATCCACCCGGACACCCAAACCGTGTGCTATAATCCACTAAAACGGCCAGAAATGGCCTGAATCACGAGTTTTTTACGATTTTATGAAACTTGTGTTACGGGGTCCCGGACCCCAAAACCGCGTGCTACACCCCACGTAAATGGCCAGAAATGGCCTGAATCACGAATTTTTTTACTGTTATATGAAACTCGTGTTACGGGGTCCGGACCGTTTAAATCCACCCCGGAGCCCAAAACTGTGTGCGCCCACGAAAACGGACAGAAATGGCTGAAAACCACTAGTTTTTGACGATTTTATGAAAGTCGTGTTACGGGTCCCGAACCGTTTAAATCCACCCCGGACCCCAAAACCGTGTGATATAGCCCTCGAAAACGGCCAGAAATGGCCTGAATCACGATTTTTTTACCATTTTATGAAACTCGTGTTACGGGGCCGGACCGTTTAAATCCACCCCGGACCCCAAATATGTGTGATATGGCCCACGAAAACGGCCAGAAATGGCCTGAATCACGAGTTTTTTACGATTTTATGAAACTTGTGTTACGGGGTCCCGGACCGTTCAAAACCGTGTGCTATAACCCACGAAAACGGCCAAAAATGGCCTGAATCACGAGTTTATTACCATTTGATGAAACTCGTGTTACGGGGTCCGGACCTTTTAAATCCACCCCAGACGCCAAAACTGTGTGATATAGCCCACGTAAACGGCCAGAAATGGCCTGAATCACGAGTTTTTTTACGATTTTATGAAACTCGTGTTACCGGGTCCCGGAACGTTTAAATCCACCCCGGACCCCAAAAATGTATGATATAGCCCACAAAAACGGCCAGAAATGGCCGAAATCACGAGTTACCATTTTATGAAACTCGTGTTACGGGTTCCCGGACCGTTTAAATCCACACTAGACCCCAAAACCGTGTGCTATAACCCACGAAAACAGCGAGAAATGGCTTGAATCAAGAGTTTTTTACGATTTCGTGAAACTCATGTTACTCGTCCCGGACTGTTTAAATCCACCCTGGACCCCAAAACCGTCTGCTATAGCCACCGAAAACGGCCAGAAATGGCCGAAATCGCGATTTTTCACGTTTATGAAAGTCCTGTTACGGGGTCCCGGACCGTTTAAATCCACCCCGGACCCCAAAACCATGTGCTATAAATCCACGAAAATGGCCACAAATGGCAGAAATCACGAGTTTTTTACGATTCTATGAAACTCGTGTTACGTGGTCCCAGAACGTTTAAATCCACCATGAACCCCAAAACCGTGTGCTATAGCCCACGAACACGGCCAGAAATGGCCGAATCGCGAGTTTTTTACCATTTTATGAAAGTCGTGTTACGGGGTCCCGGACCGTTTAAATCCACCCGGACACCCAAACCGTGTGCTATAATCCACTAAAACGGCCAGAAATGGCCTGAATCACGAGTTTTTTACGATTTTATGAAACTTGTGTTACGGGGTCCCGGACCCCAAAACCGCGTGCTACACCCCACGTAAATGGCCAGAAATGGCCTGAATCACGAATTTTTTTACTGTTATATGAAACTCGTGTTACGGGGTCCGGACCGTTTAAATCCACCCCGGAGCCCAAAACTGTGTGCGCCCACGAAAACGGACAGAAATGGCTGAAAACCACTAGTTTTTGACGATTTTATGAAAGTCGTGTTACGGGTCCCGAACCGTTTAAATCCACCCCGGACCCCAAAACCGTGTGATATAGCCCTCGAAAACGGCCAGAAATGGCCTGAATCACGATTTTTTTACCATTTTATGAAACTCGTGTTACGGGGCCGGACCGTTTAAATCCACCCCGGACCCCAAATATGTGTGATATGGCCCACGAAAACGGCCAGAAATGGCCTGAATCACGAGTTTTTTACGATTTTATGAAACTTGTGTTACGGGGTCCCGGACCGTTCAAAACCGTGTGCTATAACCCACGAAAACGGCCAAAAATGGCCTGAATCACGAGTTTATTATCATTTGATGAAACTCGTGTTACGGGGTCCGGACCTTTTAAATCCACCCCAGACGCCAAAACTGTGTGATATAGCCCACGTAAACGGCCAGAAATAGCCTGAATCACGAGTTTTTTTACGATTTTATGAAACTCGTGTTACCGGGTCCCGGAACGTTTAAATCCACCCCGGACCCCAAAAATGTATGATATAGCCCACAAAAACGGCCAGAAATGGCCGAAATCACGAGTTACCATTTTATGAAACTCGTGTTACGGGTTCCCGGACCGTTTAAATCCACACTAGACCCCAAAACCGTGTGCTATAACCCACGAAAACGGCGAGAAATGGCTTGAATCAAGAGTTTTTTACGATTTCGTGAAACTCATGTTACTCGTCCCGGACTGTTTAAATCCACCCTGGACCCCAAAACCGTCTGCTATAGCCACCGAAAACGGCCAGAAATGGCCGAAATCGCGATTTTTCACGTTTATGAAAGTCCTGTTACGGGGTCCCGGACCGTTTAAATCCACCCCGGACCCCAAAACCATGTGCTATAAATCCACGAAAATGGCCACAAATGGCAGAAATCACGAGTTTTTTACGATTCTATGAAACTCGTGTTACGTGGTCCCAGAACGTTTAAATCCACCATGAACCCCAAAACCGTGTGCTATAGCCCACGAACACGGCCAGAAATGGCCGAATCGCGAGTTTTTTACCATTTTATGAAAGTCGTGTTACGGGGTCCCGGACCGTTTAAATCCACCCGGACACCCAAACCGTGTGCTATAATCCACTAAAACGGCCAGAAATGGCCTGAATCACGAGTTTTTTACGATTTTATGAAACTTGTGTTACGGGGTCCCGGACCCCAAAACCGCGTGCTACACCCCACGTAAATGGCCAGAAATGGCCTGAATCACGAATTTTTTTACTGTTATATGAAACTCGTGTTACGGGGTCCGGACCATTTAAATCCACCCCGGAGCCCAAAACTGTGTGCGCCCACGAAAACGGACAGAAATGGCTGAAAACCACTAGTTTTTGACGATTTTATGAAAGTCGTGTTACGGGTCCCGAACCGTTTAAATCCACCCCGGAGCCCAAAACCGTGTGATATAGCCCTCGAAAACGGCCAGAAATGGCCTGAATCACGATTTTTTTACCATTTGATGAAACTCGTGTTACGGGGCCGGACCGTTTAAAGCCACCCCGGACCCCAAATATGTGTGATATGGCCCATGAAAACGGCCAGAAATGGCCTGAATCACGAGTTTTTTACGATTTTATGAAACTTGTGTTACGGGGTCCCGGACCGTTCAAAACCGTGTGCTATAACCCACGAAAACGGCCAAAAATGGCCTGAATCACGAGTTTATTACCATTTGATGAAACTCGTGTTACGGGGTCCGGACCTTTTAAATCCACCCCAGACGCCAAAACTGTGTGATATAGCCCACGTAAACGGCCAGAAATGGCCTGAATCACGAGTTTTTTTACGATCTTATGAAACACGTGTTACCGGGTCCCGGAACGTTTAAATCCACCCCGGACCCCAAAAATGTATGATATAGCCCACGAAAACGGCCAGAAATGGCCGAAATCACGAGTTACCATTTTATGAAACTCGTGTTACGGGTTCCCGGACCGTTTAAATCCACACTAGACCCCAAAACCGTGTGCTATAACCCACGAAAACGGCGAGAAATGACTTGAATCAAGAGTTTTTTACGATTTCGTGAAACTCATGTTACTCGTCCCGGACTGTTTAAATCCACCCTGGACCCCAAAACCGTCTGCTATAGCCACCGAAAACGGCCAGAAATGGCCGAAATCGCGATTTTTCACGTTTATGAAAGTCCTGTTACAGGGTCCCGGACCGTTTAAATCCACCCCGGACCCCAAAACCATGTGCTATAAATCCACGAAAATGGCCACAAATGGCCGAAATCACGAGTTTTTTACGATTCTATGAAACTCGTGTTACGTGGTCCCAGAACGTTTAAATCCACCATGAACCCCCAAACCGTGTGCTATAGCCCACTAACACGGCCAGAAATGGCCGAAATCGCGAGTTTTTTACCATTTTATGAAAGTCGTGTTACGGGGTCCCGGACCGTTTAAATCCACCCGGACACCCAAACCGTGTGCTATAATCCACTAAAACGGCCAGAAATGGCCTGAATCACGAGTTTTTTACGATTTTATGAAACTCGTGTTACGGGGTCCCGGACCCCAAAACCGCGTGCGACACCCCACGTAAATGGCCAGAAATGGCCTGAATCACGAATCTTTTTACTGTTATATGAAACTCGTGTTATGGGGTCCGGACCGTTTAAATCCACCCCGGAGCCCAAAACTGTGTGCGCCCACGAAAACGGCCAGAAATGGCTGAAAACCACTAGTTTTTGACGATTTTATGAAAGTCGTGTTACGGGTCCCGAACCGTTTAAATCCACCCCGGACCCCAAAACCGTGTGATATAGCCCTCGAAAACGGCCAGAAATGGCCTGAATCACGAGTTTTTTACCATTTGATAAAACTCGTGTTACGGGGCCGGACCGTTTAAATCCACCCCGGACCCCAAATATGTGTGATATAGCCCACGAAAACGGCCAGAAATGGCCTGAATCGCGAGTTTTTTACGATTTTATGAAACTTGTGTTACGGGGTCCCGGACCGTTCAAAACCGTGTGCTATAACCCACGAAAACGGCCAAAAATGGCCTGAATCACGAGTTTATTACCATTTGATGAAACTCGTGTTACGGGGTCCGGACCTTTTAAATCCACCCCAGACGCCAAAACTGTGTGATATAGCCCACGTAAACGGCCAGAAATGGCCTGAATCACGAGTTTTTTTACGATCTTATGAAACTCGTGTTACCGGGTCCCGGAACGTTTAAATCCACCCCGGACCCCAAAAATGTATGATATAGCCCACGAAAACGGCCAGAAATGGCCGAAATCACGAGTTACCATTTTATGAAACTCGTGTTACGGGTTCCCGGACCGTTTAAATCCACACTAGACCCCAAAACCGTGTGCTATAACCCACGAAAACGGCGAGAAATGACTTGAATCAAGAGTTTTTTACGATTTCGTGAAACTCATGTTACTCGTCCCGGACTGTTTAAATCCACCCTGGACCCCAAAACCGTCTGCTATAGCCACCGAAAACGGCCAGAAATGGCCGAAATCGCGATTTTTCACGTTTATGAAAGTCCTGTTACAGGGTCCCGGACCGTTTAAATCCACCCCGGACCCCAAAACCATGTGCTATAAATCCACGAAAATGGCCACAAATGGCCGAAATCACGAGTTTTTTACGATTCTATGAAACTCGTGTTACGTGGTCCCAGAACGTTTAAATCCACCATGAACCCCCAAACCGTGTGCTATAGCCCACGAACACGGCCAGAAATGGCCGAAATCGCGAGTTTTTTACCATTTTATGAAAGTCGTGTTACGGGGTCCCGGACCGTTTAAATCCACCCGGACACCCAAACCGTGTGCTATAATCCACTAAAACGGCCAGAAATGGCCTGAATCACGAGTTTTTTACGATTTTATGAAACTCGTGTTACGGGGTCCCGGACCCCAAAACCGCGTGCTACACCCCACGTAAATGGCCAGAAATGGCCTGAATCACGAATTTTTTTACTGTTATATGAAACTCGTGTTACGGGGTCCGGACCGTTTAAATCCACCCCGGAGCCCAAAACTGTGTGCGCCCACGAAAACGGCCAGAAATGGCTGAAAACCACTAGTTTTTGACGATTTTATGAAAGTCGTGTTACGGGTCCCGAACCGTTTAAATCCACCCCGGACCCCAAAACTGTGTGATATAGCCCACGAAAACGGCCAGAAATGGCCTGAGTCACGAGTTTTTTACCATTAGATGAAACTCGTGTTACGGGGTCCGGACCGTTTAGATCCACCCCGGACCCCAAAACTGTGTGACATAGCCCACGAAAACGGCCAGAAATGGCCTGAATCATGAGTTTTTTACGATTTTATGAAACTCGTGTTACGGGGGACTAGAACGTTTAAATCCACCCCGGACCCCAGAAATGTATGCTATAGCCCACGAAAACGGCCAGAAATGGCCGAAATCACGAGTTTTTTTACGATTTTATGAAACTCATGTTACGGGGTACCGGAACGTTTAAATCCACCCCGGACCCCAAAACCGTGTCCTATAGCCCACGAAAACAGCCAGTAATGGCCGAAATCACGAGTTTTTTACGAATTTATGAATGTCGTGTTACGGGGTCATGGACCGTTTACATCCACCCCGGACACCAAAACCGTGTGCTATAATCCTTGAAAACGGCCAGAAATGGCCTAAATCACGAGTTTTTTATGATTTTATGAAACTCGTGTTACGGGTTCCCGGACCGTTTTAATCCACCCCGGACCCCAAAACCGTGTGCTATAGCCCACCAAAATGGCCAGAATTGGCCTGAATCATGAATTTTTTTGCGGTTATATGAAACTCGTGTTACGGGGTCCGGACCGTTTAAATCCACCCCGGAGCCCAAAACTGTGTGCTATAGCCCACGAAAACGGCCAGAAATGGCCGAAAACCACGAGTTTTTGACGATTTTATGAAAGTCGTGTTACGGGTCCCGAACCGTTTAAATCCACCCCGGACCCCAAAACCGTGTGATATAGCCCACGAAAACGGCCAGAAATGGCCTGAATCACGAGTTTTTTACCATTTGATGAAACTCGTGTTACGGGGCCGCACCGTTTAAATCCACCCCGGACCCCAAATCTATGTGATATAGCCCACGAAAACGGCCAGAAATGGCCTGACTCGCGAGTTTTTTTACGATTTTATGAAACTTGTGTTACGGGGTCCCGGACCGTTCATAACCGTGTGCTATAGCCCACGAAAACGGCCAAAAATGGCCTGAATCACGAGTTTATTACCATTTGATGAAACTCGTGTTACGGGGTCCGGACCTTTTAAATCCACCCCAGACCCTAAAACTGTGTGATATAGCCCACGAAAACGGCCAGAAATGGCCTGAATCACGAGTTTTTTACGATTTTATGAAACTCGTGTTACGGGGTCCTGGAACGTTTATATCCACCCCGGGCCCCAAAAATGTATGCTATAGCCCACGAAAACGGCCAGAAATGGCCGAAATCACGAGTGTTTTTACGATTTTATGAAACTCGTGTTACGGGTTCCCGGACCGTTTAAATCCGCACTAGACCCCAAAACCGTGTGCTATAACCCACGAAAACGGCGAGAAATGGCCTGAATCAAGAGTTTTTTACGATTTCGTGAAACTCATGTTACGCGTCCCGGACTGTTTAAATCCACCCTGGACCCAAAAACCGTCTGCTATAGCCACCGAAAACGGCCGTAAATGGCCGAAATCGCGGTTTTTCACGTTTATGAAAGTCCTGTTACGGGGTCCCGGACCGTTTAAATCCACCCCGGACCCCAAAACCATGTGCTATAAATCCACGAAAATGGCCACAAATGGCCAAAATCACGAGTTTTTTAGGATTCTATGAAACTCGTGTTACGTGGTCCAGAACGTTTAAATCCACCATGAACCCCAAAACCGTGTGCTATAGCCCACGAACACGGCCAGAAATGGCCGAAATCGCGAGTTTTTTACCATTTTATGAAAGTCGTGTTACGGGGTCCCGGACCGTTTAAATCCACCCGGACACCAAAACCGTGTGCTATAATCCACTAAAACGGCCAGAAATGGCCTGAATCACGAGTTTTTTACGATTTTATGAAACTCGTGTTACGGGGTCCCGGACCCCAAAACCGCGTGCTACACCCCAAGTAAATGGCCAAAAATGGCCTGAATCACAAATTTTTTTACTGTTATATGAAACTCGTGTTACGGGGTCCGGACCGTTTAAATCCACCCCTGAGCCCAAAACTGTGTGCGCCCACGAAAACGGCAAGAAATGGCTGAAAACCACTAGTTTTTGACGATTTTATGAAAGTCGTGTTACGGGTCCCGAACCGTTTAAATCCACCCCGGACCCCAAAACTGTGTGATATAGCCCACGAAAACGGCCAGAAATGGCCTGAGTCACGAGTTTTTTACCATTAGATGAAACTCGTGTTACGGGGTCCGGACCGTTTAGATCCACCCCGGACCCCAAAACTGTGTGACATAGCCCACGAAAACGGCCAGAAATGGCCTGAATCATGAGTTTTTTACGATTTTATGAAACTCGTGTTACGGGGGACTAGAACGTTTAAATCCACCCCGGACCCCAGAAATGTATGCTATAGCCCACGAAAACGGCCAGAAATGGCCGAAATCACGAGTTTTTTTACGATTTTATGAAACTCATGTTACGGGGTACCGGAACGTTTAAATCCACCCCGGACCCCAAAACCGTGTCCTATAGCCCACGAAAACAGCCAGTAATGGCCGAAATCACGAGTTTTTTACGAATTTATGAATGTCGTGTTACGGGGTCATGGACCGTTTACATCCACCCCGGACACCAAAACCGTGTGCTATAATCCATGAAAACGGCCAGAAATGGCCTAAATCACGAGTTTTTTACGATTTTATGAAACTCGTGTTACGGGTTCCCGGACCGTTTTAATCCACCCCGGACCCCAAAACCGTGTGCTATAGCCCACCAAAATGGCCAGAATTGGCCTGAATCATGAATTTTTTTGCGGTTATATGAAACTCGTGTTACGGGGTCCGGACCGTTTAAGTCCACCCCGGAGCCCAAAACTGTGTGCTATAGCCCACGAAAACGGCCAGAAATGGCCGAAAACCACGAGTTTTTGACGATTTTATGAAAGTCGTGTTACGGGTCCCGAACCGTTTAAATCCACCCCGGACCCCAAAACCGTGTGATATAGCCCACGAAAACGGCCAGAAATGGCCTGAATCACGAGTTTTTTACCATTTGATGAAACTCGTGTTACGGGGCCGCACCGTTTAAATCCACCCCGGACCCCAAATCTATGTGATATAGCCCACGAAAACGGCCAGAAATGGCCTGACTCACGAGTTTTTTTACGATTTTATGAAACTTGTGTTACGGGGTCCCGGACCGTTCATAACCGTGTGCTATAGCCCACGAAAACGGCCAAAAATGGCCTGAATCACGAGTTTATTACCATTTGATGAAACTCGTGTTACGGGGTCCGGACCTTTTAAATCCTTCCCAGACCCTAAAACTGTGTGATATAGCCCACGAAAACGGCCAGAAATGGCCTGAATCACGAGTTTTTTACGATTTTATGAAACTCGTGTTACGGGGTCCTGGAACGTTTATATCCACCCCGGGCCCCAAAAATGTATGCTATAGCCCACGAAAACGGCCAGAAATGGCCGAAATCACGAGTTACCATTTTATGAAACTCGTGTTACGGGTTCCCGGACCGTTTAAATCCACACTAGACCCCAAAACCGTGTGCTATAACCCACGAAAACGGCGAGAAATGGCCTGAATCAAGAGTTTTTTACGATTTCGTGAAACTCATGTTACGCGTCCCGGACTGTTTAAATCCACCCTGGACCCAAAAACCGTCTGCTATAGCCACCGAAAACGGCCGTAAATGGCCGAAATCGCGATTTTTCACGTTTATGAAAGTCCTGTTACGGGGTCCCGGACCGTTTAAATCCACCCCGGACCCCAAAACCATGTGCTATAAATCCACGAAAATGGCCACAAATGGCCAAAATCACGAGTTTTTTACGATTCTATGAAACTCGTGTTACGTGGTCCAGAACGTTTAAATCCACCATGAACCCCAAAACCGTGTGCTATAGCCCACGAACACGGCCAGAAATGGCCGAAATCGCGAGTTTTTTACCATTTAATGAAAGTCCTGTTACGGGGTCCCGGACCGTTTAAATCCACCCGGACACCAAAACTGTGTGCTATAATCCACTAAAACGGCCAGAAATGGCCTGAATCACGAGTTTTTTACGATTTTATGAAACTCGTGTTACGGGGTCCCGGACCCCAAAACCGTCTGCTACACCCCACGTAAATGGCCAGAAATGGCCTGAATCACGAATTTTTTTACGGTTATATGAAACTCGTGTTACGGGGTCCGGACCGTTTAAATCCACCCCGGAGCCCAAAACTGTGTGCTATAGCCCACGAAGACGGCCAAAAATGGCCGAAAACCACGAGTTTTTGACGATTTTATGAAAGTCGTGTTACGGTTCCCGAACCGTTTAAATTACCTTGGACCCCAAATCCGTGTGATATAGCCCACGAAAACGGCCAGAAATGGCCTGAATCACGAGTTTATTACCATTTGATGAAACTCGTGTTACGGGGTCCGGACCTTTTAAATCCACCCTGGACCCCAAAACGGTGTGATATAGCCCACGAAAACGGCCAGAAATGGCCTGAATCACGAGGTTTTTTACGATTTTATGAAACTCGTGTTACGGGGTCCCGAAACGTTTAAATCCACCCCGGACCCCAAAAATGTATGATATAGCCCACGAAAACGGCCAGAAATGGCCGAAATCACGAGTTTTTTTACGATTTTATGAAACAAGTGTTACGGGTTCCCGGACCGTTTTAATCCACACTGGACCCCAAAATTGTGTGCTATAACCCACGAAAACGGCGAGAAATGGCCTGAATCAAGAGTTTTTTACGATTTCGTGAAACTCATGTTACGCGTCCCGGACTGTTTAAATCCACCCTGGACCCCAAAACCGTGTGCTATAGCCACCGAAAACGGCCAGAAATGGTCGAAATCGCGATTTTTCTCGATTTATGAAAGTCGTGTTACGGGGTCCCGGACCGTTTAAATCCACCCCGGACCCCAAAACCATGTGCTATAACCCACAAAAATAGCCACAAATGGCCGAAATCATAAGTTTTTACGATTTTATGAAACTCGTCTTAAGTGGTCCCAGAACGTTTAAATCGACCCTGAACCCCAAAACCGTGTGCTATAGCCCACGAACAAGGCCAGAAATGGCCGAAATCGCGAGTTTTTTACCATTTTATGAAAGTCGTGTTACAGGGTCCCGGACCGTTTAAATCCACTCGGACACCAAAACCATGTGCTATAATCCACGAAAACCGTCAGAAATGGCCTGAATCACGAGTTTTTTACGATTTTATGAAACTCGTGTTACGGGGTCCCGGACCCCAAAACCGTGTGCTATAGCCCACGAAAATGGCCAGAAATGGCCTGAATCACGAATGTTTTTACTGTTATATGAAACTCGTGTTACGGGGTCCGTACCGTTTAAATCCACCCCGAAGCGCAAAATTGTGTGCTATAGCCCACGAAAACGGCCAGAAATGGCCGAAAACCACGAGTTTTTGACGATTTTATGAAAGTCGTGTTACGGGGTCCCGAACCGTTTAAATCCACCTCGGACCCCAATACTGTGTGATATAGCCCACGAAAACGGCCAGAAATGGACTGAATCACGAGTTTTTTACCATTTGATGAAAGTCGTGTTATGGGGTCCGGGCCGTTTAAATCCACCCCGGACCCTAAATCTGTGTGATATAGCCCACGAAAACGGCCAGAAATGGCCTAAATCACGAGTTTTTTTGATTTTATGAAACTCGTGTTACGGGGTCCCGGACCGTTCAAACCCACCCCGGACCCCAAAACCGTGTGATATAGCCCAGGAAAACGGCCAGAAATGGCCTGAATTACGAGTTTATTCCCATTTGATGAAACTCGTGTTACGGGGTCCGGACCGTTTAAATCCACCCCGGGCCCCAAAACTGTGTGACATAGCCCACGAAAACGGCCAGAAATGGCCTGAATCACGAGTTTTTTACGATTTTATGAAACTCCTGTTACGGGGGCCTAGAACGTTTAAATCCACCCTGGGCCCCAAAAACGTATGCTATAGCCCACGAAAACGGCCAGAAATGGCCGAAATCACGAGTTTTTTTACGATTTTATGAAACTCGTGTTACGGGGTACCGGAACGTTTAAATCCACCCAACCCCCAAAACCGTGTGCTATAGCCCACGAAAACAGGCAGTAATGGCCGAAATCACGAGTTTTTTTACGAATTTATGAAACTCGTGTTACGGGTTTCGGACTTTTTAAATCCACCCTGGACTCAAAACTTTGTTCTATAGCCACCGAAAACGGCCAGAAATGGCCGAAATCGCGATTTTTTCGATTTTATGAAAGTCGTGTTACGGGGTGCCGGACCGTTTAAATCCACCCCGGAACCCAAAACCATGTGCTATAGCCCACGAAAACGGTCAGAAATGGCCGAATTCACGAGTTTTTTACGATTTTATGAAACTCATGTTACGTGGTCCAAGAACGTTTAAATCCACCCTGAACCCCAAAACCGTGTGCTATAGCCCACGAAAACGGCCAGAAATGGCCTGAACCACGAGTTTTGATGATATTATGAAACTCGTGTTACGGGGTCCCGGACCGTTTAAATCCACCCTAGACCCCAAAACCGTGTGCTATAGCCCACGAAAATGTCAAGAAATGGCATGAATCACGAATTTTTTACGATTTAGTGAAACTCGTGTTACGGGGTCCGGACCGTTTAAATCCACCCCGGAGTCCAAAACTGTGTGCTATAGCCCACGAAAACGGGTAGCAATGGCCGAAATTATTAGTTTTTGACAATTTTATGAAAGTCGTGTTACGGGGTCCCGGAACGTTTAAATCTACCCCGGACCCCAAAACCGTGTGCTTTAGCCCACAAAAAGGCCAGAAATCATGAGTTTTTAACGATTTTATGAAAGTCGTGTTACGGGTTTCCCGAACCGTTTAAATCCACCCCGGACCCCAAAACTGTGGGCTATAGCCAACGAAAACGGTCAGGAATGGCCTGAATCGTGAGTTTTTTACCATTTGATGAAACTCGTGTTACGGGGTCTGGACCGTTTAAATCCACCCTGGACCCCAAAACTATGTGCTATAGCCCACGAAAACGGCCAGAAATGACTGAAATCACGAGTTTTTTTACGATTTTATGAAACTCGTGTTACGGGGTCCCGGGCCGTTTAAACCCACCCCGGACCCCAAAACCGTGTGCTATAGCCCACGAAAACGACCAGAAATGATCTGAATCACGACTTTTTTACCATTTCATGAAACTTGTGTTACGGGGTCCGGACCGTTTAAATCCACCCCGGACCCCAAAACTGTGTAATATAGCCCACGAAAACGGCTAGAAATGGCCTGAATCACGTGTTTGTTACGAATTTATGAAACTCATGTTACGGGTCCCGGACTGTTTAAATCCACCCGGACCCCAAAACAGTGTATTATAGCCCACGAAAACGGCCAGAAATGACCGAAATCGCGAGTTATTTACGATTTTATGAAAGTCGTGTTACGGGGTCCCGGAACATTTAAATCCACGCCGGACCCCAAAAATGTGTGCTATAGCCCACGAAAACGGCCAGTAATGGCCGAAAACCACGAGTTTTTGACGATTTTATGAAAGTCGTGTTACGGGGTCCCGAACCGTTTAAATCCACCCCGGACCCCAAAATTGTGTGATATAGCTCACGAAAACGGCCAGAAATGGTCTGGATCACGAGTTTTTTACAATTAGATGAAACTCGTGTTACGGGGTCCGGACTGTTTAAATCCACCCGAGACCCCAAATTTGTTTGATGTAGCCCACGAAAACGGCCAGAAATGGCCTGAATCACGAGTTTTTTACGATTTTATGAAACTCGTGTTACGGGGTCCCGAACCGTTCAAACCCACCCCGGACCCCAAAACCGTGTGCTATAGCCCACGAAAACGGCTAGAAATGGCCTGAATCACGAGTTTATTACCATTTGATGAAACTCGTGTTACGGGGTCCAGACCGTTTAAATCCACCCGGACCCCAAAACTGTGTGATATAGCCAACGAAAATGGCCAGAAATGGCCTGAATCACGAGTTTTTTACGATTTTATGAAACTCGTGTTACGGGGTCCCGGAACGTTTAAATCCTCCCCGGACCATAAAAACGTATGCGATAGCCCACGAAAACGGCTAGAAATGGCCGAAATCACGAGTTTTTTTACGATTTTATGAAACTCGTGTTACGGGGTACCGGAACGTTTAAATCCACCCGCCCCCCAAAACCGTGCGCTATAGCCCACGAAAATAACCAGTAATGGCCGAAATCACGAGTTTTTTACGAATTTATGTAACTCGTGTTACGGGTCCCGGACTGTTTAAATCCATCCTGGACCCCAAAACCGTGTGCTATAGCCACCGAAAACGGCCAAAAATACCGAAATCCCGGTTTTTTACGATTTTATGAAAGTCGTGTTATAGGGTCCCGGACCGTTTAAATCCACCCCGGACCCCCAAAACATGTGCTATAGCCCAAGAACGGCCAGAAATGGCCGAAATCATGAGTTTTTCAATTTTGTGAAACTCGTGTTACGTGGTCCTAGAACGTTTAAATCCACTCTGAACTCCAAAACCGTGTGTTATAGCCCATGAAAACGGACAGAAATGACCTGAACCACGAGTTTTTATGATATTATGAAACTCGTGTTACTGGGTCCCGGACCGTTTAAATCCACCCTGGACCCCAAAACCGTGTGCTATAGCCCACGAAAATGGCCAGAAATGGCATGAATCACGATTTTTTTACGATTTCGTGAAACTCGTGTTACGGGGTCTGGACCGTTTAAATCCACCCCAGACCCCAAAACCGTGTGCTATAGCCCACGAAATCGGGCAGTAATGGCCGAAATTACTAGTTTTTAATGTTTTTATGAAAGTCGTGTTACGGGGTCCCGGATTGAAATCCACCCCGGACCCCAAAACCGTTGTCTAGCCCACGAAAACGGATAGAAATGGCCGAAATCACGAGTTTTTGACGATTTTATGAAAGTTGTGTTACGGGTCCCGAACCGTTTAAATCCACCCCGGACCCCAAAACTGTGTGCTATAGCCAACGAAAACGGGCAGAAATGGCCTGAATCACGAGTTTTTTACCATTTGATGAAACTTGTGTTACGGGGTCCGGATCGTTTGAATCCACCCTGGTCCCCAAAACTATGTGCTATAGCCCACGAAAACAGCCGAGTTTTTTTATGATTTTATGAAACTCGTGTTACGGGGTCCCAGGCTGTTTAAACCCACCCCGGACCCCAAAACCATGTGCTATAGCCCACGAAAACGGTCAGAAATGGCCTGAATCACGAGTTTTTTACCATTTGGTGAAACTTGTGTTACGGGTCTGGGCCGTTTAAATCCACCCCGGACTCCAAAACTTTGTGATGCAGCGCACGAAAACGGCAAGAAATGGCCTGAATCACGAGTTTGTTACGAATTTATGAAACTCATGTTATGGGTCCCGGACTTTTTAAATCCACTCGGACCCCAAAACAGTGTGTTATAGCCCACGAAAACGGCCAGAAATGGCCGAAATCGTGAGTTTTTTACTATTTTATGAAAGTCATGTTACGAGGTCCTGGAACATTTAAATCCACGCCGGACCCCAAAAACGTTGAAGAGTTACATGCAAAAAAACAAGATGGAAAAAAGCCTACTCGGATCAGCTACAACATAGCGAAAATATACATCTAAAATACTGGCATGAGGTACCCATGGTGGCAGAAGTTACATTCCGATTAGCACAAAAAATACGTTGTACAAAATCCACCCACTATGCTACATGTACATTTCAAATTCCTAGTACAAAAAGGGTACATCTAATTTGTAACTATTATTCATGTTTAGTTCATCTCCCAGTTTAAAAGGCAAAACAAAAACGTGCCATGTTCATGTCTTTCGCACTAAACTACATCCAAGTTTGAACAAACCTAGAGGTTACATTCATCTCCACCGAACAAGTGCATCGAGATAAATCTACCATTGAACTACGTTTCCAGCCTCAAACTACATCCAAGTTGGAACTAAAACGAACTAAAACTAAATGCTCTTTAGTCACCACAGCGTAGAATGTACATCAAACTAAGTGCAACTAGTAGAAATAAGCTCCATGGCAACCAGCTAGGTTGATAGCTTACGACAAGAGCGACAGGCAGCAATCCGTAGAGTTGAGAGAACATCACACGAGAAAATCCATCAGAAGCAGATCATGCAAAAGGACTCGCCAGTATAGGCCCTGGTCACGGGCTAGGGCGGCGGACGGTGAGCAGAGGCGGCCATGGGCTGCGTGGATTTGCGGGCGGCGGGCGGCGGGCGGCGAGCAGAGGCGCTCATGGGGTTGCGCGGATTTGCAGGCGGCAGGAGGCGAGCAGAGGCGCTCATGGGGCTGCACAGATTTACGGGCGGCGAGCAGAGGCTGCCATGGAGCTGCGCGGATTTGCGAGCGGCGGGCGGTGAGCAGAGGCGGCTGTGGGGCTGCGTGGATTTGGATGGTGCGTGAGGATGTTTTGTTTTTTCCATTTGGTGGATCGGGACGGACGGGAATGGGCGCTTGGAGAGACCGGATAGTGGTCACCCACAAGTTAGATTAGATTTTGTCTTAATTTTGGGATATAGTGAAATTCCTCTTCTCAGGTAGGTTGTCCCTTCTGCTGCAAACTGAAGAGAGTTTTCATCCGTGATTGAGGTCTGGTTAGGTTCCTGATTCTCAAATATGTCCCATCAGACTTGTCGACATCGTTCGTACGCAACCCTATTCATGATGATGATCTTGCATCCGGAAGCAAACAAGGCCAGGTTATACACTTTGTATCCAAGCAAGGACACGTTTGTACGCAACCGTTTGGCCTCTATTATTCAACGATGTAATTGATATGCTTGATTTGAGAAAGGATTCAATGATTGAGAGGCGGTTCATTTGGGCTAATAGTATCTCAGAGTCACATATGAGAAATTGAACTGCAAATAGTGCAATCAGCTACTAGCCGTCTAGCAATTTTTGTTTCGACTGCGAATATACCATGGCACCAGAAATGTCTTTTGGCGCATACAAGCATATGCTCCCACCATGCAAAATTCGTATTTAAAATATCAAAATTAAATTCAAACAGAAAAATCGTACATATATACATCCGGGCTCCGATCAAACCCGAGGGGAGGACCGCCGCGCACAGCTCAAGACCTCCACATCATGACCAGGGAGCTGCCACTGCCGAAGCCGCCACCCCAACATCAGGATGGTGAGACGTTTATGCACCAGGATAGTGTCAACTGTCAAGGCATTTGAGATAAACTTGGCTATGCTTTTTTTAACTGAACTTCAGCATGCACAGTAACAACATTTTTTTTTCATGATAACAGTACTAGCTCTTGAGCCTATCAATTGCACTAAATAGCTGGAAATCACATCTGAATTTTGACAAATCCACGTCAAATATTTTGGAGCTGAGGGAGTAGTTGCTATGCTACACCTGTGCTCGTGGCTTAGTGGCGGCGACGGTGCTAACCAATTGCAAACTAGTGCTGGTAACTGTGCTCTTGTAGTCGGACTTGGACATAAGTGTTTTTTTTAACAAGGACAAAAGTGTTGGATAATGTCATTTCGACGAACTGCTCGTAGTAGATGTCAATTGGAGGACACCATTACTCTGGTGTCTTATTCGGAAAAAGACGGGAACCTTCTTGTTACTGGAAAATGAGCGCACATGACGTGATGTTCACGCTAGTAGATACTAATTGGAGGACAGCAACACTCTGGTGTCTGATTCGGAAAAAGACGGGAACCTTCTTGTTGGAAAATGAGCGCACATGGCGCACTTGATGTTCACTCTAGTAGATGTCAACTGGAGTACATCAACACTCTGGTGTATGATTCGGAAAAAGATGGGAACCTTCTTGTTATTGGAAAATTAGCGTACATGGCGCACTTAATGTTCACGCTAGTAGATGCCAATTGGAGGACACCGACACTCTGGTGTCTGATTCAGAAAAAAGACGGGAACCTAGTTCGTGTCGAGCCTGGTTCGTGCGGCCGACAAAGTTCGGTCCAATTACACCATACAAGCCGAATGATGGGCCTTATTTGGGCTGGTTACTCAAACAGAGGATTTATTTTTTTACAGTACTGAAACAGAGGATTCTAAAAAAAAACAGAGGTTTCATATCTTCTGCAACCTCTAAAATATAAATGTGTACTATTATTTAACTACCACATCGAGGTTAAGATACGTTCCATCGGAAAGAGGTCTACGAATACTTTTAAGAAAACGTCGACGTTTGTTGGCTTATTTGGCAAAGGAAAATAGAGTATGTTATAAGAAACCTGCCTTACGACCCTATTTTTGTGACATCGGTATGTAATTTTTCCGTGTCTTCCTTTGTTCTTTGTAAATTGATGTGGTGTTATAAATAAAATAGTAAATAAATAAATCATGTTTGATCGGGTCTACAACTCTACATCTAAAACATCTCAAGTTCACAGTTGAAAAAGAGTAGAGATTTCCGACTCACGTACTCCCTCTATTACCATAGACATAAAATATAAGAAGACTCACATGTTGTGTAGATTGAGTCTAAAATAATTTATCTATCTATTTATACTTCTTATAAGATAAAATCCCATTAACATGTATTAAATTAGTCTATCTTCACATGTAAGGTGTCCACATCATCCACTATTCGTGTCATTCGTGTATCCATGTCATCAGCACATCATTCACTATTTGAGACATTTATTTATCCATGTTATTCCTATTAATCATATTTGCCCATACATGCAAACTATTCGTATCATTAAAAAAATAACCATAGTATTTTACTTATCACCAATTACTAGCGATTAAATATAAAAAAAATGAGTGTTAATTAAATTTAGATTTTTTTACTATTGTGGCTAATTAAATCCTCCGTATTCGGAAGAAAATTTTCCATACCATGCATTAGATATCCTTTCTTTTATACTATAATTTTTTTAAGGTTCGCGCTGCAACGCGCGGGGTATCTTTCTAACATACATTAAATTAGTCTATCTCCACATGTAAGGTGCATCCACTACTCGAGTCATTCATGTATCCATGTCATCAGCACATCATTCACTATTTGAGACATTTATTTATCCATGTTATTCTATTTATTAATCATATTTACCCATACATGCAAACTGTTCATATCATAAAAAAATAGCCATATTACTTACAAATCACCAATTACTAGCGGTTAAATATACATAAATTTAGTGTTAATTAATTTAAGATTTTTTTACTATTGTGGCTAATTAAATCCTACATATTCGCAAGAATTTTTTCATTCCATGCATTAGATATCATTTCTTTTATACTATAATTTTTTAAGGTTCCCGCTGCAACGTGCGGGGTATCTTTCTAGTATATATAATAAAGCATGTCTAGATACATGCGTATACATGTGAATGTGAAAAACGTTGAAACATATTATATTGTGAAACAGAGGACCGCTAAAAAGTAAATGTGTAATTATTATTTAATATCACATTGAAGTAAGGATACTCAACCTGCCTTATGACCCTATATTAATTATGGTATGTAATTTTGGTACCTCTTAGTTTGTTCTTTGTAAATTGGTGTGTTACAAAATGGAATAACAAATGAAGAAATCATATCTGATCGGATCAATATCTTAAACATCAAGTTCATAGTTGAAAAGGAGTAAATATTTCCAATTCCTGGGCTCGAGTGATCTACTTGTTTTTTTAAAATTATGATAAATCAGACAAAAATCATGCATGTTGTCAATGGTATATCCTGCAAACGTGGAAAATCTCTATTTTTAATTTATTATATTCTAAACTACAAAGAAAGTCAGACATGTGATCCAAATGTTCGCACTTTTTGCCATCCAAAATATATAAGATTTTTCATTTTTATATATCTCAGAATATAAAGTATCTCAAATCAAGATTTGTGAGATATATTAATGAGACAATGAAGGACTTATCAGATTTTTATTCTTCTAATTATGATTTTTACTCTATATTTTAAGTATAGGAGGAAGAGATCGGGAGACAAAATGATTTTCGGGTTAAAAAAAGACTTATGTAACACTAAAAAAAGGTATTTTACTAGAAATATATACTTCTTTTGTCTAAGAATATAAGACATTTTGGTATACTAAATTAGCTTACCAAAACGCTTTATATTTCAAGACGGGTGTAGACCTAGTACTGTAAAAGAACAATATTATCTTTGTTCCACAATGTAATCCTGTTTATCTAACAAGGTTAGCTTGCTAAAAAATACATTATAGAACAGAGGGAGTATTTCATGCTTACTTCTATTATTTGATCTCTACTATATGCTTTCAATCTTTTTATAAGGAAAGGCAAGAAAGAACCTCAAACCAGATAGATAGTCAACCTGTAGTTACAAGGGCATACATATGTTTCTCAAAAAAAAAGATGCGTACATATGATTTTGTCGCCTAATCATTAATTCTATGATTTGAGAACGACTAGTGACCAAAGTTTTAAATATCAGGCTAAGCCATTTAGCGGCAACATGCGAAAAACCTATAATATAACACTGCTAGTAAATCGTCGCTGTAGACTGTTAATTAAGCGTATTGCTACCTTTTACGTGCTAATTTACACTTAGCGGCATGATGTAAAAAAGACTGTACTATAAAATCCTGCTATAGCCGCTACTTAAAACTTTGTTCGACACTGAGAATGTTGTAGCACGATCTCGTGTATGAGCCTCCCTCAGCAAGAAGGAAATCTGTCGGTCTGAGATTAGAAGTGCATGCGGTGTCTTCTTTGCCGCGCCGGCCGCCCTATCCACTTCCAACATGCTTACTTGACCGTCTCCGTGGCCGGGCTCCGGTGAATGCGGCCACAGTAGCGCGAACTCCAGACATGGCGTATACGGATGGAGCGCATCGATCGATCTCTGTCATGAAGACCAAGCTTGGACACACGAGCCTCAGTTTCTCCAAGTTCACTCGGCCTGGCGCCTATATAAGTATCAGATCGAGCTTGTGATGGTAAAGAACTCATGCTAGACATCTCATTCGCCATGATGGCAGATCTCCTGAAGGAACTCATGCTAGAGACGCCTCCGCGGGCATGGTTTCTGTTCCTACTCCTCGCCTTCCTCTTCTTCGTTCATCACTACTGGTTAACTGCCAAGAAATAGAAAACGGATCATCAGCACCTTGGATACCGTCTCCCTCCTTCGCCGCCGGCACTGCCCATCGTCGGCCACCTGCACCTCGTTGGCTCCCTCCCGCACGTCTCCCTCAGGAGCCTCTCCAAGAAGCATGGTCCCGACGTGATGCTCCTCCGCCTCGGCGCGGTGCCAACGCTCGTCGTGTCGTCGCCGCGTGCCGCGGAGGCGGTGCTGCGCACGCACGACCATGTCTTGGCGTCGCGGCCGCGCTCCGTGGTTACCGACATCATCATGTACGGCTCGTCGGACGTCGCCTTCGCGCCATACGGCGAAGCAAGGCAAGGAAGCTTGTCACCACCCACGTGTTTAGCGTCAAAAGGGTCAACTCTTTCCGCGGAGCTGCCATGGAGGAGGTAAATTTTGAATATCTCCACCTATTAATTCAACCAAAAGTATGATTATAAGAAACCAAAAAATATAAGTCAAGTATTCTGAACGGAGGGAGTACGAGTAGTGAATTGAACAGCCATAGATGGGTAAAGAATTAAATAAAAAACTCATATAAAAAGATGAACAAATAATAGTGAATGAGCAATTTTGGTTTAACCAACGCAATTTGAAGTCCATTATTAGTTCATTTGGAATGAAATATGTATAAACTCTACGGCTTTTATTTATGTGATTCATTATTAATTTTAAATGTGTGAAAAAAATACATTATCAACTTGATATACCTCTGCAGCGGTGACAAGCTAGATAGGACAGGTTAGATAGGCGAGGTGAGGGCATGGAACATGCATGGTTCAAAAAAAAAATACTTCTTCAACAAGGCTGATAAGTAATTAGTGAAAGCATATCTTTAACATTTCTAAAATCGTTGGATATGGATAGTACTAGTTCCCTATATTTTGGACGGCTGGATAGAGATTGCATGCGTGTTTGTGCTATCCGTGGTATGCAGATCTTAGTTTTGTTATCTAAAATAGAGAAAAGAGCAATCTTTTGCATCCACGTTTTAAATTGTGGATGGAGAATTATTTCACTGAATTTTAACATAAAGCGGGTCACAAAGGTTGAAACAAGACACTAGTTTGCCTATTTTAAAACGGTATTCTTGGTAATGATCAAATAGTATATTTTTTAGGAAAACTTGGTAGTATGGCTGACTTGATGAGTGAGTAATAGAGGTTTTTTTAACTGAGTAGTAATAAAGGTCAGCCATGATTAAATGATGTTGGTTGGTGAGGGAATAAGGCGGTGCATGTCTTTTCTATACTAAGCCCCGACTTTCCAGGATTGTAAAAAAGTTATGTCTTCATTTGTGATATGGCTAATCCGAAGTGTAAGAAAATTATTGGCATGGTTTTGATAAATTCAACCATTTCAATATTGCTTCAGTTAGCTCTTCATAAATAAACACAAGTACATGCAATACCAAGACACTTTTCTCGCAAACAGAAAAGAACTTGCAAGTTATAATATTCGTAACGAATTGAAAAAATAAAACAAAGATCAAAAGATCTTGATAAACAAAACAAAACACATGCACCATCTCTAGATCCATCACACACTGTAGACTTGCATGTTCTAGGATACACACATTCACTCATGCGAGTTCTAGGATCCGTTCGTTGGAGCATGGCAACACAGTTTGCTTGTCAATTGCAGAACATTGATGATATCTCCATCTCCTATATGGATGATAGTAGTAGCACTATTGGGCAAAATTTGTGGTGCGAGCTGCCCATAATTCAAATAAAATATGTTGTGGCTCCTTCGCATAGTCCTATTGCAGGAGATGGTTCTCATATTAGGATAGTATTAGTCCTAAAATTAGTGGTGTGAGCTGCCTAAGATTCAAATAACATGTGTTGTATCCCATTCACATAGTCCTGGTACCGAAGAGGGTCATCACATCCGTATAGTACTAGTACTAAAATTGTGTCGTGGTGAGCTGCCTAGAATTCAAATGCAAAAGTTGTGTGACTTATAGGATCCTCGGAGCTGGCAAGTTGGGAACGACGTTAAACCTTCTGTTATATGTGACCTATCTGACCTATCTGTGTGCATACTCTAATTATCTCAAATGGGTGATCCGACGACAGTCAGGGCATGCACATCTAGCCACCATGAGACGAGACTATTTCCCTTATACTATGATATATACTAAATCTCAAGTGTTTTGTTGAGAGTCGGTATTTTGTTCTTAAATATATGGTCATCAGATATATCCCTTTTTATTCAGTATGACCTTGTTGGTAATTTTGTTTCACACACCTATCATCTATTATATACTAAAAGCAAAATGAGTTAG
The DNA here is from genome assembly GCA_026929855.1 of Poa annua. Taxonomy (NCBI): domain Eukaryota; kingdom Viridiplantae; phylum Streptophyta; class Magnoliopsida; order Poales; family Poaceae; genus Poa; species Poa annua. The sequence goes on from CM049431.1 coordinate 94,619,266, forward strand.
TTTTTTTAGCCACCACGTTAAGCCACACAGGCTAAAATATGTAAACCATCGGTCTTATTTTTAATGGCTCAGATTTAAATCTTATAGGTGTAACGTAAAAGTTGTCACATATAAATGGTCACGTACAAAGATAAGAAGAGAAAGAAAAAATATCCAGATTTGTTACGATTAAAGAAGAAAATATTCAGATTTGTTACGATTTTCAGGGGATTTAGATGTGTTACCAATAACATGCGCTACAAGATCAAGTCACCACGAACCGAAGGAACCTGATTTAAAAAAAAAACTAGCTAGCGTGGCTGCATGGGTCTCTTGGACCGTGAAGGACTCAAGGGTCGGTCTATTATTTAAAGAAAAAGTAATTAGTGAAACGATGTATGGACATTAAATAGTACATGCGTAATCACTATTAAAAATTGTGTGAACAAAGACATTAAAGAGTACTTGAGTCACTATTTTTTTAATGATGTAAAAAAATTATCTGGATGAGGCATCATGAAAAAATAATCACATGGGTCTGCTCATGCATAGAAGCAGTGTGTACATATTTTCTAGATCCGGATTTGTTTCTTGACCCGTACAAATCCATAAATGATACAACTACATATGGATCACACTATATTTTATTTTTAAAGAGGAAATCCAGAAATATTTTAAATTATGCACAATTGAGAATATAGTTATCCATAGTATTGCAGATATGGCTAAAAGCGTGATGTTTAATTATAAAAATAGATAAAACTACAAGCCACAAGAATAATTGGTACCAGACCAATGTTCATTCTGTAAGATTCTTACAGATTAGATAGATCCAATAAGATTTTATTCTGTATGACACCCATCTCAACCCGATGACATGTTCATGAAGAACATAACAAGATAACATACCTAAAATATACTTAGGAGAATGGATCTTGATAGAAATTGAAAAAAAATAACTTAAAATAACTTCAGAGATGAGATTCGAGACAAAGAAAATTCTCTACTTTATTAGGCAAGATTATTATTTTAACGATTCATATCCAATTTTTTTACTTTAATAAAATATGCTAGATAAGCACAATATGGTAGAGAAATAGTCAGAAGTTTCCATAAAACTAAACATCTATTCATCATTCCAACACCCTCTTTTATTCGTAGATCATACACAAAAGAGGTTCATAATTAAATAAGATAAAACAAACATGTTATCATGATAGTGTCGACAAAAGTCACAATTTAATAGATTTTCATAGTTACATTCATAAAATCACAATTAATATGGCATGGTAATTATATCGTCTAATAGATCTTTCTAAAGTGTATAAACTAAATAATATAATTTAATATCTTCACAATCAAAAGTTATCATGGGCTTACTTCAACCTCATATGATTTTCCTATGGTGTGATTAAATACTTTTATATCAGTCGCAATGTTTTGCGAGAGACTTTATTTCCTCTCTTATTCTTAATTATTAATAGCTGAAAATTGCTAATTAAGTTGTAGAAGAAATTATGACAAATGAACAAAGCGGAACACTATTTTTCATAACAATGTAGTGATGTTTCAGGACGCGACCTATGCAAGTGAGTGTCACAGTACAACCACTGGGTTAAAGAATGAGTTTGACAAGGGGATAGTGAGGATACGACAAAGGGGACAAGGGGATAGTTAAATCATGAAAATCAAATAAATGACCAAAAGTATTGGTTATTGTGAGGATACGACAAAGAGTTATAATTGCATGATGGTTAGAATTTGTGGTACAATTAAAACATTATTTGAGAGATGACTTACAATTATTTGATGAATGTCTATGTACCATCCAATTATTATTTTTAAATAATATAATATGTTACATGAAACTATGTGCCATGTTAGTCCTTGCAGTCATTTTTACGTATAAAAAACTTGGCACAAAGAGAAAAAAATATGTATTAAAATAGCACTACTTCCGTTTAAGAATAACGAAGCTTATAGAAGCGTGACATGGATTTTTAAAAAAATAATTAGAACACCTACTTCCATAAATTCAAAGACCACATGTGTATGATTTACTCTTAAAAAAATTTCGACAGTCATTTGATGCTCTTATTTAGATTTTTTATTTTCTGCTAACTATAAAAGCTCAAAGTAAACATATTTAATACTTCAAAGATGATGCCCTCGCATTTGCGAGGGCCACCTTATTAGTTACAATAATTAGAAACGGACTTAACTTTTGTCATCTACTAAAAGATAAATAAAAGTTAGGTGGTCTCGTGTTTTAAATATGCATGCTATTATAGGTGAGCATGGTGATGGACAAGATAAACAAGGCAGCCTCAATAGGTGGTACGGTGGACATGAGTGAGTTGCTCAACTCATTCGCAAATGATATGGCGTGTCGCATCGTGTCAGGAAAGTTCTTCCTAAATGAAGGCCGGATCCATGTGTTCCGGGACCTAATCAACGATAGCTCAGGATTGCTAGGAGGCTTCAACCTGGAGGAGTATTTCCCGGTATTATCTCGGGTAGGAGTGCTTAAGAGGGTAGTTTGTGCCAAGGCAGAGAGAGTGAGGAAGAGATGGGCCGATCTTCTCGACAAGGTGATTGATGATCGTGTGAGCAAGCACAAGTCAATGCGTGACCAAAAGGATGCCGATTTTACAGATATTTTGTTGTCTGTTCAGCAGGAGTATGATCTGACAAGAGAGCACATGAAATCTCTCCTAACAGTAAGTGGAAATAATTAATTGATTTTTACAGTAGTACGTATATATGTTTGATTCACATCATCCTAATTAATTGATTTCCCCAGGATGTGTTTTTCGCTGCAACGGACACAACATCGAACACCCTTGAATTCACGTTTGCTGAACTCATGAGAAGACCATACCTGATGCAGAAGCTACAAGACGAGGTGAGGAGTAATGTACCTAGGGGACGAGAAATTGTCTGTGAAGCCGACATGACCAAAATGACATACCTAACAGCAGTTATAAAGGAGTCGCTCCGACTGCATCCTGTTGCGCCGCTCCTTGCTCCGCACCTTGCCATGGCTGACTGCAGTGTCATCGATGGATACAAGGTTTTTGCCGGGACACGCATTGTGGTGAATACATGGGCCATTGGTAGGGACTCCGCCTCCTGGGAGGATGCAGAAGAGCTCATACCTGAAAGATTTGTCCAAGGAGGTAGTGAAGCGCATGTCAACTTCAAGGGGAATAATTTCCAATACCTGCCGTTCGGGGCAGGACGAAGGATGTGCCCTGGTATGAATCTTGCAATCGCCATGGTGGAGCTTATGTTGGCAAACCTCACTTATCATTTTGACTGGGAACTACCGTTAGGGGTTGAGGGAGAAGACATTGATATGACAGAGGTGTTTGGGCTAACCGTTCGAAGGAAGAAAAACCTATTGTTAATCCCAAAAGCACACATGAAGCAAAATCATCGCATTTAGCCGCAAATGTAAAAATATAAGCTAAGTACTTTGTGTTATCGTGATATTGTTGCCAATAAATAATGGTGGTTGTTGTAAATCAGTTTGAAACTATTCAGTTACAAATGTTGTCGTTGTGGCCCGTGCAAATGTTGTCGTTTTAACAGTGGCCCGTGCAAATGTTAGCGGAACATTTTAGTTAAATCTAGAGTTTAATACTCTGTCTTAATAGGACACATATGTTATATCTACATTTTAAACTCGACGAGTTAAGGGATACAAGTACAACCAACGTACTAACCATCCAATTGCAGGTTGATTATCTATCTCGTTGATGTAGACGTCCGTGGTGACTTCGTCAACCTCAATATATGTCGGACAGGTTTCTCGGAGGTGCTCATAGGGGTACGGTTTGCGTGTGTACAGTCATAGGGGTGTCCGTGTTTGTAAGCGTCTGTACTGTGTTTCTCAAAACAATATACTCACTCTGTCCAAAAATAAGTGTCACAAGTTGTCTAGATACATCTTTTTTTTTACAAAGTTGAGACACTTATTTGTGAATGGAGGGAGTAATTGAAAAAGCAATTTCCAAAAAATAACACGGAAAAATAAAATAAAAACGAAGGAAAACAATCCTTGCAAACCAAAGGCGAATCGACCGACCCCCACTCCCCATCGCCGCAGCCGCCCCAACGCCGCCCTGATCGGCGCGATGGCGGGCGATCCGACCGCGCCCGGCGGCTACTCCGCCACGGGGAAGAGCCCTCGCTCGTCGTCGCGGCACCGGCAGTTCCGCGACCGCGCCAAGACCCGCGTGGACGACCTCCAGGAGATCTTCTCCGGCCTCCAGTCCGCCCGCAAGGAGAGCCGCTCCGGCGACGCCGCCGTCCTCGAGGAGCAGGTCCACCAGATGCTCCGGGAGTGGCGGGCCGAGCTCAGCGTCGCCTCTCCGGCCTCCTCCCTCCAGGCACCTCTCCAGTCCAAACCCTAGCATCATCCCCTGCCTTACGCGTAGACCAATTACTGCTCAGGGTTTGCCGTCTTCTGACTTGTCTCTCTCCTGGTGCGCTGCAGAACTCGCAGGGGAACAGCCAAGGAGGGGCCGCGCATCCGTCGTCGGAGACGCTGCGGTTGCTGCAGCTGGCGCTCGAGGAGGAGGACGACGCCACCAGCAGGCTGGCCGTCCCTCGCTCGCCGCTGCCAGTGCAGCCGTCTCGTCTCAGCCACGGGCATGGGCAGGACGATCAGAATCTCAATCCCGAGCTGCAGGTGCAGGGGGAGGTCTCACCAGGTCATGGAATGCTGGGAGATTGTGGGGGACAGGTAGCTGATATTGCTAATGCGTCGCTCAGTGATCAGGTATCACATTCGATGTCTCCCTGTTTTTGAATGGGTTAGTTCAATTTACAGATTGTGTCATCAACCATGTGAAGGAACTCGTGTATTGGACTACTAGTACTTTGTCAACTGAGTGGCTAACTGTGCACCGTTGGTTCAATCCTTGCCAGTTAGCTCTATCATGCAAGGAAACATTATGATGTGCCATGTGATTCTTTACTAATGTGCGACATTTTTTGCATATAGTGTAACCCACACTCCCACAGTATGTAGAATTTGCGGACAGATTTTGTGCTAGCAGACACTAATTTAATTCATTAAAAAATCAGATTTTGGACCAAGGAAGAGATTAGTATTCTTTTAAAATTATTTGTTAATTATGCCAAACAATGTTAATTGCTCTATATGTATGTATGATTGTATGTACAATTGGAGTTCACCTGTTGAACTTGTTTTCTTGCTGTGTTTTGGTTTGGGCTACTTATGACCTTATTATTGTTTTTATCCAATATTTTTGGTTACAAAATTCAAGTGATGCGTGCATTGTTCACTGTAGACCTTAATATAGATCAAGTACCATAGAATAGCCTTGCCTTCAGATAAGATTACGCCAAAATGTTTTGACCTTGATTGTCATGTACTTCAGTATGCCAGCATGTAGAAATGTGTTGTTCTGTAATCAGTAATGTGTTATGGGTATTTGCTTGTTGAACCTACTGAGGAGCACGGACCACAGCAATACAATTTATTCGGTTGCTGACCTGACTGTAGATTGTAATGGCCTCCTGCAGATTAGATGTTGAGGCCTTGCTCGATGATTTTTATATTTCAACATTTGGTATATTACCTTTGGTTGTGCAAATGTCTTGGGTTCTGCCCTAAATTGGTTAATGCCCGGATTTTAGTTTATGATGCTTCTGTGCTCGATGATTTTTATATTTCAACATTTGGTATATTACTTTTGGTTATGCAAATGTCTTGTGGTTCTGCCCTAAATTGTTTGATGCCCGGACTTTTGTTTATGATGCTTCTGCCGTACTGCTTTTCATTTTTTTGTTACGGCATGCCTGTAAAATATGTGTGTTATGCTTATTTCAGTTTGTAACTTCTTATCGTCTAATGGTTGCAACTTGCAATGCATCTACATGTTAATGTTTCTTTATCTACTTTCTTAATGGGCGTTTGGTTTGTCATTGATTGCAGCTGTGCTTTATAGACCATGAACTCAGTATTGACGATTTTTTCCATGGGTCAAACCCAGATGGCCTCAATAACCTGCAAGGGATTGGTCAGCTGGAACATCAACAGTTTAATTTTGCACAAGATCTGCAACCTCCTAATTCATATGTTGATGCAAATAGCTCTGTGCAAAATACTGGAGATGTTCTTTTCCACATGTCAGACTTGCTCACAACAATATGTCCATCACCTTCTCAATATTTAGGACCGAAATGTGCACTCTGGGACTGTGGTCGCCCTGTCGGAGGACCAGACGAGTGTGAAGATTACTGCAACCCCTACCATGCTGGTTTGGCTTTAAATGATGATGGTTTTCTAGGGACAAGGCCTGTAATGCGTCCAAGGGGTATTGACTTGAAAGATGGTCCCCTATTTGATGCTCTGTGTGCAAAAATCCAAGGAAAAAATGTTGGTATTCCTGTCTGCGAAGGGGCTGCAACATCAAAATCACCTTGGAATGCACCTGGTACGTTTGGCTATCAACTTTCAGCCTTTTAGGTGCACATTGATATTAACAGATTCAATTGCTATTTGCTAATTGTTGGTTCCCTTCTATTTCTTGCAGAACTTTTTGATCTTTCTCTTCTTGAGGGTGAATCTCTTAGAGAATGGTTGTTCTTTGACCGACCGAGAAGGGCATTTGAGAGCGGCAACCGGAAGCAAAGACAATTGCCAGATTACAACGGGCGTGGATGGCATGAATCAAGGAAGCAAGTGATGAAAGATTTTGGGGGTCTAAAGAAATCCTATTACATGGACCCACAACCGTCCAGCGGCTACGAGTGGCATCTTTTTGAATATGAGATCAATGATTCTAATGCTTTAGCCTTGTACCGGCTTGAGTTCAAGTCTTCTGATGTGAAGAAGGCAAAGTTGGCCAATAGCTCATTGAATGAAATCCAGCAGCAGATGTTCAAGCTTAGTGCAAACAGTCCCGTGGATAACAAACGGACTGCCAAGAGCAAAAAGAAGGCCAATCAAAAGGATGGCAGTCCAAGCACGAATACAGTTGGCAACACCCCCAACAAAGTTGGTGCTTCGAGTCCTTATGAAACAGTGTCTCCCAACACCCCCAGTCAAGTCAGTCCTAGTGCTTACCAGACCAATCAAGCCAGCACTTCGAATGTTTACCCAGCGGAATCACAGGTGGACCCGATGTCATTCCTGAATGAGAATGTCGTCTATGGACCTCATCTTCCATACGGCCCTGCCGGAAAAGGTGACTTCTGTTGGAACCCAAGCGACGGGACATGAAGTGCTTAGCTCATACACTATGGTATCTCTTGGGCAAATTGTAACAGCTTCAGCTAAATTTCAGATCTCAACAATGTGGCCCTATAATTTTTTTGGAGCCTGGTCAGTAGACGCTGTGTTTGCAGTGCTATACTTCCTACTGTAGAAGTGTAGTCTGGTTGCCCTTGCCTATCAGGTGCAATCCGGATGGTTCTTCGGAAACACATCTTGGCCGGGTGATCGAAGAAGATTCGTGTGTCCAGATGGCATGGGTCTTATTTTACTTTGTTTTGTACATATGCTCAGGACGAGAATTTGTGGAATCCCAGATTCGGTTTTGGTTTACATTCGAAACAGTTTCATGTAGTTTAGCTTCGATTGTGGGCAGTAGGTAGCTTAAGCTACTTATGTGGTAGAAATATATGTTAAACCTGGAATTCGTCGTCACTTTTTTTGCCGTGTCCTCAATAACATATTTTGTACTCCTGGGCTTTGGGTACTCATAAGAATGATGCAGTAGGTAATTTTCAGGTTACTAACTTTCAGTTCCAAGCGCAATCTAATCGCTATTAAAGGAGAAGTAGAAATCAGCACTGAATTCACAATTGTACTTATACTAATATAATAGTATGGGTTCTTTGCCTGACAATTAAGATTCTAGAGGTTATTTCATGGCTTGAAAGCACGAAGACTACCCCTAATAAATATTAGAAAGTATCTCAAGGTAAACCTTGTGAACTTGCCAACCAGCATGCAGCGGCCATTCATACGAGAATACTCAAATTCTATACGCACAAACTGACTGAAAAATACAAAAAACATTCAGCGATATCTCACGTTAATCAATTGAGTATGCCAGTGCGAAGGAAGAGCATTTAGAGCCACCAGGAAGGCAAACCAACCAAATGCACGATGAAGCCAATGAGGTGATAGGCAAGAAGATCAGGTAAATCTGAACCAAAGTAGTAGGTTTCTCGCCTACTAAACACATCCATGAAAATAACATGGAAAGAAAATCCTATGTCCGGACAAAGAAAAGGCAAACTAGTAGCGTAAATAAATCTGGGATAACCTGCAAAGACAGGACTTGCAAACTCATGTTTTCTCCTCCACCTCACAAAAATTGTACCTAGAAGCTCTCTGCCCTTCCACATTTCGTTGCTCTTCTCTCAGAAAACTGCGGTTTTGTTCAGATGGGAGTGTACTTCACAGCGGGCAGGGTGGGACTTCGAGCGTTGCGCCGGCCTGGATCTGGCCCCATCCAATAAGGCGCCAATGCTTCTCGACACGGCGGCTCAGGGCCACCTTCTCGCCCTTGCTTGTGCAGACAGGCGCGGTGAGCTGGAGCTTGGCGAGATCGTTCTTAACAGCGACCACGCGAGCACCAGTGGACATGGACCCGATGTTAAGCATCAGGATCTCACCCTTAGTGAGCTTGGAGACCTTTCCTGCCTTCTCTGTGCCCTTTGTTCTCACACCCAACAGCCTCCGGAGAAGGAAGAAGTTGATCTGCAAAGCAAAGACCAAGGATGCCGTTAACAGCTAGCAATGTTTGCTTAGAATCTTGAAGCAACAGAGATTCGACAAACCTCAAGCTCCACAAATACATCAGGAAGCGAACCGATTTCTCCTAGAACCTGGCCAACAAGCCTATCAGCACGAGTCAAAGTTGGGTCCATGGTGGTACCAACACCAATAAGCCCTCCTGGCACAGCAAACTGGAGCTCATTCTGCTCAGCATAGAGTGAGACAATCCTTGAGTAGATTGGGGTGCATTTGATGTTGCCACTCTCATCCTTCATAACAATGCCAGGGCGAACTTCAATATTCTGGTTCACCCTCAGGACTCCCTGTAAGTAAAAATCGCTATTAAATTCATATATACAATGGTAGAAAACACAAACACTTAGTTCTTATAATAATGTTCATTGACTGAGATCTACATACCCTGAGGATGCTGCCACCTGCTACCCCACCCCTAATTTCATCAACCTCTGAACCAGGCTTGTTGACATCAAAGGAGCGAATAACAATCATGTTGGGAGGTGAGGTGAAGTTCCTTTCAGGAATCGGGATTTTCTTCACAATATATTCACATATCACATCAATGTTGTACTTCAGCTGGGCAGATATTGGCACCACGGGGGCACCTTCAGCTATTGTGCCCTGCACAGATGAGGGGGTACAAAAGGTCAAACCATGAATGAGAAGACATGTATTGCATACAGAGCAATGACGAACAGTATTGACCTGGATGAATTTTTGAATTGCTTCATGTTGGTTCATAGCTGCACTTTCCTGGATAAGATCAATCTTGTTCTGCAGAATTATGAGATGTTGGAGACGCATAATCTCAACGGCTGCAAGATGCTCAGATGTCTGAGGTTGTGGGCAGCTTTCATTCGCTGCTATCAAAAGCAAGGCTCCATCCATGATAGCTGCTCCATTAAGCATTGTAGCCATGAGAATGTCATGGCCCTGTTCAAAGAAATATATATTTTAAGTAAATAAGTCATAACACAGTGACATCTTATTTAAGTTCAATCAGCGAAATGAATATCTAATTATCCATCAGAGAACTCCAGATGACCTGTGAATCCTTGTATTATTATTCAGATATTTGGTCGTACAATTAACAATGGAAACACCTTTATCATCTATGATGCAAGAGCAACATAATGATCATAATTGACAGCAAACAAAGCCAAATAGAACCATAATCACTCAGGTGGGCAACAAATGGTCAGTCGGGACTTGAGCATTCACGAACTATAACTGTAGAATAGAATATTCATATCAACAAAAGTTAACGTTTCATCATACCGGGCAATCAACAAAGGAAACATGTCTCAGGAGCTTCATCCTGGTGTTTTCAAACCCAGGCACATCACATGCAGGAGTGTCTTCTTTTCCGCTTCCATAAGCCCTTATAAATTTAAGGTGTCAAATAGGGTACAAGAACTTGCAACAATGCAGTAATTATGAGTATACTAGTGGTAATAACCATACACTAACAAAATTCCTGCTGAAAAACTTTGAGATTCCAATCATGAGTTCTACCAAATATTTACTAGAAAATAATCATATGAACAGACATTATAAATAATCAATATGAGTATAAAGCGATGCTCCTGAAGTTATTTCCTCTAAATTGTGAACAGTTTGAGTAGGAGCTTATCATGCAAAAAGGTGAAGTTTAGCATACTTGTAGGACATTGGCCGTGGACACCTGTCATCCTCGCATATATAGATTTTTGCATTAGCATAACCCAGCTTGATAGTGATGTTACGTTCAAGCTCATTCTTGAAGCGAACAGTCTACAAATCGAAACAAAGACATCCAAATATTGTAAGAAAATAAAAACATGTAGAAGAGGATGATGGCCTGAAGATCCATCACTTACTAACCATTCTAGAAATCATTGTAAAAAAACCAGAAAAAGAATCATAGACTGCAACAGTGCCATTACTCGAGTGAAGAACTAGCAGACCATTTCATTGTTAGTAATGTTAAATGCATCGACAGAAAACTTTTCTGCATCATGTTTAAAGATATCTGGAATATATTCGAGCACAAATTTCATAGTTACATGCGTAGTTTACTCATTCATATGCCACCAAAATTATAAGCATGACAAATTTTACTAAATGGCAAACTAACAAACAGTTCCTGTTAGATGTGATTAATGCTTGTCAAGTATATACAGAATTCCGATTACGAAGTTGGAAGGTAAATGTGCTAAAAATAATGAATGATACCTGAACTCCAGATATAGCTTTCACGACTGTAGACTTCCCATGGGCCACATGACCAATTGTGCCTGAGTTGTAACATAAAGATAAAAATATTATGACACCGCAAAAGGTTAATACTTTGCATTATGGCAGCTAACATTCAAGTATGACCCAAAAACCGAGGTGAAATAAAGATGGAAATAAAATACAATGACTGTTCACATGGAAAATGCAAATAGGAACTCCATAAAATTTCAAAAAAAATGGCATACAATGCTAATATTGGATAAATACCACTGCAAGTTTGCTGTTTTTAAAAAGACACTGGCTGCAATCCAATGGCATTTTCGAAAACTGTGGACTTGGCACTGGCAGTGCTATTTATTCTTATTCCATCATGTGCATCACACAAGGCTTACATGATTCATCACATTACCATACGGAATCAGGTTTCTTCCCTCCATGCAAAACAATACCACCTCATAATAGGATAAACAAGGTGCAACTAAAACTCCACTGTGCATGATATAAGTAACGTAAAAATCACCAGAGGCAAACAAGAATAATTCCACGGTAATACGACTAACGAGGAATAATCCAGATGGCTTGTACTGATGTACAACATAAATTCTCCATACTGAAATCATTGAAAACGTTGGCTTGAAAGAATGGTATCATACCAATGTTGATCGTCGCTTGGCGCGAGATGACCTCAGGTGACAGAGGGTGGAGCTTCGTCACGTCGAGCTTGCTCAGGTCCTGCTCCATCAATCCTCGGCGTGCCATGATTGAAACTGAAAAAATAACAAACGGTATGATCAGCCTGTGTCTAGCACTCTTGTTCACCGACCGGACACCAATTGCTGGATAACACAGGACATGGTATCCCACCTAAGGTGTCAAGTGGGATCCCACCATTGTCCCACTTCTAGTTCATTTGTAAACATGTAGTTCAAATTTTGATCCAAAATTTTATACTAGAGGTCCCCAAATGAATTAGAAGTGGGATATTGGTGGGATCCCACTTACATCTCTAATCCCACCCATGAGGACAGCTAAGACCACAGTATAAGATTCCTAGTTCCCATGCAACAGCGAGAGCACATATATGCAGGAGCAACTGCAGCACCACCAAAAGGAGAATCGATGTCTAAAACCTAACCAAGTTCTCCACTCTATACGACATACAAAACCTAGAATTCAACAGCGAACTTCACTTCCAGCCAAGCCTGCCTAGGCACGCAATCAGAGGCTCCCCGTATCCGGCGGCGACATGGTGCGAGGATGGATGGAGAGGATCTAGTATGGGAACCGCGGGATGAGTGACTCACCTTGGTTGGGTGTGCCGAGACGAAGAGGGTCGCCGCGCGCGTGGATCTGACGCGAACAGGGAGTGGGAGCGAGGAGGATGCGCGGCGGCCGGTCGCCGGTGGGGCTGAGGTTCGTAAGAGAGAGAGAGACGGCGGAGCAGAGAGGCGACGGCGTATGGGGGAGATGGCGAGGTCGGTCTTAGGGTTAAGGGTAGCGGTGGTGGGGAGGCGTCGTGTGGTGTTTCTTGTAGTGGGCCTGCGCCGTGAAAGGCCGCATAAAGACTGTAGGCTTGGGTGACGGGCCGGCTACGCTACCAGAAACCCAGTGTGTTTGTTGCCATCGTCTAAAGTTGGAAATTTGGATTGGACGAATTTCAAGTGAATTCGTAGGATTTCAATCCTTAGAAACATTTTTTTAATGGATTGTCTTTGGTTTAAACGAATTATGTGAACAGTATCATATGAATTGGATTCACGTGCCTAATTTTATAAGAATTTGAGCATCCACTTTAACCTTTTTTTTACACTGAAGTGTGTAGAATTAATCGAGTCACTTTTCTCGTGTTTTTTCCTGTGTTTTATCCAAACGACTATTCCTGCACTATTCATGTGTTTTGTAATATTTTGTTTTACACTTGAAAATCTGTAGAAATCTTGTGTTTTTCACATTCCTGTGTTTTATAATCCTGCGACTCAAAGAGGCCCTTAAAGTTGGAAATCTTTCCAAAGTTAGTAGTACGAAATACTCAATTTGACATGTTTATTTAAAAAAGACAATAGCAAAAAATGTTATATATTTTTTGTCACCACAAAAATTATATCTCTACTACTTAGAGGGTCTCCCACATATACACTAAAAGGATGCACCAAAATTAAGTGCACTACAGGTTTTACGACGTGAGAGAATGTTTTAGGCCATCGGATTTTTTAATGTAACGAACGCGTTAAACCTAGATAGTAGAATTTGAAATGCAAGTGGAACATGAGATCTAATGGTGGGCAGGGAGGGAGGCACACGTGTCAGGCGCTGAGCTCCACTCTAGCCAGGGACTTGGCACGAGAAGGGGACATCGATGGGCCAGGACGAGAGGGGAGCTCGTCGGCTCCGCAGCCCTACAAGGATCCTATGTCTTCCGGCACATGGCCATGTTGCCAATTGGAATATCCTTGTCTGGTTCAGATCATTTCAGCATTGGATTGCACTTTTTCTTGTGCGTATTCAAATGCCTTAGGTCACCATCAGATGCCAATTTTGCGAGCTGATGAACCACTAGACTGAGTTGGAGGATAATCCTTCCAGGGAACCATCAACTCAAATCGTCTACCACGCAGATCGACCTTCATATAGTTTTCAATTTTGTATATTGTCGCACTCGGTGAGCACAACTGCATCATGCTTTTCTTGGTGGCGGGATGGCAACCAGGAAGAAAATATGTATATCTGTTGACGGTAATCTCGCACATGCATATTTGCTAGTCCTTCAAATGACTTGACAACTTAAATGGTTCTATCTATTTCAGAAGCCATAGATAAAATCTAACGACCTAGGTCCAATATTAAAGATATCACACCCTAGGATTACCACACTTTACAAAAATGATTAGATCGTTGGGTGACACCTTCGTACTAGACTTGTCAATGGCGCACACCGTGAGTAAAGCTCGATGTCATATGTGGATCTCTAGTAAACCCTCGATGCCACGATAACATTGTTGAATAAGCGGTCGAGACGCCATTGACCGAAGCCAAAAGATGTCGGCGAGAGCGATGTGAGGAACCCTATTCCACTCCGTCCATCGGCGCCATCTTTGCCACCGCAATCATGACACCTAAGATGATCCCGGTCCAAAGCTTGCGACCTAAACGATGAACATTTATTGGGTGGCATGCTTTATCGTGTTTGGAGACGTAGAGGAAAGCTTTGGTTAGCGGTAATGTTCTCCGGTGAATTTTAGGGGCTAAATGTACGTAGAACATTGTGACATATATATTATTATTTTTAAACGCTCGTCAATGTGAAATATCAAAACTTAATTGGAAGGCAATTATTTCCAATGTACGGTTGTTACCCAAATGCTCAACATCCTACATGGATATACCAAATTATAGATTAAGGAATTGATGGTCGTGATTTGGTCTAACATCCATACAAAGAAGAAAATATCCCTTTTTAGGCATAAAAATATACTAATACTAAATGAAGATTGATCTGGCATGCATGTTCTACATATATAAACACCACCAGCACAAAGAGATATAGCTAGACTAGAGACACGGAGCAGTCGGAGGAGAAAGGAAACAGGCGAGTAGAGTCGCTCATGGCGCTGACCATGAACAAGCAGGCGATGTCTACATGTCTCCTAGCTCTTCTCCTCGTCATGTCCACCGCTCTCCTCCCATGCCACGCCACAGGGAGAGACATAGGTACGTACTTACGTGATTTCCAATTTGGCCATGGATCGAATGGAGGTGAACTGATTCGGAGGTGGCTCATTGTTCATGCGCAGGTACGGAGAAATGGGCAAAGTACTGCGTGGCTTTCGAAAGCTGCAAGCCGAACCCGGCGCCGGCGTGGGCCGTGAACAACTGCAGGGCGACCTGCGATTTCTTCGGCTATGCCCCGAAGAAGAGCTACTGCCAGTCCGACTACGGCGGCATCTGCTGCTGCCTCAGGTGAAGGGAACGCCGCCAAGATCATGCATCCATGGACAATTGGACACTAGCCACGCTACGTCTACTTACTGCAAAACATTTTTGTGGTACAGATTAAGCCGTTCCTTGTAATGGTAGAGTCAATTCATAGGTGCTCATCGATTGTCTTGTTCATGCAACAAAAAACTATGAACGAAATCTTCAATATATATACACACACGGAATGTTGTATGAATGAAGAAATCTTTGGGATGCCGTCGCTGCTACAAGATCTAGGGGCCTCTCAATACAATGTTCCAGGAGTTTTGGTGTGATAACATCGGTGTGACCTTCTTGTCCTCAATTCTAGTGTTTCCATGCCGCGATCAAACATATTGAAGTTGACTATCATTTTGTGAGACAACGTGTGGTAGAAGTTATTACATATCAAGTTTATCTCTTCTAAACATGAACTTGCGGACATCTTCATGGAACTGTTGTCATAGCCATTGTTCGAGGTTTGTCGACATAACCTCCTGGACACGGTTAAGTTTGAGGGGGGAAGTTAAAATTTGTAGTGTTTGTATTGGTTCGTATAACAAAAAACCGAATTGTTTCAGTTCCCGACTTCCGGTACATGTACTTGCATGTATATCAACAACTCCTAAATCCTATCTCTCACAATATGAGGTTATGTACCGATATATTTTTGCAAAAAAATTGGGTATTCATTACATACCCTTGAATTAGTCTAGCTCCGCCCTTGCATGAGACTATGAGAGGCATGGATTTTTTGGTGGTGTGCTTTACCATTTGTAGAGTGGCAGTAATTTTCTCCAGCGAATTTTAGGGGCTAAATCTAGAAGATACATAATGTCATTTAGGAAACGCTTGTTTATTTTGAAAGTCAAAATTTAATGGAAAGACAATTAGAAGGAAGTTATTTAAAATATACATTTGTTACCCAATTAGAGGTTCCTTCTACAAGGAGAAATCACTAATTATTCATTGAGCAATTAATGGTCCTACGTCCATATAAAGAGCAAGATATCCTTGGTCAAGGATGAATTAATGTAATTAATAGTGGCCAATAAAGATCATCAGGTCCTCTCTATATAAACGCCGGCCGGCCACTAGCACAAAGAGCACACACACATAGCTCGAGAGACGCCGACGAGTAGGAGAATCGGAAACAAGAGAAGCACTCAACAACTTCTCTCATGGCGATTTCCATGAAGAACACGGCGATGCCTACGTGCCTGCTAGCTCTTCTCCTGGTGACATCCATCGCTCTCCTGCCATGCCACGCGACAGGGAGAAACATAGGTAAGTACGTACTACAGCAGGTGATTTTCATTTCGTTGTCGCAAGCTATTGGCCATGGAGGTGAACTGATTTATTTGGGTTTTATTGTATGCACGCGGCAGGGATAGATATTACCCCTATTGGGAAGTACTGCACGGGTGAGCCGACCTGCACAAACCCGCAGCCATGGGCCGTCAACGACTGCAGGACGAGCTGCCTGGCGCTAATCGGCTTTGCCCCCGAGAAGAGCACCTGTCGCTCCGGCATGTGCTGCTGCTTCAAGTGAAGTGAACGTCCGTCAAGATTAAGGAGTATCTTGTAGTGTAGTACAAAAGCCGTCTATCTTGTTTTGCACCAAAAATAGTGAAATCAATAACGTTTTGAACCCGGATGCATCTGCACCCGGTAGCCAAAGTGTACTTCACTAGAGATATGTCAAGTCCAAGATATTTCTTCACAACATGTTGGCATACCATCGTTCTTCCCGAACTCTCCTTTGTTGCTACCGGACAAATCGTATGTGTGTGAGGGCGGCCGATGTCTTCTCCTCCCTCCCTTGGGTCGCTACTCACTAGGGTGGCGCGTGCTGCACAAACTCGCGACCTCCCTAGGGGAGCGGTTACCGATCCGGTCCACGATTGCCTCTCGATTGGGCATGTGACCTGGTGCTGGCGAGGTCGATGACCCAAGGTGGGCGGTGGGTCTCGACAGGACCGCTGGTTGGGGGGGGGGGGGTCTTAGGCAGCATGAAGGACTGTCTTGTAGTGTACTACAAAATCCGTCTATCGTTCTTCTTGTTTGTGCAAAAAAGAGTGAACTCAATAATCAATAAACATTTAACATGAAATGTTCCTATGAATCCACCAATAAACATATGAATTTGTTTCCGTCATAAATAAGCGACTGTTTCATGACAATATTACCGATATCTTACTACTCCCTCTGTATCAAAAAAAAAATTAGTTTTAATCTAAATGTATCTAGACATGTTTTAGTGTAAATTTTACATGAATCTTACGTGTAAACATGTGTACATAGATGTGGACAAAAAGGTTAGAACATATCTTACATTTTGAGGGAGTTGTAATAATGTTTAAGATATCGTATACTAGTAAAATGCCCGTGGGTTGCAACGGGCATAGAGAACATATTCTTATTAAGAAAATGTTACACAACTGGTAGTGAAGAAATGTCAGCACAATCAAAATATTACTGGAATGGATTGAGTTGGATAACCAACTTTGTAATGTAGGATATAATAATCGTGATTAATTTGATCATATCTAGTATCTAGCTAGTTCAAATAGTAAGGACATCCTTATAGACTATGTTCTTTGTGGTTGTTACTAAGTACTCAGTTCGTTTTCTCTTCTTAGAATTCTTGGTTTCATCATTTTCTTCGACCTTGATTGCGAGGATCTTGATGTTTCTTTTAGCGATAGCTCTGGACAAAGCGACGTATAACTGTCCATGAGAGAATACCGTCTCCGGCAGGTACACGCCTACAATCGGGATGGTCTGCCCTTGCGCTTTGTTGATCGTCATGGCAAAGCTAAGCCTGATGGGAAACTGCTTCCTCTTGAATCTGAACGGGAACATGTCACTATCAGATGGACATAGAGGTGTCCGAGGGAGAAACACCCTCTCTCCAGCGTGTTGTCCCACCACGATCTCCGCATCTATTGCGTTCCTCTGAAATCCACAGACGACCAACCTCGTGCCGTTACACAACCCATTAGCTGGGTCAATGTTCCTCAGCAGTATGATCGGGCAGTTTATCTTTAGTTTAAGTGCGTGCGGGGGCATCCCAGAAGGAGTCAGCGAGTTAAGCAACTCTTGAGCATAGAAGCCATGCGGATCGTCCTCCGCACTATCGAAGCTATGGTAGATCATCTCCTCTCCCTGAAAACACTCAATCATGCGCATGTTTATTCCATCGACATTGTCATTCTTTGTGGAGAAGATTGCTCGAGAAGTCATGTAATCCGTATTGTTCATGTTTTGGTCCATGGCAGGAAACACATGGTCGATCAGCTTCTGTATGTCAGACTTGTCGCCCATAGACGGAACACATATATCTTCTGGAAGCTTTATGTTTCCTTTCTCACCAGTCTCCTCAGTCTCATCGAAAAACCAAATGAAATACTGATCATGAAATAACTACTTCAATAATAAAGCAAGCAAGAGGAGTGCGACTGGTAGGACGAGCACTACTCGATCTCGCAACAAGATCAGTGCTCCGGGTAGGGGGAGGACTGATCGATCCCGCAACTGCCGTTACCTATCCTCAGCAAATAATCCGCGAACCATTGGTCGTTTTGCGCCCTCATGTTCTTACGAGTCTTAGCTGGCGCATGCCCTTCCATAGGTTCGAACTCCGTAGACTCGCGTCTATTATCTGAACCCGTGACCCTTTCCTCACTACTGGAAGCATCTGCCTGAAGTCCCCACCGAAAACGACAGTCTTGCCTCCGAGAGGTCGGTCGGGGCAGCCCATGATATCACGCATGCTTCTGTCCAAAGCTTCAACTGCCTGTCGTTTCGTCATGGTGGCCTCGTCCCATAGTATGAGCTTAGCCATTCTCAAGAGCTTGGCTGTCCCACTTTGCTTAGTGAAGCTGCATGAAGTCCCTTCTTCAAGGTTTAGTGGGATCTTGAACCTCGAATGGGTTGTCCTTCCTCCAGGCATGATTGAAGCCGCGACACCGGACGTCGTTGTGGCCAACGCGATATTTCCCTGTCCACTAACCCTAGCAAGCAGCGCCCTGTAAAGGTATGTCTTCCCCGTGCCTCCCGGACCATCGACGAAGAATACATCCCCATCTTCGCCATCGACTGCCTCTACTCGTCGTAAGCAAGCCTCTGCTCGGAATTCAGGAAGGACGCTAGAGAAGCGTCTTCCTCAGCAACCTTGATGTTTGTTTCCTCGATTACCTCTCTAGACTCTCCTCCAGTGTTGTCATACGTCTCGTCAATGTCCGGAAGAGGGAACGACTTTATGTCTTTACCCATGGATTGTAGCATTCCCCTTATATCAAGCAACACCATTTGCTCTACCGCTTTTGGACATGTGTGTTGTCGCCGGTAGTCGTCTGACATCGCCTCAAAGTGTCGATCCCAAAGTCCACGCACATCGCCAGGCTCACAGAATACCAAGATTGTTGCGAAGAGCCTTCTTAGTGAGGCCGACATGGCGAACTGCTCCGACTCAGTAAGACACTCATCGAGCGTGTTATCGGCCTCGATTAGACCCTTCTTCTCCGCAGCCTCACGAAACGTACCACATAGCACACCATCAACAGTTTTCAGGTCTTCGAAGGACGTCGAGCCTGGTACGTGGTTTAGAAGCACCCTAAGAAAGTACCTCTCCCCCTCTGCGGGATTGGCTGTCACGATTCGACCTACTTGGTGATCCCTTTTCCTTTTCTTCCAGTACTTTTCTGGTTGCCACGTGAACCGTCCTGGAAAATTCCTGTAGAGAATATCTCGAGCCCACTCGTGGTTCTGGTTAGCCATAAAATACTCTGTTAGCATGGATGCGTTCTCCCTGGCAGCAACGTCATTTAGGTTGTCTCCTTCTTTGAATGTTACTCTTTGCATATCTGGTAGATGAAGCGGTAGTTGTAGTACGGACGGGTGGATCTCAGAGAGTTTGAAGCCAAATATCCTCCACATAGCTTCGGGTGGTGTAATCCATCTTGCGTCAATGTATCTCTTGATCTCGTCTATGTTACCTTTTTCGTCGGGTTTGTCGATGTTGAATGAAGTCTGATCGTGGCCCTTATATATGTACTTACATAGGTACTTGACTGCCTTTATGCTGGAGCACACCTCCACGTTTATGTGGCAGTTGAACATCCGCAAGAGGTAGGGGTTGTAAGGCACGACCCATCTATTGTCGAGCGTCGAACCGCGGACCGTCGCCGAACGGCCGTCCTTCCGTCTCCGATAAATGGGGTATGAGTCCTTCCCCTGTATGGTGGTCTCGTTGAACGTTCGTGGGTACCTACACTTGCACGATCCATCTTGCATACACACGTTGTTTGGCTTTAGGGCACCACATGGTCCGTGCATCATATGTTTCACGACCATGGCGTGTAGCTCCGGGTATTTATCCTTGTCTGGGAGCTCCGCTGATATTAGGCGGTCATACTGCTCTGGCACAACGAGCTTGTATTTTGAATCCATGATCAATAGGAAATGGGCATGTGGGAGGCCCCTCTTCTGGAACTCGACCACGTAGACCCATGCGTTCACAACGCCCAGGATGGTTTTCTTGGTCAGCATATATTTCATCATCTCCAGCTTGGCTCTAAACACTCGAGCCACAATATCTGGTCGGTCCTGTGGGGTTTGGCATGGAAGCAGGGCATCCTGTATCTCCTGCCAGTTTGGGTTGCACGTCATCGTAAGGAAGATGTCAGGCTTGCCGTACGTCTGTACCAATGCCATGGCGTCCATATGCCTCCGCTTCATATCACGGAAACACCCTTGGAATTTCCAAGGGAGCACAATCCTTGTGCCAATAGCGCTTGCTTGAGTCTCTCCGGCCGTGATGCTATCGACAATGCCTTTATATAGATCAGCACGTATCTGCGGTTGGTGCTTCCGGTACCAATTCAACCTACACCGCTCGATCTTTATGTACATGTCCACCTCCCATTGCTGGAATAGACGCCCTCCATGCAGTATGGGGTTGAATATAGCAGGACGGGTCTGTATTCGGTAACAGTAGTAGTGCCTGACGGAGACGCACATACGTCCACCCCCCTCTGTGATAGGAAAAAAAGAAGGTTATGCAACATATGTGAAGGATAGATGAATTTGCATAATTATTCAAGATAGCCAAACCTGGATCTTCTTCACGACCTACCCTTTGTAGCTGCGCAAGGTCCCAAGACTTATTACGTTTAGGTATATTCGGATGCCAACCGAGCTCGCCCTTTGGGAAGAATAGGGGGTATGAGAGCGGGTCGTAGCATCCTTGTGTGGCATGTATACTGCGCCTTTGACTGTCGTTGCCGTAGAGGATAATGTTGCGTTTGAACCTATTCGCGAGGTCGCTGCCTTCGACCCAGATCGCAGCCACCCCAGATGATACCGGTGTGTTGTATCTCTGTTGGTCCAGCTTTTTGTCAGTGTTCAGTTCTATACGGTAGTCCTCGAGATTATCCTTATGGGCGCCCAAACTTCTAAACTGCTCGGAGTAGGGGTTTCCTCTCAGTATGTCCACAACCTTACGTACGACCTCCTGGTCTAGTTGCTTGGTGGCTTCCTTGCGGTGGATCAGGTTGGGATCGTCGTCGTAAAAGTAGAGTTGTAGATGTTCCGGGCGAGAGCCTGGGCCGAATGAATGCACGTTGTGGTACATGGAGCCTTGCGCCCGGAATGTGTACGTCCCAGACCTCATGTTCGTGCAGTCGTTGTCGAGGCTGACGCCAAGGGTTGTGAAGGAGAAATGGCCGTTGAAGAATCATATGCTCTCTCGAAAGTGTCGGCTGTCCGCATCCGCGCTAGACCATAGCCTCATCAGCTCCGGTATTGGCTCTGGTTCCGCCAGTTCGATCGGACCGTTTAGACAGCAGAAACCAGGGTTCTCATGCTCAAACCTCTTGGCATGACAGTGTTGACAGTTGGGGACTTGCTCTAGTATGTGTGTGCTATCTGGGAGGTTTGAGTACACAAAGTCGAAAGAATCGATGCCATGCTCGTGTGATGAGTCTATCATTGTAGTGAGGTGGTGAGCATCAGTCTTGAAACCTACATGAAGTTGATGTCACATTAATATGTTCATATTGATTTGTAACAGATAGGGTCGATGGCAAGATGAAAAGTCTGACCTACATACCTTCACTTCCATCATAGGTGTAGCACTCCTCGTCCATGAGGTCGCTGGGTATGGTATTCTCGTCCATGATACTGCTGAGGAAGGACTCCATGTCGCCTACCACATTATCGATCTAGTAAGTACGATAATTGAATGAATAAAGGGTTTAAATAGCCAGTGTTACCTTCCGTACCGATCGTATACTCCGGCGTGCTCGTTGAAGGTATCTTTGACAAATTTGTTGCATTTGGGCACGACATCGCTATGGATTGAGTGCACACGGTGTTCCTCTTATCTGCAGTTTTTGCCTTGCGCCGAGCTAGTAGTTTTGTCTTTTCTTCTCCTGATTTGTTTTGTCTATATGTGTTTTTTCGTGCAGTACATTTTTGCCTTTCTTCCGCGGATATATTTTGCGTAGCTGCTCTTCGACGCATATTTATCTCATCCTTTTTCTCGACCGTCAAACTATTCCGCCGAGCTCTATCACATTCACGTCTTGATTGATTTTTATCTTGTATGGTGTTGACAACAGGTGGACTTCGTTCTGCCATTGTCGTGAGGGGTCTTGCACTCACTTTTATTCTAACTCACGATTGTCTTAGGGATATGTTCACTTGTAACGATCGGACCTAGTTGATAGATTGACTACAGCCCTCATGTGCTTATATAGGCGCGTTTGAGTGCATGTATGAGTCGGACTCGTTCTTCTTTTTGAGTCGTACTCAAATCACTCTGTCCGTAGGAGGAAAGTGACCCAATCCCTCTCATGTTCGAACATCCCTCTTGTTCACTGCCCTCCTCTCTCCCTCTCACGACCCGCTCGACTCCGGCCTCTCCTTCTCTCTCCTCCCGCCAACGGCCTCTTATGATCCATCCCGGACCGCCTCTGTTCGCCCGCCGCACCTTCCTTCCATTCTCGGAGCTCTGATTCGTGCCGGTGGACTGGGAAGAGGACAGCTACGCTTGAGGCCTGGGCTACTGCTGGCAGGGGCGGAGCTGCTTGGAACAACCCTGATGCACATGCATCAGGGTCAAAACAACTATTTTAGGCTAACTAACACATAAAAGAGGCAAATGTGCATCAGGTTAGCATGACGAGCGTGCATCAGGCATCAGGGTTAGTCTTGGTCCAGCTCCGCCCCTGACTGCTGGGATTCACTCGAGATATGTTCGCTTAGGCTGCTAACAAAGACCGGCTCTGCCTCAGTGCTGCCTGGGATTACATCACATGGTTGCTTGCTGCCGAACGATGCATATGTGGTGTTTCAGATGGATGTCAGCTAGCTTAGTGCTTAGGCTTGCTTGTCATCCAACGAAGAGTATTCAGAGCATTCAAAGCAACGAAAGAGAGAAAATACCAGAGCCTGGAGCCGTGGCATCGTGGTGTGGCGGGGCTGGACCTGTGGCTACCACGGTGGAGGCACCGAGAGGACGATGGTGTCGCTGCTCTGCTGCTCCAACGCCAACAGATCCAGTGCCTGCCGCCGTTGCTGCTCGCCATGGCCTCCGACAGCAGGTGCATCGAGGCAGGGAGAAGACAGGCACCGGCGTCGGGGCACGAGAAGGCATCGAGGGCACGCGCCGTTAATGCTAGCACCGCCATCCCCCTTCCCGGTGCCGGAGCTGGAGCCGGCGACGCCCTTCTCATCGGCGGAAGAGCGGCGGCCACGTCGGACCTCACGGGGCCAACGCTCCCTCCCGCCTGCTTGAATTTGAATAACTGCCGGAGAAGACGGTCGTCCTCGAGCGGCTCGTCGCGGCCGTGGCAGGCAGGCGCGGTCGGAGAAGACGGTCGTCCTCGAGCGGCTCGGCGCGGGCGTCTCCGACACGGGATCAGGGGAGTAGGCGCGCCGGCACTGGAGCCGCACGGACCCGACCCGACCCGTCCGACGCGGTGGTGTCCGTGGTCGCGCGCGGGAGCACGGCCGGACGGCAAGGCGCTCCACATCCAGAGCACATGAACATGCTCTGCTCCGATCTCTCGGGACCTCTGCCAAAGAGTTTTCTGGACTGCGCTGTATTTTTACATAATTTAAGGGGCTAAATCGCAAAATGGGCAGGACGTACGGGACACCTTAGCCCGTATTATATTGTAGAGAGGCTAAATCGCAAAATGGGCAGGACGTACGGGACACCTTAGCCCGTATTATATTGTAGAGAGAGATAGAGATATGGAGGTTGAAAATTAAAAAAAAAAATCGTACCAGTGGCCCAGTAGGCACGGTAAGTTTGGCACAGGTATCGGGCCGGGCCGGGCTGGGCCAAGAGCCCGAAGCGACACGGCCGCGGGGGAGTCTCGGCAGGGTCCGGGACTCTTCCTCCTCCGCCAATAAAAGGCGCCGCGGCGCAGGAGCCGAAGCGAGAAGCACCACCCTCACCTCGCGGGAAAGCAGTCACCCACCGTACGGAGCCAGGAAGTCGCTAGGGCTTCAGAGCACTTCGCACCGCCGCCGCCTCCTCCTTCCCCAGCTCCGCCGCCGCCGCCGCCGCAGCCGAGAAGCACCCATGGCGAGGGGCAAGTTCAAGGGCAAGCCCACCGGGGAGCGAACCTTCTCCTCCGAGGAGGAGCTCGGTACGTCCGCAATGCCCGCTCCCCCCTACCCGTTCTCCTTCGATCCTACGCGGTTGCTGCGCCGTCGGTGGGCGATTTGTCGGTCGCCGACGCTGTCGTCCTAGGGTTTATCGGCCCGTTGCGGCGGAAGTTGCTTGCTTGATCGTTCCGGCCGGTTGCCGCCGTATGTGAGCTGTAGGTTGGCGATTTGCTCGGCGAAGATGTAGTCTTTCTTAGCTCTGGCGTTTACCGCCGTCGGGTTGTTGGAAGCTGCTTGATTGTTGCCCTGTTGGTACCCAGGACGACCAATGTTAGCACCAAAAGCTCGTACCTTTTGGCCTTTGGGGGCTCAAATTGGATGGTCTGGTGTAGATCGAGGTTTAGAGCTTGTATTTGCTCGATCTTCCAGTGTTCCTTATGCAACTTTCGGTGTATAATGACCTTAATTGCTTAGGGGTTGCTTGGGTCTGCCTGGCCATGATTTTGTTCTTTCGGATTATGGTTGGCTAATTGGTTTGCACAACTGATATGTCAATTTTCGCTTGGTCATCTGCACAGCTCTGTCTGTTTTCTTCTTTGTATCTAAGTGCCACCTAATTAGTTTAGTACTTGATGTGGGCACTTCTGTTCAGACTCATTATGCAATGTGGGTGTATGCACTCTTGGTGTGCCTGTAAGAAACGTAATCTGCTTCTCGAACTCCTAAGTTCATATTGTACGATGCATTTTATCTTTATCTTGGAAGTTGGTCTGTTTAATTCCAGTAGTATATGGAAGTTGTCAGCACTTTTATAGATTTTCACATTATTAAGGTGGAAATTTGGAAATTATGCTAGTACTGTTGCTGCACAAGAAATTTTAGGATAAGTTGTTGTGGCGCAGATTTTATCCTCCTTTACGCTTCTGAGTTGAACAATAAAATTGGGCCATTCCCTCCCAGTCTTCTCATAGTTTTCTTGTGAAACTGAATGCAGCGGCTGGTACTTCAGCAGGACGTCCAAAGAGCTTTAACAAGGTTTGCATCTTCATATTTTCAACTTAACATGTCAGTAAAAAAAGGTAATCTAACTATCTCGTATGCCTTTTTTGCCTCTGGACTGTATTGTAAATCAAACAGAAGCAAGCTGAGAGGGAGTTTTATGAGAAAAGGGAAGAATCAGTTGAGGAGGAAGATGAGGAAGAAGTTGAGACTACTGTAAGATATTCTCTTCCTCGAAACTTACATTCAAGTTTGCACCCCTCAGTTCTTCTGGTATGCCTTTTTAAGGGATCTGCAAGATATGCTCTAATTTGCCTCTGTATTTTTTTTACTATTACCAGAAACACAAGGGCACTGCAGGTCTTATTGAGATTGATAATCCAAACCTGGCGAAACCAAAGAGTATTAAAGCCAAGGATGTTGATGTAAGTCTTATTTTAATGCGTGTTTGTTGCTAGCTTATTGTCAAATGTGATGTATTGCTGTCAGTGATGGTGATAAGCTGGTAAAAGTTCCAAGTTTTATTTTCTATGATGCACTGTTCACTTATAAGTGTATGCAAACATACTTTAAAAGTGAATTGAAATTCTCAACAGTTCAAATGAGGAAGATGGCTCAATATTACTAGTTATGTTAAGAGTGCTTCAACTCACTGTACTTGACCTTTTGCTTTGCCCTTTAAAATGTTACAAGTCCACTGTAGATACCTATTCTTTTTCATTTCTGCGTCAGTCCTGT
The DNA here is from genome assembly GCA_026929855.1 of Poa annua. Classification (NCBI taxonomy): domain Eukaryota; kingdom Viridiplantae; phylum Streptophyta; class Magnoliopsida; order Poales; family Poaceae; genus Poa; species Poa annua. The sequence continues at coordinate 94,645,559 of CM049431.1, forward strand.
AATAATTTGTCAGTTCATATTGAATAACTTATTTTTCACCGACACAGGTTGATAGGGAAGCTGGTCTCTCCAGGCGTGAAAGGTGTGTGCAATCATTGCCAAAGCATGCTTCTTTAAGTATCATTGATTCTGTTCAACATATTTATCCTCTTTTATGTGAATCATCAAGTGTGCAAGAATGTTGCTGAACATTTGGTATAAGTTCTGGAATGAAAAGGAAATCTCCATGTCCTGATTATAGGACTATCTACTACTATAGTTTTCTGGACTGTTATCATGTTTTTGGCATTTTGTAGGCCTTTTGCAGAAAGTTACCGTTTTGTTATCCTTTTATGTTAGGAAAAGTTAAACGAAAAATGTTATAAACAATAAATAGTCCTTTCCAAGAAAGAGGATGAGATGGAAAACTAGTATTGACCCTGAAGTTTACTCTTCTTTGCACGACCCCTAATAAATACATCCCCATTGGAATATTGTTATTTTCAGCGATTTAATATGTCATTTTTTCCTTTTTCAGAGAGGAGCTTGAAAAGCAGAGAAACATACTGCGCTACAAGAGACTTCAGGAGGAAGGAAAGACAGACCAGGCTAGGAAAGACTTGGGTGAGGGTTTAGGAGTGACAGTCTCTACTATTATAATCTCCCACCTTTTATTATGTTTTGTTCTGTACTTGTACCTTGCGCACGGTAGATGAGTAGATCATGATGTCACATTTTCTATTATATTCATATCAGACCACATTTAACATTATAACTAGATGTAATGCAGCGATTTGAGTCCCATGCAAGTCCATATGTTTTAAGAATACTAGGTTTAAGGAAGCTGCTGCATTTGATGTCACATTATACTATTTTTCGCCCTGCCTTAACCCTGAGGTTGTACAACATAGAAACTAACATGTCCTCTTTGATCATTGTTCATCTGTGTGCAATAGAACTAGCCACCCTTCTTTGAGCTCCATTCAAGATAAATGTTCTCACTAGACGTGTTTAACTGATTTTTGCTCTTCTTTGCCCATACGCATACGAGGTTATCATATATTTCTAGCATGTTTCTTCACTGTGATTACTGTTTTGCATAGTATGATAGGGACGTTTTCTGATTACTGGTGACGATGATTTTTACCTACATATCATTTTGTTTTTTGCATTGCAGATCGCCTTTCTTTGATCCGGCAAGAGAGAGCGGAAGCTGCAAAGAAGCGGGACGAGGAAAAAGCTGGTACGTGCACCACTTTGCTACTGCTAATAAACATGTTTGGATTTTCCTTCAACATGTTCGTACTGAAAGCCTCAAACCTGTTAAAAAGCCAAAAAAAATAATGCCTGTATGTGCACTATGTTCTGATCTTTTTTACTCTGCTTGGTGTTGGCAGCCAGAGAAGAGAGGAAGGCTGAAGCACGCAAGTGACCTGCCCAAGCTAAATGGACCAGATGTGTTTGTTGGGAGACATGATGTTGACTTCCTGATATCACCTCAGCTTCCTGTTTACTGCTTCTTATCATCTTACCGTAGGAGTAATATCTACCATGCACTGTTGTAAGACTGTGACTATGTATGCAGCAACAATGTAACGTACTTGGTCTGGCTTCCGTCAGATGTGAATTCTCAACTCGAAGTAGTAGTAACTTTTGATAACAGCCATTCTGCTATCGGTTTCACCCTCCTAGATTGTTCAGATAATGCCCAATAAGTTTTGCCAAGATGCCTTTCATCAGGAACTTTCAGCAATGCATGGACAGTATGACGCGAGAAGTGCTCATGTGCTTTCTGAGAAATTTTTCTGCACTAATCACTTCTCACATGAGATATGACACTCTGTGTCCATACTTTCTACTAGGTCAATTTGTCGAGCTTGTTGCGTGAAATATTTACAGAGGCAAAGTATTTAGTAGGTGATAAGTAGACAAGGCTATTCGTAGACATTTAATTAAGAAATTATAGATGCTCTAAGTAGTAAACCGGGCTGAGGGTGGTAAGGTGGACGGTGGTCGACTAGAAAATTTAACTGAACATTTATTTAGCTCAATGAATGCCACTTCTAAACCGTCTCCATTTACACGACACAAAATTCATACTATCCTTGTCTGAGGGTAATCTGCGGTGGCCGCAACTGTAACATCCTATCCTTGGATCATCGGCCTTGCCCCAGTACTTATGCCAGCACGAGTTCGAAACCGAGTCCATTGCTAGAGTAAAACCCGGCCGGTGGTCTTGCTGGGAATCCATATGCAAGTAGGAGTCCGAAACCGAGTCCATCGCTAGAGTGAAACCGGACTACCCACCCACCCTTCATCCATATTTCGCCTCAGAATCGTTGGAGCCGACAAAGGGCAAAGGCATCGAGACGTCCTACCAGTTCAGCACGGAGGAGCTCCCTGCATGCAGAACCGGCCAATGGATCTGCGTCTGCTACCCGAAGACGTGCTCGCGGATGTCCTCGGCCGTCTTGCGCCACGCAGCCTCGCCATTAAAAACTTGAAAACAAGTATATTGATACCTCGAAAAACAAGTATATTTCCTTAAGATTTTTTTTTCAAAACCATGTAAATTTTGTTGCTTCACGATAAACATTTTGAAAGAACGCAAGAATATATGCAAAATGTATGGAACGGTAGACACAAAGTTTCAAATAAAGCTCTTGTAGAATCAAGTAAAAATTGCATGATTTTTTTTTCAAAACAAGTAAAAAAATGTTTTATTGATAACTAAAATTTTAAAATAAGTAACTTTTGTTTCTTCACGATGATGAAAAAATAAAGACGCAAGAATAGATCAAATATGTCCAACAAAGCTCTTACAAAAGCACGTAAGAATTTCATTGAAGAAACTTTAAGACTACTATTTTTTTGTGGGAACTAGTAAAAAATTGTTTCAACTGAGCAAGGTAGGAGGCTATGTCCAGATAAGGATGGATTCCCGAGCGAATGAGACGGGCATTCGCTCCAGATGTCACACATATCTTACCTCAGGGAAATCAAACGGGTGATTAGGTCGGAAAACTTCGTGTATTAGGCGTAAGTCAAAAGATTGTATGGACCCACTTGTCGGTGTTTGAAGGAAGAGAAAATTGTGTCGGGAGCGTTGACGGAGAGCACAAATTAGCGGGTTGACTTGGGCGACATACGAACCACACCACTAGTTAGAATATTGTTGGCTTAGGTGTTCATGTTATTAATTGCGTGTGATGGTTCATAAGTGGGTGAGGAGAGAGAAGGGAAGAGGCGTTGCAGTGGCATGTGAGACGTATTGCTATTGTTAATTAGAGTTTCCATGCAGTATGAATTGCTCTTTGTTTGTGCTTTTGTACAAAAATGTATTTTATTTCTGTAGACGGGCATTGGAATTTCATAAGAGGGGCGATGAAACATAAGCATATCTAGATAACCTTTATTGTGGTAGTAGTAGATATTGTAACAAGAAAGATACCCGCGCGTTGTAGTAGTAGTAGCTATTATAATAAGATAGATACCCCGCGTGTTGCAGCAGGGATTTCATGAAAGAAAATCGTATTTTAAAAGATAAGATAATTGAAGCATGAAATGGAATCTCTTCAGGAATATGGAGGATTTGATTTGCCACAATAGTCATATATCTAACCGCTAAAAATTAAGTTAAAAAGGAAACAGCATGAAGAATCATGGGGAATTCATATGTCAGCAGGAGTCCCGAACCGAGTCCATGGCTAATAAAGCATAGTGAAACCGGAACCAAACTCTAACCCAGCTGTCTCCTAAACTGTCGAGACTCCTCCCTGTGTTCGAACGGCGGAGCTGCCTGCATACCAAAGCAACCAATGGAGCTGCTACCCGACGACGTGCTCGTGGATGTCCTCGGCCGTCTGGCGCCACGCAGCCTCGCCGCCAGCCGTTCCGTCTGCACGGCGTGGCGCGCCGTCGTGGACGGCCACCGCCTGCTGCGCACGGACCTCCTGCCGCTTTCCCTGGCCGGCATCTACGTCGTCTACCACTTCTACTTGGCCTGGCACGAACCCCCGACGTTCTTCTCGCGCCCCTCGATCGGAGACAGGATCCATGGAGACCTCGGCTACCTCGACGCCGACTGGTCGAGCATCGGGGATCACTGCAACGGCCTCATCCTCTTCGACGACGGCGTGGCGAACCCCGCCACACGGCAGTGGGTGCGCCTGCCGCCATACCCTGAGAAAACGAGGGTCGAGGGCTTTTTCATGGACGACTTCCTCGCGTTCGATCCCACGGTCTCGCCGCACTTCGAGGTGTTCTTCATGCAGTGCGCCCTCCACCGGTGGTACGCCGGCAACAGTACTGAGCTAGACAGCTCGGCGTGGCCGCCGTCGCCCTATGTTATGAGCGCCTTCTCGTCGAAGACATGGCGGTGGGAGGAGAGGTCTTTTGTCAGGGAAGGGACGGCTGTACGGTCCTTCGCGGACGTAGCGCCATTCCTGGAAAGCTCATATCCCAGGCGCCGTCGCGATGCTGTGTACTGGAGGGGACGGCTCTACGTGTACCAGATATATTTTATCATCAGGTATGTCGTTTTCGTTCTTCTAGTAGCAAGAACCAGGGTTGCTAATATTCTACTCCTTCCGTCCGGAAATAGATGTCTTTGATTTGTGTAAATTCGGATGTATGTGATGGATGGAGAGGGAATACTAACAACAAATTTTACTTTTGTGTAGATTAAGCTTAGAGGATAATAAGTACCGAGTGATTCGACTGCCCCCAATGAATGAGGTGTGCCGGAGCGTTGAATCACACTTTGGAAAATCGGAGAAAGGCGTCTACTACGGGTTCACCGATGATTCGTGCAAACTTCAGATGTGGTTTCTCGATGATTCAGCCGGTGACACCGAGTGGATGCTAAAGGATCAAATCGACCTCACTTGCTCCCTAGCAAATTTTCCTTGGGACCATGGTGATGGATCTTGGTCTATACAAGATGATGAGCATGAAGAAGGACTAGAGAAAGAGAAACCGGAATGGGATTCGGACAACGAAGATGGCGTTATCGCTACTGCTACTTCTAGCGAAGCTACTGTTCTGAAAGGGTTTGATGGATATATTTCCATACTTGGATTTCATCCTTACAAAGAAGTTATCTTTTTGCACACTTGGTCCGAAAGAGTAATGGCCTATCATCTTAACAGCTCGAAGCTTGAGGATCTCGGTTGTTTGCCCATAGAAGGCAATGATTGGATAATGTCGTCTTGTACATACACTCCTTGCTGGATGGAAGAGCTGCTTGAGGGCAAATAGTTTTGAAACGAATAGTGAGATCTAGCTAGCATGTATTGGTTGCAACAAGTTGTCTAATTACGTTGAATTATCGTCCAACTATAGTGGTTTTTGTTATATCTTTGGAGTTTGAACCTAAAGGCTTTGGAAATGTTACAAATTGGTAACTACCTCTTGGAATACCAGTCATTTATAGGGACATTGCTTTTTATCCTTTGGTGCCGACTCTTCTTATCATTTTTGAATCATAGTTCACATAATAAAATTTAAGGGATCCCGAGATACTACTAATTTAATAAACAATGAAAACAAATTTTCAATCGTAGTTCACATAATAAAAATTAAGTGATCCTGACATACTACTAATTAATAAAAAAATGAAAACAATATCTACGAGTTTTGTTTTTTTAAGTAAATCCCGGATGAAGCCAATGGTGTAATCCAACAACGTGTAAAAAAAATCAACTTCAGATATTTGGCTACACGAAAATGATAAAAGTGTGATATGAAAATGCATACGATCAAATCTTTATATTTATCAGAATTTTTCATTTTTGTGTACCAAAAAATACAAATATTTGGATTTTTTTTGCAAATTTATAATAGATACCATTGATAACATCCAGGATTTTTTCATATTTTCTTGAAACTCATAAATGTTTCTGATTTTGTAAACCTACCGGGATCGCTAGATCTCGAGAGGCACAAACAATCTCCGGTGGGAGCCAACCATTTAAAGCAACGAGATGGAGCTGCTACTTTATCCACGATATCAGCTCTTCTAATCATTATGAAGTACAGTTTGCCGAATGAGTTCTCCCTTCCGCTTTCTTAACACCACAAGATCCCAAATTAAGAAAACAATCGAGAAACTCTTTGTGAGGACCCCTTAGTTCTTGTACCTAAAATAATACACACACACACACAATTTGCATAAAAAACTTCAAAACAAATATTTTTTCATTGAGAACAAAATTTTAGAACCAAATAAATATAGGGTGTATTATTTATCCCTTAGCCATGTGATTTTTTTCACTAGTACTCCCTCCGTTCCAAAATAGATAACTTCTATTTGGACAAAAGTGAATGTATCTTTTTTTTTACCGCCAAAAGTGGATGTATCTAGATGTGTTATAAGTCTAGATACATCCACTTTTTGATAAAAAGAAGTCATCTAATATGAAACAGTGGGAGTATTTTTTTTATTAAAATTGGATCACTAAGTTTTGAACTTTTTTTTTCACTTGTAATTAAAATAATATACACGCACAAAAATTGCATTGAAAACTTCAAAACATATTGGATCACAAGTATTTTTTTCTGCATGAACATAAATTTTACAAATTTATGCCTCAACTATGTGAGAAAAAGTCATAGAAGACAAGTTTGTTTTCTCATTGGTACGTGTTGGACAGAATCATAGTAGATATGCTAATTGTGGGGAAAATAAAATTGCACCACCAAAAGCACGAATCATTGCCTTCTCACATACTGCATCAAATGAAGCATTAATTGCCACATATCTACCATTTGATATTTTGCATCAACTGCGCTCCCTTTTCACTCACTAGTTGCCATGCACGTGCAACGCACGTCTATTCAATCGTATCATAACTCTTCGTCTTATGATTTTTCATGCTTGCCGTGTCCCAACTCCCATCTTTCATCTATATTAAGAATCATGCTTGTAGTCCCATTTTCATGTGCGGTCGATTCCAACTCTATTTGGTTGCACAAATTACATTTTGTCTTATTTTTTAGTGTGGACCATGTCACAACTCCCCTCTCTTCTCTATATCAAGAATTCCGCTCACTCATGGCTGCCAAACTTGATGTGATGCTATTTTTTCGCAAGCATTACCCCAACTGACGCCACAGAGTTTCCATTTAAATCCTCTTCCGGCTCCACATTACCTACCGGAGCACCCGTTATGACACCACTTGAGGGAAGGTGGACTTCCCAATCAGATTGCTATTCATTGCTATTCTAAGACATGTAACAGAACTTCGAATCAGATTATCAAGTTAATGAGAACCTGATGAAACTAAACTGTAGGGTAAGCTTTTATTCATTACTTACTCAATTTGGACGGAAACAAATGAATGAAGTGGCAAGTAACACGATATGTTTCACTTCAAGTTCCATTCAACACCATTAGCAGTCCACCATGCGAAAGCCAAGGTTGAAATTTCCTTTGAAGGATACATTTCTTGAACTCAAGCATCCACATATCCACAACCGAAAATAAACTGGTGATAAATAATCGGCACCAGAAAAACTGGATACACCAAGAAGGTATCCTGAATTGTACATAATGAAACTATTAAGTTTTATGTTCTGAATTGCAACCGTATAATGCTTGCTCCCTTTTATCTGAATTGTAAACACGACATTAGTAGGCATCTGCAAAGTTTCAAACATAGGTATAAATCATTAAACAACTGAAGTGTAACATGAAACAACCTTTGTTAACAACAAGGAACAAACGACTCATATTCAAACCATGATAAATGCTGATATAAGTCAGGTTCATGATTTTCCAATAAAATAGCACCACTGTGATCGCCTATATGTTTGCAAATAAAACTTCACATAGATAAAATGGAAACTCTGAAAATTACTACCAGCAGCGAAAATACATATGGATGTTAACTACCATTGATGCAAATCTTTGAATCATATTTTCTAAATTATTGCAACAAGCATGATAGCACACAATCAATTTTATGATAGCCAACACATGTTTAACATGCTTAGTATTATCTCGCATATTAACACCGATTAACAAATATTTTTTTGACATATGTATCTAATTTTGTTACAGTAATTGATCAAGTGTTGGTTAATGCTTTTTGGGCAACGCCGATAAACCTACATCAAGAATTCTTATTCAAATTGGTCACGCGTGAGATTGTTGATCTTCCAAGTATGATCCTGAATAAAACAGATCATGCATTCGGTCATTGATAATAATGAAATGCAATCAGCTAATAATTACTTAATCAAGAAAAGAAAGGCATAGGTCCATTTTCCAAAATTTCCTAAAATAAATTCTTAGTTTGTGTTTTTATGTGGATCTCAGGCTGGAAGTGCACACAGGATTAAGATCCAAGTGATTTGGGATTCAAAAAATAATACTCCCTCTGTTTCTTGATATAAGGTGTATATGTTTTTGAAGAAAAATCCAAAATATAAGGTGTATTTGCTATTTATGCACAATTTGACCCATCAATAAATGAGATCTAGTCTCAAAAGAGCGATTTAATGGATTATATTCATTTTATACAAATTAAGAACTCATCTCTTGCCTTTTTTAAGTAAAAATTTAATACACTATGTACAAAATAGGTTGTCTTAATATCGGAGGGAGTACAAGCTTATATGCAGTCTGCCCTAACTTCTGACCTATTATATGCATGAGCAAAACCCCATATGAGTGTGCTAAATGATGCAAGACCTACATTGTCGTGAATTGCTGAGGCTACAAATATAGAGAAAGAATAATCGATGATCTCCACTTAATCTTCCTGATTCTGGGTAGCGTACAAAGAAAAGAACAGTAGCATATGGCAAGGTTTAAATAGCCTAAATTTGGATTTGCCACAACTTTTTGCTGACATGACGCTATATCTTGGCATTCAGTGTCAAGTTTTATCACATAGATATGTCTGCTGTGCCAAAGAGAAATTCTGTTACAGTTGAGGTGTAATACATTAATAATTTTGCAACGATAGATAACCATAAATAACGATATACACGTACTTCTACTTCTTTTGAGTCCTGGATTGTTCATTGATTTGACCATGCTAGGATCAGCACAGGCGGCAGCATGAACCTTCTTGTACATTGCTTATGTTACATTATTATTTTTGCCATCCTGATGAGCCATTCCATGAAGATGATCTACTTATTGCAATTCAGAAAATAATATTAATATAGAACATGAAAAAGGGAAATTTCCACAAAGGTAAATAATAATCTGGATACAATACTAAAGCACTGTGTATAAAGAGCAAACATCGTTAAATTATTGACATATATCCAACATCAATCATCGGAGCAAGAAAATATACAGGGCAACGGGTTGGCAAGAGGAACTTCTGAACTTGTTTGCTACCTTTTCTCAGATTACTGATTAGTTGTCTCGATCTAGTGCACAACCTGCGGCTGCTGCCTGCTGGTGCTTAAGGACATCCGCCATCGCCCCATAGTCCTCCCCTTTCCTGTGCTGTCGGCAAACAAATCAGTTGGAGAAAAGAAGATGCAGAAGCACCATCCCAGGGACATGGTAAACACCTGCACTGCATCCTCCTCTACTGGTCCGCATGCCTCCTTACCTCGATTGGCCGGTGAGCCCTCAAAGCCTTGACGCCCAGATCACCAGATCACCATGTTCCCGGGCGGTTTTGGGCTGGGTGAACAGGGAGCGTCGTGCGTGGTGAGAATTGGAACGCAGATCACCATGTTCCCGAAGAAATCCGTGGGCACCGGTGAGTTGGCCCTGCCCCTGCAGTTCACGGCCAACCTCACCTGCGTGAACTCCTCGGGTCTCAGGCCGCGCACCGCCGTGACCTTCTCCCAGACGTGCGTGCGACAGCAGGCACTGGATCGTGCTGCAGCCGCCACCGACGCGGGATCTGAGATCGGCAATGAGCTATGCGCTGAAGTGCACGGTGACCCTCCTCGACGATCGACTGTTGATGAACGCCATGAAGCAAGCTGGGGCAGAAAATGGCGACCTAATCTCACGCAGCAAATTTGGGAATCATCCAGAGAAGAGCAGCGGACGTGGGGCGCTGGCAGGAAATTTGAGAATCGTCCAAGGAAGAGTATGTAGTCTTGTTTCCGCCGAGATTTTGGGAAGCGATGTTTGCGGAGGGGAATGCGGTCTTGATTATATTCCTGTTGGTCCAGAGAAGAGAATCAGACGTGGGCGTTGGCAGGAAATTTTCTGTCGGTCGACAGGATGCATCTGGACCGTTCCTGTTGATCAAATGGATCTGTGTCGTTGGATGCTTATGGATGGACACGATCTAACGGTGTTGGTTGAGCTGTGTACGATTGGGTTTGGTGGCCGTAGCGGAATTCAACTTCGCCCTTTTTTAGTAGTGGAGATGCAAACGTCAGTAATCCGGCATAAAATAAGTTGGAGTAGTAGTAGACATGGGACGAGCGGGGGCTCTCATTTTCCCCTTTCCTCTCCTCTCCTCTCCTCCCTCTCCTTGAGAGCCGCCCTTGCTTCCCCGGCCCCTCTCCCCTTCTTCTCCGGCGGCCTCGCTGGCCGGAGTGGAAGGGGGAGAGGAGGCCGCCCTTCTGTACATACCAGTAGTTGTAGGTTTCCTTTTTCCTGCAGGTTGTCCCACGTGGCGTCTTGGAGTAGGTCGTCGGCGGCGCTCGACTTTGTCCGATGCGTCCTAGCTCTCTTCCTGTCGTTGGCGGCGCGCTGGTGGCGTGGCTTGTCGTCGGCGAAGGAGCAGGAGTTGGGCATCTCCGTCAATAAAGTCGAGATCTGGAGCTTCTTCTTGCTGATAGTTCCGCGCGCCGCAGCAACCTCGCTCTGCTCTCCATGGTGGACAGCAGAGGAGATTGCAAGTTTGGGCTTCCCCAATAAGCGTGTTCATCGGAGGTTCTTCGAGGACCTTGCGCTCGTCCTGCTCCCGGCCGGCCGTGGAGACGAGGGGGATGGGGATTTGGGCGTGCTGTTCTTCGTCGCCGGCCGATGCTGGCTGCTGCTTCGCGCTTCTCGCTCGGTGGTATGGTTTGCCACCGGCATCTTTGGCCATCAAGGGCCGCATCCATGCCTTGTGAGGCGTGTTCTCTACCTCCAGGAGAGAGGCCTTTGTCGAGCTCGGAGCTGGAGTCCCCCAGCCTTCTCTGGCCAAGTGGTTCGTCCCCGGCAGGAGCAGGATGGCCAGCGTCTAGAGCTCTTACGTGGTGGAGAGGTTCAAGGACCGGATTGTGTTTTTACGCTTTCTTTAGGGTCCTCCTTGCTTATTCCAGGGGCTAGTTTGAATTTTATTTGTTGTAAGGTCCCTTTTGTAACTTGTACCCACCGCGTTGAATATATGGGCAGCTCGGGGTCTTTCTAGACCCCACCCCTTGTACAAAAAAAAGAGGGTAGTAGTAGAGACTAGCAAAATGCCCGTGCAATGCTACGGCTGTAATTTATTGGTCAAAAAATTATATATGCTTTTAGATAGGTTTGATTCCCTTAAAATTTATATATTCATCCTCCCACTCGCTCACTGAAAATTATTAAAAATATTACATGTGTATACTTTAGTTCCAGCGAGTAGTAAAAATTTAAGTACTCCTTATGATTTGAATAAATTGTCGCGGGCGTTCAGCGTACATTTCTTCTGACACTTTATTCAGAATGAAGGGAGTACATTTACCAAGGGAGAGTGTACTCTATTTATTTGTAGCAAGATCTATGAGGAGAAATCATTTCGATTGAAATATGCCATTATAACTTGTAGGATATATTTCACTTGACTAAACAAACACCAACTTTCAAACAAAGGGAAGTGGCGCAACAAAGTATCACATTTATAATTCAGCGAGCTAAAATGTAACAATATGGCATGGTCTAAGCAAAAGATCTAATGACGTTTCCCAATACTCAATAAAATACACAAGATTAACGATTAAGCAAGTCCACCTACCTTAAAAAAACATGGACAAACAGCTAGCTGAAAAAACTACATCACCCTTGCATTGATACAATCTGTAGACAATATCTTACATCCCATTCTCTCAAAAAAGAATCACCAAGGCAAGCTACTGATGGTTAGCACCCTGCAGCCACATCCCTTGGACATACCACTGTTCATTGCCACAAAACACTTATAGGTGTGCCGAACATAGTGTTCAATCCTGAAGCTTCGTCAACCTGACCAAAAAATTATCTAGAAGCCCGAGCAGATTGCAGGGGCGTATCACAGACAAAAACAAATGTCATCACACCACCACGATAACAAGAGCAGCAAATAACACATTGATATCGAGCATTCGAGCGAACAACAGTTTCATGAAGCTATGATGTCCATGAAGGATCATAGGTCTTTGTACAGCCCAATGAGGAAATTGTGCTATAAGTTTTTATATAAGATTACACCTCGAGCGAACAATAGTTTCATGAAGCTATGATGTAAGATAATTTCAGTTGCCTTAAGATTTTAAAATTGTAAGTAATAATTATCAGACAACATATCTTCTATCATGCATTATACAGTAATAGTTTGTACATGGAGTCTTAAAGAGAGAAATTAATCAGCTGAATGAATCAATCAACTAATTTGATTATTCTAAATATCAAGTTGTTTGCTACAAAATTGTACGGAAGGTAATAATCCACCAGAAGAAACCACTGCAATCACGGTAATATAACCCTTCCAATTCAATTTCTAAAGCTCGTGGTGATGACGAAATTGATTCTGAAGGTAAGTACATTGAGATAGTATGCACATCTGAGGAATTGACAGAAACATTTGTTGTACCTCTTCTAGTAGCACCATAACGCAAATAGTGACTCCAGGGGATGGATTAGCTCACTACACGGGATCACATCCTCGAGACCTGGCTAGGCCTTGGAAGAACGCCATGGATGGATCAAGCGGCTACCTCAACTGCACTGGTAAATTTATTTTTGTTCCATCAGACCCTAGGACTCCACCGAATCAACCAAAAACCATCAGGAGAATACACAGATTCGCCCTAGACTTAAGCAAAACTTGATCCGAGAAAAAAGGCAGGAAAAAACAAAGATCAAGCGGGAGGACGGATTCGGGCATCCATGTCCAGATCACGAGAACCTATGCCCTGACCTAGGCCTCCATGCCTTGATCCGCACCACGCGTCCGAGGTGCTGCGGTGGAGGAATCTGAAGAGGAATCTGAAAGTCAAGTGGTAGGTGCTTACCGCCAAGATCCACGACGGTCGGATCTTGCGGCAGGTGCGCGGGGCAACAAGGGGAGAAAGGACCCCACAGAGGAGAGGGATTGAAGAAGGGCGGAAGGAGGGGTTGCATGCAGGAGACCGAGGGGAGTAGGGAAAGCTTACCAACGCCACCGTCTCCGGATTCGTCTCGCCGTCGGGCTGGAGATCGAGAGTTGAACCAGATCGCATCAGGGAGCTCGTGCGGGAGAAGAGGATTAGATACTGAGGCTTAATTTTGAACTAAGTAAGGGAGCACGGCGAGCGGGACAACGTGAGGTCAGCAGACAACAGGCGTGGGAGCGGCGCGGGTGGCCATGGCGATGGCGGAGGGGGAGGTAGGCGGCGGCAGCGCGGCGGTGGTAGGTCAGGTTGGAGCTGGAAGGGATCGGCCGCGTCAGTCGAATCGGTAGCAGGGGTCAAAGTGCATAACTTGTAACTATAGTTTGGACTGCGGGTTGATTTCTCACTTTTGGAGGGACTAAAACATAAAAAAGCCATGACGTACGACGCCTCACCTTAACAGATATTATATAGTAGATAGATAGAAGATAGATAGATAGATAGATAGAGAAGATAGATAGATAGAGAAGAGAAGAGATAAATATATAATATATATATATATAAAGTATAATATATAAAAAATAAGAGATAAGAGATTAAACATATTGGGAATAGCATGAGGAACGATGGAGACTTCATATGTCAGCAGGAGTCCCGAACCGAGTCCATGGCTAAAAAAGCAGAGAAACCGGAACCAACTCTAACCCCACTCTTGACATCCATGCATATTTCTCCTTCGAATCGTTGGAGTCGAGAAAGTTCAAACGCTCTAGCTCCGCCGCGCTGAACAGGCAGGACGTCTCGATACCTGCATGCAGAACCAACCAATGGATCTGCATCGTCTGCTACCCGACGACGTGCTCGTGGATGTCCTCGGCCGTCTGCCGCCACGCAGCCTCGCCGCCAGCCGGTCCGTCTGCACGGCGTGGCGCGCCGTCGTGGACACGCACCGCCTGCTTCGCACAGACCTCCTGCCGCTTACCCTGGCCGGAATCTACCTCGTCTACTTCGACTTCTCGTCGCACGAGCCCCCGACCTTCTTCTCGCGCCCCTCGACCGGGGACAAGATCCATGGAAACCTCGGCTACCTCGACGCCGTCCACGACGGGTGGTCGTTCATCGGGTACCACTGCAACGGCCTCATCCTCCTCGACGAGGGCGTGGTGAACCCCGCCACACAGCAGTGGGTGCGCCTGCCGCCTTACCCTGAGCCAACGCCGCCGGTGGAGGGCTTTTCCCAAGACGGCTTCCTCGCGTTCGATCCCATGGTCTCGCCACACTTCGAGGTGTTCTTCATGCACCGTGTTCACCGCCGGTTCCACGGCGAGCCCCATTTAGACGACTCGGCGTGGCCGCCATCGCCCTATGTTATGAGCGCCTTCTCGTCGAAGACATGGCGGTGGGAGGAGAGGTCTTTTGTCAGGGAAGGGACGGCTGTACGGTCCTTCGCGGACGTAGCGCCATTCCTGGAAAGCTCATATCCCAGGCGCCGTCGCGATGCTGTGTACTGGAGGGGACGGCTCTACGTGTACCAGATATATTTTATCATCAGGTATGTCGTTTTCGTTCTTCTAGTAGCAAGGTCATATTCCATATTTTATACTACGTACTAACAACAAATTTTACTTTTGTGCAGATTAAGCTTAGAGGATAATAAGTACCGAGTGATTCGACTCCCGCCGATGAATGAGGTGTGCGGAAGCATTCGACCACATTTAGGCAAATCGGAGAAAGGCGTGTACTTCGGGTTCGCCCATGATGCGTGCAAACTTCAGATGTGGTTTCTCAATGAATCAACCAGTGACCCCGAGTGGGCGTTGAAGCACAAAATCGACTTCACGCCCTCCCTAGCAATTTTTCCTTGGAAACATGGTGATGGATCTTGGTCCGTACAAGGTGTCGAGAATGAAGGACTAGAGAAAGATCACAAACCGGAATGGGATTCGGACAACGAAGATGGCATTATTACTACTGCTACTTCTAGCGATGCTAATGTTCCGAAAGGGTTTAGTGAAATTATTTCCATACTTGGACTTCATCCTTACAAAGAAGTTATCTTTTTGGAGACTTCCACACGAGTAATGGCCTATCATCTTAATAGCTCGAAGCTTGAGGATCTCGGTTGTTTGCCCGTAGAAGGTGATAATTGGAATTGGATATTCTCGTCTTGTACATACACGCCTTGTTGGATGGACATCTGCTTGAGTCCAAATAGTTTCGAAGCCAATACTGAGCTCTAGCATGTAATGACTGCAACGTGTTGTCTATTTACGTTCGATTATCATCCATCTATAGTTATATTATTATCCATCTATGATCCTTCATCTTCCTCCCTGCACAAACAAATACAATCATCGTCACGCCATTCTTCTACCATTGCCATAGAGATCACAGTTACGTTGAATTATCATCCATCGATCCATCTATAGTGGATGGAGAGCTACTTGAGAACAAATAGTTTCGAAGCCAATGTTGAGCTCTAGCATATGTATTGATTGCAACAAGTTGAATTGATGTCCATCTACAATGTTATTATTTAGTTCTTTCAAGAAGCGTCGAAAAAGTTAGCAATAGATAACTAGCTTATGGTAGGTAGAGAGGAGATTTCGTGATCCGAGCTCCCGTGATTCTGGTAAGTTTAAGAAACTGATAACAATATTTACGTGTTTCAGTTTTTTTGTAACTTATATCGGATGTAGCCAATCTTGTACTCTACGAACATGTAATAAAACAACTTCAGATACTTTGTATTTTTGGCTACTAAAAATGACAAAAGTGTGGACCTAAATATGCATATTTTGAAATCTTCACATTTATCAGATTTTTCTCATTTGTGTAGCCCAAAATACAAAGTACATAAAGCTAATTTTTGACAGTTTGTGATGTAAAACATTGGCTACATCCAAGATATGTTTTTGATTTTTTTAACTCATAAATATTTTTTCTGATTTTTAACGGTACCGGTATCACTAGAGCTTGGGAGTGGCATACACTTCCCGGTGGCAGCCAGCTAGTTTATAGCAGCGTTGATACTTTATATTTCTACATTGGCTATCATTATGAAGTAGAGTTCACCAACTGGTGGAATTCTCATTAAGCTTTCTTAACAACGCAGGATCCCGAATTAGAAAACAAAAATCGAGGAAACTCTTTGTCAGGACACACACGCAATTTGCATAAAAACTTCAGTAGAAAAGGGACCGATAGTACCAGTCGGGGAGGGGTCCAAGCGGGGCTAAAGGTCCCTCAGCATTAGTCCCGGTTATGTTGCGACCGGTACTAAAAGCCTCCACATGGGACGCGGGGCAGATTTGTCTGGAAAGGGTTACCGACCGGTACTAAAAAATTTCAAATATTTTTATTTTTCTGATTTTTTTTTTCAATTTCGAAATTGCTCACTTAGCCACACACTTAACTACCAACTAACCCACCCACTTCACACTAACTACACACTTAGTCTCAAGTCAAACTTCCCATTTGGTCACCCATCCTAATACTACTTCAACCCAGCACGGTTAACATTTAGATTTCTTTCAAACTAGATACTAAGAGAGAACTAAGAACTTACTGATATTTATATCTTATCAATCATATTAACCACTTGGTTATGATGTTACACTTTTCATTACTTGACTTATAAGAATTTAGCTGAATAAACAACAATGATTATAATAATAATAATACGATATGGATTTTGCACGCATGGGTATGAGGGCTATCTTGTCCGTTGATTGTTTTCTCGTGATATGTGCCACAGAACATTTTGGTTCCCATATAGAGCGGGTCCGATTTAATCTGTCATGTCTAGATCGTACGTTTCTCCATTTTCTTTCCCAGTTTTTTCCGGAAATCTGCCGAGCGGTCGTGTACAGTTCGTGTCATGGCCTCGCACAGTCCAGTCGGTATGGGTCTCACGGGGCCATACCGTGTCAGGACGTGTGAGGAAGTTATCTTTCCCAGCACCCCCACACCCTACCACCTCTTCGTCGTTGTCGTCTCCCCCACTCCCGGCAAGACGCTACTGTCTAAGCTCACCATCGACTCTATTCCAGCAGCCAGGAATCTGCCGCCCTCACTCGTGCAGATCCACGCCGCCAACAAGCTCACCGGCAAGCACCAACGCCTGCCGCTCGACGGCGCAGCCGGCAGCGCCAAGCGCCGCGCTGTGACGTCTGCCAGGACAAGGCCGCCTTCGTCTTCTGCGTCGAGGACAGGGCGCTCTTCTGCGGCGACTGCGACGACTCCATCCATCTCGAGGGCACGCTCTCCGCCAACCACCTGCGCTACCTCGCCACCGGCATCCGCGTCGGCTTCAGCTCCGTCTGCAGCGCCAACACCGACACCCACCCGCCGGCACCGCCGGTCAAGAACTCCAACACACCGGCCGCCGTCGTCCCCAGGACGGCGCCGGTCCAGGCCGCAGCGGCACAGGAGGTGCCATCTTCGCCGTTCTCGAGCTGGGTCGTCGAGGATCTCCTGCAGCGGCAGTCGGCGAGCAACGCGCGCTTCTACAACCCAGCCGGTGCGCGCAAGAGCCAGAGGGCACGAGTCGAGCTGCCTGACGATGACTACCTCATCTAAAGATAACATCCTTGCCCCGACCAGGACGCTCCTCAGCGATTTGAGCATATGGGCCGTAGATAAGGATCTCCGGCCGATCCTCTCCGTCCGTTTCTACCAGTGTCATTTTGCCCTGCTGTATATAACCTGCGCCCCACAGTGGAAAACCCTAGCCGCCAGCCCCCAATCCCTCGCGCGCCTCTCCTCGCCCAATGCCCTCGCAGAGCTCCTCTCCAATCCCCTTCCTCCTCCCGCCGCCACCACCAGCACCCGCCACCACCGTGCCCCGGCCCGTCCTCCTCCTTGCACGCATGGAGGCTGGCCACTCCCTGCTCCCCTCCGCTCCTCCCCGCCCCATCTGCTGACCCCGTGCTCCACAAGGAGCTGGAGGCCACGCTGCTCGCCGGTCGTGGAGATGGCGGCGGCAGCGAGCGGCGGCGGCGGCTGGTGGACGCGGAAGCAGCGAGCGGCGGCTGCTGGACGCGGTGGCTGCGGCGAGCGGCGGTGGCTGCTGGACGACATGAGGAAGTGCTGGTGCCTCTTAGGTTGGATCCCTTGATTTCCTCTTGCGTGGTATGTATCTCCGTCCTCCTCCTATGATTCTCTCTTTTCCCCATCTCATCTCCTCTCTCTCTCTATCTCTCTCTCAGCCCCGATGGCGACGACGCGCAGACGGTGCACGCGACGAGCTCGGCATCCACCGGCACTGCCATGTCGAGGGTCGAACATGAGAAGCTGCTGGGTCTCCTCACCGTTGCCAGCTATCTTTCCCCTCATATCCACTCGACCTTGACACATTTGGCCTCAAGCAGGTACTCACAATCCTTTCCTGATTTGCATCCTGCCCTCTCTCCTCCACTCATCCCTCTTTTTGATTTAATCCCTTGAACGTCTCATATTTGTTTGTGCAGATTGTTTGTTATCTTTGCCTATAAAGTGTTCGATGGAAATCCAAGCAGGCTGCTTGGGAAGATTAATCTGGTAATTTATTTCTACTTTCCCTTTTCTATTTGTCTTTCTGGGAGATTTTGCAGTCGATACATGCCGCTTCTTTGGGTTTGATGTGTGCCCTGACCATGTACTGTTTGTATCCATCAGCGTGAAACAAAATCAGGAGCACGCAGCTGATGCAGCACAGGAGACACGGCCCTTCTTCTTCTTCTCCATGTTTGGATCAAGGGATGAATTGGAGTTCGACCATGGCTCGTGACCGCGGTCCAGGTTCGTACTCATATGTCTCCTCCTTGTCCTGCCTGCAGATCTAAGGTGCTCATGTTATTTATTTTGCGTTCTATGTTGTGGAGAGAGGTTGGAGGGCACGGTTGGTTCTGGTATGGGCTGCCTACAAAGATCCTGACCCCGTTTCAGGTTTGTACCTGTACGTCCCCTCCTTCTCCTGCCTGCAGACCTAGGTGCTCCTGTTCTTGATTTTGTAGTGCGATTATGCCCTTTTGTGCTTTGAAGAGAGGCTAGGCGGTCTGGTTGGTTTAGGTGGGCTGCCCACGAAAGAATGCCTTTAATTTAGATGTAAGTTTTCCTGTACTCTCTCATCAACCCAAGCATATAATTTCTGCACGTGCCTACACATCCATAACCATCTTCAATTTTATCTCTATAATGCACTTGGATTATTCCATCAATGGGGATTTCTCATGGAACCGCTTGGCGCTGGATTCTATTTCCTACTGTACTAATTAATATAGGTTCCATCGATGTTGATTACTGTGATATAGTTAAGCATGGAGCCGCTAGGTCTGCTTTTATTCCCATGTTAAAAGCTTAAATCCTTCAGTAATTTGTCCATGCTGCAGGTGGTCGAGCTCAGATTATTTCTTCTCATGTTCTTCTCAAGTTGAGGTTGACTCACAGCATACAGTTGTTATGCGAGTAGTGACATACTTCCTAACGCACATGTCCAGAGCGTCCTTATCTACACGTTCAGGCGCACTTTGAGCCCATTGTCATCCAGAATAGAGAGGTGCTGGTCTGATGTCGCGCAGCCTCGAGCTGGGGTCTTCTTGGTGTGCCGAACAGAATTCAGAAATTAATATGTGTTGTGCTTGTGTGATGCACAATTTTGAATTAGCTCCCCTATGTTCTGCATGCATCTCCATTTACAGAAATTGATATTGGTCTGCTTGTGTGATGCGCCAGCTTGGATTAGACATGAACTGAGGTAACTATATTTTCATGGCGTCCTGTCATTTGATCAAATGTATGCATGCTTAAAATGTTGTAATGCATTACGTTGCAGGCATGGTGATCTAGATGTTTACTCTCAAAAGGCATTCTTTGAATTTTGTTCTATGATATGCTAACCATAATTACATGCGTCCTTTCTTGAAAAATTGCTTATGATAGTTTGGTCATGTTGGGTGTCGATACAGAATAGTCTTCTCAAGCTATTCTGATGTTTTCCTTTTATTAGTAATCTTTCCTAATTGATGGGATAATAAGATTTTATACATTTGTTTTAAATTATTGACTTCTTGGTAATTATGTGCTTCACCTGCAGAGAGGTGAGACCCATATGGCACAAAAGAAGCCAACATCTATTAGCGGGGCGTATCATTTGTAATGAAACAATTTAACTTCTTTGGAATTCTCTGCTTCATCTATATAGAGGTGGGATCCATTGAAAGAGAAGAAAGCCAACATCCCCATTAGCAGGTTGTGGCTTGTTTGACTATCCTCCATTTTAGAAGGTTTAAACTTTTCTTTGTTATACAATCTCAGATATTTCTTGAACACTGGGAATAGCTTGATTAGTTCTCTTTCCGCACTCGACAACCATATTGGAAATTTTGCATTCTATCTTGCTACGAGTTTCAGAATTATAAATGAAGTGACATATCCTTGCGTAGTTATCATTTTCATTGTGGTAAAACTTATAAACCAAAGGAAAATTACCACACCCTAATACATTTGATTTCTAGGTACTGCTAAATTAGATTAGTACGTCACGTTCTTATAGGTTCAGTTTCTTCAAATATGTGGGCTTTAATAATGCATGTTGCCACAGATTTTGATTTTCGAGTATAAAAAGGATTTGATATTATTGCTTGCAATTTTAACACATTTATATTATCAGAGGGAGGCTTCCTTTTTAAAAAGATTTTTCTATAAGAGGTTATAACTCCCAGATCTGACTTGCATTAGAAATTTAAAGAGTTTATGTTCTCATGGAGCAGCGTTTCTTTGGTTCGTTGGTAATGGAAACCATGATATCAATAATTTTACTTTAGCATTACGAATCTTAGGTCTATGCATTATAAAAGATGCTGGATTTGTCAGGCTACAATGTTTCTGTTATTTATCTTTCTAGGCGTTATTTATTTATTTTTTGCGCGAGGTAGACAATTCGCGTATATTAGTCAATATGATGTTTCACTATTGGAAAATGTGTAGTACGTCTTCATTTGTCGCTTTACAAATGCTAACAAGAACTCAATTCTTTTCAGTTGAGCAAAAGGTAGGTGTGACTTTTTTTTTTTGGAGTTTGAAGCTGAACTTGCTGGCACAGATAATCCAATTGGCCCATTTTATTTTTTTATTCGATTTTCTACAGCATTGACCTTTCCTTCTGTAACTAAACAAGGCTCCATCTCGTGTTTCACACTGCAATACAGTGAGGAGGTCACTACACACACCCATCTAAGCGGCTATTATGCCAAGCAAGTTTTTTCAGTACCGTGCCATACTTTCATTGGGTCCTTGTGTTCTCTTTGGTATTCTTGAATCTTCCATGTTTAGACAGTCAAGTTTATAGGGTATCTTCTCCATTTAGCATCTTGCTATCTACAATTCATAGACTTGGTATTTCCTGTTTTTGCGCTAATAGCAAATATTTTGCTTCTGTCTACTAATATTTTTTTCATAACATAAGGTTGCTTCGCCACTTGATATTATTTGATTTTCCAAACATTACTTCGTACCAAATATTCATTTTACGTTTCACTTATAGATCAATGCACTTCTAGCCTGGTTATCTTCTTGCGACATTCACTTGACAAATTCCAGGTTGTTGAGTGTGTGTTGCCTTGCCATGAGAAATCAGTGTACACACGATGTTTACTTGAAAATTTTAAACTACTTATAGGCTAAACATTCAGAGGTTTTAGCATTTCATCTTTGGTGCACCGATAACGACTCAAAACAACATATCTATATACAGGTTTGAAACAATTGCAACATGTTTCTATACCCAACATAGTTCAAAGTTTTAAATCACCACTGCCTACGCAATCGTCTATGAACCCATTTTCACTCAACGCCAAACACTGCATGTTGTCTATATTTTTTTAAACATGTTTTGCCTCTTTTGATGTGATTCCCTCCATATTGTCTCTAATCTGTTAATATTACCATCCATTGACCTATTAGTACCCAAGGCCAAACATTGTCAATAAGAGCATCTCTTTATCAGAAGTATTTTATTTGACATATTGTAAATATGCTCTCGATTTCCTTCATGGATAAACTTCCTTTGTCGTGAACCTTGCCCTTGACCCATGCATGTCAATTATATCACTGGTTCTTCAGTTTCCGAGCTAATTAGCTCCTATTTACTCATGATCATTTTTGTGTTTACGATTTATAACTTGCAAAAAGAAAAACACGCTTATTCATGGCATTTAAAACTTTCTCTTCATACAAAACAGACCGTTACCGCAAAAATGATTTCGTATGAGATACCATGAAGATTCTCTTCATACAAAACAGACCGTTACCGCAAAAATGATTTCGTATGAGATACCATGAAGATTCTCTTCATACAAAACAGACCGTTACCGCAAAAATGATTTCGTATGAGATACCATGAAGATCACCCTGGATGATGAAATCATCTAAGACATCGAAAGTCGGTCCTCTGAAGATTATCTATAACTGTAGCCAATCAAATGATTTTCGATTTGCCTACCGTACTTGGTTCACCGGTGTCTGTTTATCCTGCCATAGTGCCTAAAGCACAATACTTCGCTTGAAATTTTGTAAGGTAATCAGCTGGCTGCCATGTTTATATGTGTTGCCAATCTGGGGCTGCCTTATATTTGTATGTACTGCTTTGCTTTCAAATGTACCACTGTCTGCCATATATATTATGTGCCTCCCTCTTTACTCAGTTGGTTTTCAATTCTAAATTTATTTGAGTATGTTTACTTTAATTTTATTGATAGAGAGCTGTTCACATTATTTTCTGCGATACCTCCTTATGCCATAATTTTGATGCTTGTGCTCAGCCTTGCATAAATAACTACATGCTATCCGTGTTGACCCAGATATGTTCCATGTTGAACCCAAATATGTTAGCCTTACTATTATCATTGTCTGATCTGTGTTGAACGCGAATATTTTATCTTTCTATATGGCTTATGTTCGTGCTTCGATATTAACCATCTTATTAATGTGGATAATACATGAGAATTACAGCCAAAATATTTTTAGAATCAACAGGTGGCACTAGGCAAGCCGAGCTTCCTAAACTAATTGTGGGTACGACACTTTAGAAACCCAGACTTGGATCCAGATTCAGGCTATATTTAGTTTGTCCATCCAAGTTTGTATCGTTTTGTCTACATTTTCCTTCCGCTGCTATATTGCTTGATGCCTTTAGGCCTATACACCCATCGGGCAGCACTACCCTCTTCGTGGTACACACCTATGATGTATATTGTTTAATTATTAGTTGATTACACTTAAATTTTTTCACCTTATGTCATCATTTGTTCATATACCCAGATGCCGATCACACACATGCTGAGGTCAACAATGGCAACAAGTGGCCTATAAAACATACATGGTACTGCTAGATGCGCAGGTAATCCACTTCATTACCACGGCTATTTACGTCGTTGTAGTGCACTCATGGCTTCATATTTTCCTCATGCTCTTGATATTCTTCTATTCCCATGTCTAGGGCAACCACATGTATGGAGAGATCTCAGCAGACTGTTGCCAAGTTCATGAAAATGGTTGAATAAGTAGAGATCGACGAGCTTGGGAGGTTCATGGTATATCCAAGAAAGACAATTTCTAGACCAGTCGAAGCTCAATGGATGATTAAGTTTGGTTGGTAGACATAAAAAACGTTTACCGTGGAGCCAAAATTCCCGTATTATACTTTCTCTTTGACATTTTTGTTTCTTTCTGTACTATACTCCTCTGATTATAAAGGTGCATCCTTACAATGTTCTTTGGTGCCTTTGCGCTCAGAACAACTTGCTGCATCTTCTTTTGCATAGGAATAGTGGTAAATGCGTCTATACGTATGCAAAGCTTGGTTTATAGGTTCAACCATAAGATTGTTTGATTTTAATTGATAACCTGTAGGTGCCCACTCTGTCATATTTCTAAAATGAGAACACATGGTTATCGATTGAAATTCTGTACTTGTGTTCTCGTGTGTTTATCGCTGCATTTGAAACAAGAAAATGGTATCTGATCAAGGTAGTAAAATTGAGGAGGTAAGGATTCAGTTGTTCAATAGAAAGATAATTGTTGAGAAGGCTTTGCATGCGTTCTACTCCTGCATTCTAATTAGCACTAAGAGCTCTGCCTTTTCTATTTGTTTTTTCAAGGTACGTAGGACATGCAGTTAGACAATAGTGTACAGTCTTTCATGTCTCCAATTTTAAATGAAACAGCAATGACACAACCTCCAGCACCCGAGGCTACAACAGTTCTCTCTCAGACTATTGCGGATTTAGAAGTAGTTTCTATTGTGCCGTTGACCCCACCTGTTAATGAAACAAAAAAGATCTCGCTGCAACTACTTTCCAGTCATCCTATGTGTTAGTATGACGTTCTTCTAAATCACTTCAATTATAGACCAGTGTCTGCCATATATTGTACATGTCTCCCTATTGTGTACAATACATGAGAATTATGGGCCAAAAAATTGCTGAATCTACAGGTGGCGTGCGTGCGGCAAGCCGCACCGTTTGAATCAGTGAACTGACCAAAACTTATGTATTTAGGACTGCTTCCATGTGGGCATATGTGTTATATATGTACTCCTGAATGCAGCTGTCGGGAAACACTCTGTATGGTATTCCTAGATGCAGCTCTCCTCAAGCCACCTTGTGTTATGTCAGAGTGGTGTGAATGGGCCTATAGACTATAATCCTCTGATCTTTGTACACAAGCCAAACTTGCTATAGTTGCGAGTAACGACTACTCAACACGATTGTTATTGCCATCCTGTTTTGCTTATACATATGAATATTACTCATCTATTTAGTAATCTGTACAAACCGGGAGAAACACGGGCAAATAATTCAAAGAATCCACAAGTGCCGCGCGGCGAGCCGCGCCGTTCGAATCTAGTTGTTCACAATCTTGGATGATATATCGAGCTAAACAGTTCGTTATTTCGTACACTATGTGTGTTGTATGTAGTAGCATCAATGATGTTCGGTCATCTTGCTATGTCGATTCTTGCGTACCGTGGAACATATGAAACTACTACGCCAGGCATGCGAAGAGTTTACATAGCGTGTGTGTTATGTTCACAGATTATCGTTCTTGCAGAATCTTATGTTTTGATGTAATATGAAGATCACCAAGAGACTTAAGAAAATATATAAGCAAATTAAATCTGGACCAATCCCTCAATGGATCTTATCCAAGAACATAGCACAAATCTGAAGCAAGAACTCTCGCATGACCCACTTTTCCTAATCGATCGATAAAAAAAGGCGTACTCATGGATACAAAGAATTATAATCACATCCGATTCAAAATAGTCGGAGCTTGAGTCAAATAGGATCCACATGAAGTATTCACATCCGATTCAAATGAAAAGAAACAATAACGAATGTTTGCACTTGCATCACCCTCTTTGTAAATCCAACAAAAAGGGAGAAAAGAGACAAAAATAGAAAGCAAGGAAGAGGGGAGGTTAGGACGTTGTAGCATGGGAGTTGGGAGGGCATGGCCGAACCCCATGGATGAACCCCATGGATGTCGATCTTGATGAGCAGCTCAGATCCGGTGCCCCATGCCCTCCCTCCAAACGCATCGCCTCGCTCCCTGCTGCTGGTCGCCCGATGTGCCTCCATGTATTCGCTCCCCCACAGCTGGTCGCGCGCCTCGGCCCGAGCTCGGTCACCTCCTCGACGAGGCGACGGTGGAGGGGTCTTGGGCTCTAGGGGGAAGGCCACGGCACTGCGACCGGACGGTGGTGGAGGGGGTTAGTGTGCTGGAGCCTGGAGATGGGGACAGTCGTTGACCCGTGATTCATAGCTGTTTTCTTATTCCACGAATCCTGAGCTCTCGGCTCGCACAGGCAACGTGGCCGGAGCCCCTATCCACTTTTTGTCAAATCTAAAACAGGTGCACACTGTGCACTGCCACACCCATTAGTGCATGTACAAAAGCATTTCTGAAGAATAATATTAAAATAAATAATTATAAAATAAATTTTAATTTATTTTCCCTTTTTTATTTAGTGTGGAATATTTCTTATCTTTAAATCATTAAATCAGAATTTAACAAATAAAATGTCTAAATTGATCAAAAATTTTAGAGGAATCTAAATATTACATCCAAATCATCTTTTGTATTACAGAAACATCGATAACCATGGTGACCATGTTGATTGTTTTATGAAAAAATGAAATACAACGATAAACACCTAAAAAAAGGATATCGTTTGGCATGGGGTCCCTATAGTATACTAGTTGCTATGAAAAATAATAAACTTATTTTTGGCAAAATTTTCAAAAACCTTCACAAAAAGGTCTATCATCTATAAACATTTAGAAGTTTCAAGCCAAATGATCAAGTTATGGTCCTTCCATGACATAATTTCTGATAAAGATTTCATATTCCACAAATAGGTGCATATTGGTATAAGAAACAATCGTGTCAAAAGATTTTTGAAATTATTTTCATAAATATCATTTTCCATTTTCTTAAGTGCGAAAAATGGCATTTTTAACAACGTATAAATAATAAGATGCAAAACGGCACCTATTTAATTTTCATGGAAACTAGTACACATATGATGGATAATCCCCTAGTATTAGGTTTTTCCTTGATTTCTGCCTAATTTCGCCTACTTAAATGAGTTTATGTCGATTATTCGAAAGTAATTCAAATTTGAACTACAATTATTTAATAGTTTGGTCTGAATCTTTTGAAAAAATCAATTTAAGGTACACAATTATTGGTTATATCACAGAAACATTAATAATTCTAGAAAGTATTTCCTCTTTCTCTGAATAGTCATCGCGACCGTTTTGATCGTTCTTACGAAAAAATGAAATAAAGTGATAAACATCTCAAAAAAAGGAAATCCTTTGGCAGGGGTCCTTATATGTTTAATAGTTGCCATAATAATGATAAACTTGATTTATGATAACATTTGCCAAAAAAATCTTCACAAAAAGGTCCATCGTCTATTAACATCTAGGAGTTTCAAGTCAAATGATCAAATTATGGTCATTTTCAGGGCATAGTTTTTTTATAAAGATCTCATATTCCACAAATAAGTGCATACTGATATAAGAAACAATCATGCCAAAGAGATTCTTGAAATTAATTTCATAAATATTATTTTCCATTTTTAAAGTGTGAAAATGACTTTTTTTGTGAACAAAGTACAAAACATATGATGCAAAACGACACCCATTTAATTTTCATGGAAACTAGTACACATATGATGGATAATCCCCAAGTATTAGGTTTTTCCTTGATTTCTACCTAATTTCACCTACTTAAATGAGTTTATGTCGATTATTCGAAAGTAATTCAAATTTAAACTATAATTATTGATAGTTTGGTCTGAATCTTTTGAAAAAAATCATTTTAAGGTACACAACTATTGGTTATATCACAGAAACATTGATATCCTAAAAAATCTTTCCTCTTTCTCTGAATAGTCACAGTGACAGTTTTGATCGTTTTTACGAAAAAATGAAATAAAGTGATAAACACCTTAAAAAAGGAAATCTTTTGGCAGGGGTCCTTATATGTGTACTAATTTGCCATGAAAAATTATAAAATCGATTTATGACAACATTTGCAAAAAAAATCTTCACAAAAAGGTCTATCATCTATTGACATATAGAGGTTTCAAGCCAAATGATTAAGTTATGGTCATTTTCACGGCATAGTTTGTCATAAAGATCTCATATTCCACAAATAAGTGCATATTGGTATAAAAAAACAATCTTGCCAAAGGGATTCTTAAAATTATTTTCATAAATATTATTTTTTACATTTTAAAGTGCGAAAACTGACTTTTTTGTGAACAAAGTACAAAAAATATGATGCAAAATGCCACCCATTTAATTTTCATGGAAACTAGTACACATATGATGAAAAATTCTCAAGTATTAGTTTTTTTCTTGATTTCTACCTAATTTCCCCTAGTTAAATGAGTTTATGTCGATTATTCGAAATAATTTAAATTTGAACTACAACTATTTGATAGTTTGTTCTGAATCTTTTCAAAAATCATTTTAAGGTACACAACTATTGGTTATATCACAAAAATATTGATAATTCTAGAAAATCTTACCTCTTTCTCTGAATAGTCATCGCGACTGGATTGATCGTTATTACAAAAAAAAATGAAATAAAGTGATAAACACCTAAAAAAGGAAATCCTTTCGCATGGCGTACTTATATGTGTACTAGTTGCCATGAAAAATGATAAACTTGATTTTTGACAAAATGTATAAACAAAATATTCACAAAAAGGTCTATAATCTATTAACATCTAGAAGTTTCAAGCCAAATGATCAAGTTATGGTCATTTCCACGGCATATTTTGTCATAAAGATCTCATATTTCACAAATAAGTGTATATTGGTATAAGAAACAATCGGATTCTTGAAATTATTTTTATAAATATCATTTTCTATTTTTAAAGTGTGAAAAATGACTTTTTTGTGAACAAACTATAACAAACATGATGCAAAATGATACACATTTAATTTTCATGCAAACTAGTACACATATGATGGATAATACCCAAATATTAGTTTTTTCCTTGATTTCTACCTAATTTCACCTAGTTAATTGAGTTTATGTCGATTATTCGAAAGTAATTCAAATTTGAAGTACAACTATTTGATAGTTTGGTCTGAATCTTTTGAAAAAATCATTTTAAGGTATAAAAATAGTGGTTACAGAAATATTGATAATTTTAGAAAATCTTACCTCTTTCAATGAATAGTCATGCTGATCATTTTGATGGTTTTTACGAAAAATGAAATAAAATAATAAACAACTCAAAAAAGTTATGATCATTTTCACGACACAGTTTTTGATAAAGATCTCATATTCTACAAATATGTGCATATTGGTATAGGAAATAATCATGCCAAAGGCTTTAAATTATTTTCATAAATATTATTTACCATTTTTTAGGTGCCAAAAATGACTTTTTTGTGAACAAGGTATAATAAATATGATGCAAAATGACACTCATATTATTTCCACAAATAATAGTATACATTTGATGGGCAATTCCAAAGGATTATAAGTGTTCTTGATTTCTACCTAATTTCGCCTACTTAAATAAGTTTATGTGGATTTTTTAAAAAATAATTAAAAACATGAAATTTATAGCCGAAACCTTTAGTACCGGTTCGTGACACGGGCCGACACTAAAGGTTCTCGGCCCAACTAGCCATTGGGACCGGTACTAATGCCACATTAGTCCCGGCCGAGTTGGGACCGGTACTAATGCTGTGGATGAAAGGTCCGTTTTCTACTAGTGTTCGAACGAAGTATTATTTTCGTTAAGAACAAAATTTCCAATCCAAGTAAAAGTAAATTTTGTTTCTTTACAACAAACAATTTGAAATGACCCTAGAATACATGAAAAATGTATGGAACAATAATCTCAAACTTTCAAATAAAGTTCCTGTAAAATCGAATTAAAATTGTATGAAAACTTCAAAACAAGTAAAATTATTTTTTTGATAACTAAATTTCAAAACACAGGAATATTTTTCTTCACGGCGAAGATTTAAAAAGCAAAACGCAAGAAAAGATAAAATAAGTGGAGCGATGGGGAATTCATATGTCAGCATGAGTCCTGAAACGACTCAATGGCTAGTAGATCAGACTATCAGAGTGAAACCGGAACCAACTCTAACTGTTTGGAGTCGATGAAGGGTAAAGCGTCCAGATTAGAACGGCGGAGCTGCGGCTGCCTGCATACGAAACCAACCAATGGAGCTGCTACCCGGCGACGTGCTCGCGGACGTCCTCGGCCGTGTGACGCCGCGCTGCCTCGCCGCCTGCCGTTCCGTCTGCACGGCGTGGCGCGCCGTCGTGGACGCCCACCACCTGCTTCGAACAGACCTCCTGCCGCTCACCCTGGCCGGCATCTACGTCGTCTACGACAATATCTGGGCCAAGAACGCCCCCCCGACCTTCTTCTCGCGCCCCTCGATCGGGGCCAAGATCCAGGGAAACCTCGGCTACCTGGACGCCATCCACGACGACTGGTCGCTCATCGGGGATCACTGCAACGGCCTCATCCTCCTCTGGCAGGGCGTCGTCAACCCCGCCACCCGGCAGTGAGCGCGCCTGCCGCCGTACCCTGAACGGACGCGGATCAGGGGCTTTGGTCAGTTCGACTTCCTCGCCTTCGATCCCACTGTCTCGCCGCACTTCGAGGTGTTCTTCATGCAGTGCGTCCTCCACCGGTACGTCGACAACACCGAGCTAGACAGCTCCGGGTGGCCGCCGTCGCCCTTCGTCATGAGCGCGTTCTCGTCCAAGACATGGCGGTGAGAGGAGAGGTCTTTTGTCAGGGAAGGGTCGGGCGTACGGTCCGTCGCGTACGTACACCCATTTGTGCAGGGCGTGTACGATCATACTGGTGTGTACTGGCGGGGATGGCTCTACGTGGACCAATTGTATTTTATCGTCAGGTATATTTCTTGTTTTTCATATATTTTTCTTCGCAATGTCATATTCCATACGACTATTGTTGGTGGTTGCTAATGTTGTAGTGGAATTTTTTGTGTGCAGATTAAGCTTAGATGATAATAAGTTCCGAGTGATTCAACTCCCCGGCCGGATGGATGAAGCATGCATAAGGATTATTGACCCATGCCTCGGAAAATCCAAGAAAGGAGTGTACTATGGATTCGAAAATGGTGGTGGGTGCAAACTTCAGATTTGGTTTCTCGATGAATCAACCAATGCTACCGAATGGACGTCGAAGCATGACATCGACCTCAGGCCCTCGCTAGCAAATTTTCCTTGGAAACATGGTGATGGGTCTTGGTTCGTACAAGGTGTCAGCCATGAACCTGTAGAGGGAGAGATACCTGCAGAATGGGATTCAGACAACGACGAGGGCACTATTGCCACTACTGCTCAAGTTCGTGTTCCTAACACGTTCCATGGATATATTTCCATACTTGGATTTCATCCTTACAAAGAGATTGTATTCTTACACACATGGTCGACAAGAGTAATGGCATACCATCTTAATAGCTCCAAGCTTGAGGATCTCGGTTGTTTACCGGTAAATTATGACGATGAGGAGATACGAAGCTCGTGTACATACACTCCTTGCTGGATGGAGAGCTGCTTGTTGAGACCAAATAGTTTTGAAACCAATACCGAGCTCTAGCATGTATTAATTGATTGCAACAAGTTATCTATTTACATTGCATTGTCTTCCATCTACACTGGACTTAGTTTAAGACTAGAGACGTTCTATAAGTTACCAATTGATAACTAGCGTCTAATAAACAACTTTTTGTAGCAACGCCGCTCTTTTATCCCCCGAGGTTCATACCGTTGTTATAAAGCAGAATTCATCAATGTTAAAAGTACATTCTCGTCGGATAAGACGAAGGTCTTGTACATACACACCTTGTTGGATGGAGAGCAAGCAACTCTCCATCCAACAAGGCGTGTATGTACAAGTTATAAGAGGGTGTTTGGTTAGGCTTTACAGTTGGCTTTTGCTTTTGACTTATAAGTCACAAAAGCACCTAAATAGGTGTTTTTTACTTTTGGCTTTTGGCTTATGTTACACTATAGTATAAGCCAAAAGCCTTTATGGCTTATAAGCCAAAACCAAAAGCCAACAAAAAAAGTCTAACCAAACAACCTCTAAATAGACTTCAAAGAAAGTACAATTTCTTTCGTTGCAATCAAAATATGCAAAGCAAGTAAGTTATGTTTCTTCACAACGAGGAACAATTAGAAAGAATAGATGAGAAAACCCGAGACAAAAACCTCAAGATATCCAATAAAGCTAGCTCTTGTGAAACCATGTAATTTTGTTTGTAAGAAACTTCAATAAAATATTTTTAGTTTTTATAACAGAGTTTAAAAACTAAGTAAAAAATAAATCTTCACGAGGAAGAAAAATTTCAAAAACACAAGAATAGATTGAAAATAGATGTCCAACAAAGCTCCCGCTAATCACTTAAAACTTCATATAAGAACATGCAAAATCGCGTAAAATTGTATCCAAGAAGTTATATAACTGATAAAGTTTGCAACGTAAGAATAGGCAAAAAAAAACATGTCCAACAAAGTTGTTGAAAAAAATTCATATCAGAAACATGAGAACTAGTAAAATTTGTTTTGTCAAGAACAGAATTTCAAAAGAAGATACCTAACCAAATGAAAAAACGACTCCGCTGGGGATCGAACCCAGAATCTCTGGTTTCGTAGACCAGCGCCTTATCCATTGGGCCACGGAGTCCTGTTGGCGAATGCTAAACGATAACCTATGTGAGCAAAGCACTCCGACATTTTCGCGGCAACGAGTTCGGAAATGGATTAGCGGTGCAGAACAATGAGCACGCGTCACCGATTTGCAGCGAGGCTAACATTTTCTTAGCCGGACCTGACACCAGAAACGAACCAACAGGGAGATTTCAGTTTTCCGGAGATGAGTACTTCTCCTACGTACCTAACTTCCTCTCCTCTTGGCACTGTCGATCCATACCATGGCCGCGTCAAGGTGGATTTGACCACGCATTACTTAAAATCGAGCGTCTTTCTAACCAAGGCACGTTGCCCTGGACACAAGATAGCACCAGTTCCCCAGACTGATGGCGATTTCGCCTGATCGATCATTTTCTCCTTTGTTTCCTCTTGGCACAAGATAACATTCCGTTCCATTGGATGTTTTGAGCCGACAGGGTCGAGTGTTAACCGGGGCTCTCTGCTTTCCTTTCTCTAATTATCTTCGCTCGAGTCTCGTCCATGATCCTGTCATGATTACCTCGCGCTTTACCTTGACTCCATCAGTGGTTGATCAGCCCCGCTTTGCGTTCAGCTCACTCATCGATCTTCTTAAAATAAACGTCGCCGTCTTCCCGGCTCCACCATCATCGTCACATCTCTCTCTCTCTCTTGCCCACTGAATTAATTCCCCTTGCCGATGAGTGAGCTGTGAGCTCTACACTTCTACTGCACTAACTGCTGAGCGAATGAGCTGAGATATAAATCTCATGACAGAACCTTAGGCGTTTGATGTTCTGAAGCACAAACTTCGCTTCTGAAGAACAAATTAAAACGGCAACTAGTAATTAACGGCCTATATGCAGGGTGGAATTCTTGCATTGATGTCAATTTACACAGGAATACGTGACTGATAACAGTTCAGACAAGGAGAATCGAGAGGTGGCCACAATTGGACAAACAACTCCCTGTCATACCATCTGTACAATGAAACCTTGACACCAACGTCGCAACCACCACCCCAAGATCGAACGGCAGCTACAAGCGAACCAACCAAAGAAGAGAAAGAAAAAAGGAGTCATCTTCTGAGCTTCACGATCTCAGCTAGGCGGGTCGATCGGCATCGGCCGGCTTGTCGGCGGAGGAGGGCCGGCGGCCGTCGTCGAAGTTCTTGGCGTAGCTGGCGGCGTCGTAGCCGAAGGTGATCATGGGCGGCGCCCTCGCCCTGGGGCTGCAGATGCAGCTCTTGCTCTCCCGCACCAGCCGCATCAGCAGCCGCCTCCACGCCCGACGGCGGACGTCGCGGCCGCCGTCGCGCCGGAGGAGGTGGAAGCGCGCGGGGCTCCGGCGCGCGGCCGGCAGCCACGCCGGGGAGGCCATGCAGCCGGCGAAGTAGGAGGACTGGGTCGGCGTGGACGGCTCGCTGTCCATGTCCATGTTGGGCCGGTGGGAAGAGCTAGCAGAGAGCAGAAGGACGCACTGAAGCTGAGCCGCTGGGAATGGGAAGGTGTGTGTCTGAACAAATGTCAGTGAAGGACTGACGTGTCGTTTATATACCAAGATTTCAGAGATATAAATGTGCGCAAATGCTCCTGCGCTTTCCCGGAAGTTTTTTTTGCACGAATTTTAAAGCACATCAATGGATGTGATTAGGGGTGGAGATTAATCACAACCATTGATGTGCTTTAAAATTCGTGCAAAAAAACTTATAGAAAAGCACAGAAGCACTTCTCATAAATGTGTTAGGAGAGACAAAGGGGTACTACCGGAAGTGTTCCAATTTTCAGTTACGTGAATGCATGCTTCGGGCGCCAATGAAGTTTCTGAAAATTCTGTTAGTTGATTCTCAAAAAAAAAATGTTAGTTTGGTTTTCAGTTTGATGGAATGGTCGACTGGTTGTAATTGTAACTTGAATCTAATGGAAAACTAATCAAACGTGAAGAGATTAGCCACAGTTTTGAGCTTCATTGAGATTATCCCAAATTCATGTCTCACCAAACCGAAGTGCAACTATTGTCGTACCTTACTACTCTCATTTTCTTGAAAGGATAAATTCATTCAAAATGAAAACTTTTTTTGAGAAATTAAAAAAATGAGAACATGTTCCATGGAAGAGCAATAGCTGCCAACCGGTGTTTTCTACAGGTCTTAACTTAGCAAATGATTGTTTTGGATCTGGGGTGCTAGGTAGCACTTTATTTGAATTTTTTGAAAACTTCATTTAAAACTTTACATACAATTGTTTTTCTAAAAAAAAATATATGTGTATATATAGGTGCCAAGTATGCACTTACTAAATCTTATAGACATACCTTATCAAATGTGATCCAACCCAAAAGAAGAAGAAAAAATGGAGCAGGAATGAGATATTTCCCCCTTTGAGAGTTGTGATTTATCTTTTTTTTCTTACACCGAAACATAAGGTATTATTAATAAAACTTTCCGAATGTGTAGAACACATATATTCAGTTTTTGTAAACTTAAAATATCATTTTCAAAATAAAAGCTACCTGGCACCCAAAAGCCCACTGCTTAGACATTATCTTAAACTAAAAAGTCACCACACAATCATGTAGTACTATGTTTTCTACATAAAAAGTAGACACTTTGTATTTACTAATTGTTTTGAATCTAAGGATACACTTCTCTTTCCTTGCTGGAAAGCTGGTCACAGTACATCATTAGCTGCAATCATGTAAAGATTATAAACCCTAAAATACATCATTTGTGAGAGGACCACCTCAATTATGCCATTGCAACCTAGATTCATTGTTAGCCGCATACCCACAGTACACACATACAGCTAAAACACTTGACTTGGAACTGTAGCAAGCAACCAAATCCTACTACCAGCACCAACTACACCCACTAAAGTTTGCACTCCTACTCAAATTCAATTGGACACAACCAGTACATACTCACAATTTATAATACTACAATCGATCTACTATAAACAAATCAGTACATGCTTGAGCTATTTTGCCAAGCGAGTCTCCACGTACTGAATGAATAAGAATAAATGCTCGGAATCGTGCGGGGAGGCGCGGAGCGGCGGCGCTGGCAGCGACCTTGCTGGTCGCGGGAGGGAGGAAAACTCGGCGTGATTGTGCAGACGCTTTTGTGAAAAAGCCCTTGCGGTTTGCCGTAATTGCACCTAAGTTCTTAGTGGGGCGGGGGATCGCAAAAGCGTCCGAACACTGTTCATAACTGTTCATCGGGCGGATCGGGAAAATTCGACCATCCGATCTGCATCGGACGACCCGATTTTGGAGCAACCACAGGGTTTGAAAAACTTCTACCATTATATATAGAGAGAGAGTATGAGCGATATATGTCAGGGGCACGAGATCGGATCCGAACAACAGTGGTTGCACCCAACTGGAGAATGGGAATCGATCATACGGAATTTATGTTCTGGGTATGCAGCTCAGCAGCCGCTGGTTATGTGTACGAGCAGACGAGCTGTCAAGATGGGAACATGCCGTAGCCGTATGCGACCCAGCTTGGTGGAGTACCGTACGTGTAGCACAAAACTGCATGTACGTACGTGATCGGCTAGAGATGTATCTGAAGTGCTAGATCTGTATGTGTAGGATATAGACTATCTCATATTCCAGATGTGTCTCAATCCTAAATAATCTGCATTGGCAAATCTCTGAATTCGAAAGGCAGTGAACCAAACCTTGTCTTGCTAGTTAATTAACCTCAACGGTGGGAGATCCCTCTACTTCTTTCCGCACCTACTCGATTCCTTGGACTAACTCAGCATTGCTTGCCAGCAGCCTCATGGTGTTGCCTTTTAACCTCCAAGGCCAGGATAATAATATGCATGTGCAACAATTCAAGCGTTTTCAGATCAAGTGTGGTAAACACATGGGGCAGACACCATCTCTAATGCATTTATACTATGATGTCCTATACTTTCGGCTTTTGAAAAACAAACATGGCAGTATAATGTTAGGTACAAGTTTGTGCAATGTCTTAATAAAGATTTTACCCATGACTGCGGATGTGCAAAAAACAAATGACACCGGTCAAACTTGTTCTTCACCGTGCAAAGTTCTACAGGTTTTGGAATCCGAGGCCTTCAAGTTTAACGGACGTGGTAAGCTGGCCCATGGAAGTTGTTCATTTTCTTTCACAAGTTGAATCCGAACATGAATTTGTTACGAAGACACAAGACAAGTTTTTTCAAACTTTTCTGAAAATATGTTGCAATGTTTATGGGTGTTGGCTACAAATTATTTTGGGGTTCATCGATGGCGTGTTATTTGCTTTTTCAAAATTATGCGAACATGTGTTTTTTTATTGTCATCGTATGTGACTTTTGTTGAAATAAGTGATGATTTTTGTTGAAAATGAGTCTATATCATTTTTTATTCTCAGCCATTTTTTTATTGGTGCAAACACATATTTTAGGTTGTAACCGTTTGTGATTTTTATTGAAATATTTGGTAATTTTTATTGCAAATGAATCTGCAGCAGCGATATTCTTACTTACCCACTTTTCCGTTGCTACAAGCACATGTTTTTCATAATAGATTGTGATTTTTATTGACATTGTTGGCGATTTTTGTTGTAAAGCAATCTGTTGAAACTAATTTTTGTCTAGCCACCTTTTTGTACATTACTTGTTCAAAATATTATGAAACAATATTGTAATAATATAAAAAAAATTACACAGGACGAGAAATTTTGTTCTCATACTCATGAATATGTTCCAATACTGAGGAAAAATCACCACCGTGGTATTTGTATGTAAATACCGTGAAGGTCGGCGAAACTCGACATACCCCGTCTTTTAAGCACTTAATTGATTCTAGGCGTACCATGATGATTGGACCGCTCTAGAGGGGCCTAAATTTGATAATTCTAGACCGATCTACGTCTAGAGCTGGCCTAACCATAAGGTGCAAGTCCGTGATCGATTGGAGATGATCCTGGACGGGTAGAACTACAAACTTGGGACCTAGACTATCCCCTATTCCAGATGCGTCCCAATCCTAAATAATATCTTATAAACAGCCACCATTTTCCAAGTTTTCTGTATTGGCAAATCTCTATAGCCTCAACGGCGGGAGCGCACTCTTCTCCTTTCCGCACCTACTTGATTCCTTAGAGAGTAACTCGCCATTGCTTGCTAGCAGCCTCATGGTGTTGCCTTTTAACCTCCAAGCAAGGCCAGGAGAATGGTGTGTGCATGTGCAGCAATTCAAGCGGTTGCACGATGAAGTCTGGTAAACACATCGTGGACACACCATCTTTAATGCATGTATAATGTCCCAAGGCGAGGGTGGAGTTTTGCAGCACCAACTACAACCACTAAAGTTTGTACTCCCATACTCAAGATCAAAAGGATACAAGTACACAACCGTACACAATCGAAGAGGGGAACACATTCCATAGGTGGTGAATGTAAATTTCCACAAAGTATAAATCAGTACCACTAAGAAATATAATAATGAAATACCACAGGCTCTGAGAAGTAAGCGATGTCTTGGTGGTTAGAGCCCAGGGTGTTGAGCCAGCCCACCCGGGTTCGAATTGCAGGTGAACTTCTCGGATTAAATGGGTGCTATCCACGATGAAAAATTGCCTGGAGAGGTTTCATCTATCTAGGAACATTTCTATTTTAAAATGGAGGTTAACCCCCGGCCTCTGTATTAAAATTATGCACACAAGGCATTTTTATTTATTACTGAACAAAGAATTACAAGATAAACCATTAATCAATCCAAAGACAACCCCTCGACGAGTCGCTACAATTATGGTGGGCGTGGTCATGCTCAGAGCCATTTGTCTTGACCTGACACTTACACCTGACACTTACGCGCATCATCTAAAATCGAAACACCGGTCCAACATACACTCAACTCGCAATGCATGTGTGCGCTTCGAAAGTCATTGACACCGTCTTTCTTGAACTCATCTTTATGAAACAGATCAACGAAATGATCTTGCGTTTTTAAATACCACAGGCCAAAGGGTCGCAATTTATCACACTAGCATCGATCTAGTATAAATAAGTCAGAACAGGCTTGGGCTGTTTTGCCTTCATGTACTGAATAAATGAGCGATATATGTCAGGGGCACGACTACACGAGATCGGATCCGATCAATGGTACCATACGCTCGACTAGAGGTGGATCGAGTATTGTAACCGAAAGATGCATGTCCTTGCTCGACTAGAGGTGTTCCTGGAGTGATAGAACTAAGAATGAGGGACACAAACTATCTCATATTTCAGATGTGTCCCAATCCTATATAATATCTTATAAACAGCCACCATTTTCCAAGTTTTTTTTTTGTATATTGGAAAATCTCTGAATTTGAAAGGCAGAGAACCAAACCTTGTCTTGCTAGCTAGCTAGCCTCAACGTTGGGAGCGCTCTCTACTCCTTTCCTACACCTACTCGATTCCTTAGACTAACTCAGCATTGCTTGCCAGCAGCCCCATGGTGTTGCATTTTAACCTCCATGCAAGGCTAGGAGAAATTCTCCTGAAGAATGGCGTGCATTCAAGCGTTACACGGTCAAGTCCAGTAAACACATGGGGGGTACACACCATGTTTTAATGCATGTATAATGTTTGTGGCTTCTCAAAAATATACATGTTCTGGGGACGCAGCAAGTCCAGTAAACACATGGTTGCTACCATAAACACGAGCTGTCAGGATGTTGACACACATTGAGCAGACTAAACAGGAAGCAAGACAATGGTGTTAAGTAGCTAGTACATGGCGTTTCACGCTTGAGGACGTCTAGAGACCTTGCTTCGGTTTGTTGGTTGTTACTATACCTGGCCATGGGCCGGGCCGGGCTTCAGGACGGCCCCAAAAAGCCCGATATCATAATGCCAGGCCTGACCCGACAAAGCCCAACAGGCCCGGCCTGACCCTTCTGTTTTGCTGTTTTTGCAAGGCCCGGCCCGACTGTCGGGCCCGAAAGTCAAGCCCAAGCCCGGCTCGATGTTCAGGCCCATCGGGCCCAGGCCCTGTATTTTCGGGCCAGGTCGGGCTAAACATGGCCACGACTAGTTGTTAGTCATGGAAGTTCGCTTGCTTTTGGTTGTTAGCTGTTGCTGTTGGGGTCATGTTCGTTTTCTTTTTCCCTCTCTGTCGGCTGAGGCCATTCCTGTAAGACTTGAGCCATACCTTGCCTTTTCTTTTTCTATCTATAAATATAAATTCAGCACTCCTGCATGGTTCTAAAAAAGATATTGACACATATTGCCTTGTGCGACCCAACTCGGTGCGGTACCTTACGTGTAGCCAAAAGTTCAATGGTTCTACTCTCTTAACTGTAATTGTGGCATTTCCTTTTTTTCCCTATCTTTTGTTCATTTGTACCCTTGCATTTGTGCCGGTTTCTCTTATAGAATTGAAGCAGCACTCGCTGCCTTCCTTATAAATAAGTGCCATCAATCTTGTGTTTAAATTGTCACCACCATATGTCATTGCCACCGTTACGACACCGCATAGGAGCACTATAATGTATTTTCTAGTTTTTTATCCTCTTCGTAATATGTAAACTATCACACATTTGTTCAATGCAGTGTGTACTTCGGTCCCTTCCCTAGTTTAAGAATGAGACAAATGGGATGAAATGAAATGGGATAACATATTTAACAGAAAATATAACTCGCCGCCTAGACTATTCCCACTTTTGGTTGGCTTAATGCAAGTCAAACAAACATTTTTCTTTCATTTTATCTCTTTTAAAGTCGAGAATGGTTAGAGCACCATTTAATTAAAGATAAATGGTTAGATGGTGGCAAACTTTATGAATGATATGCTAGTAGACTTTTTAACATTGTCATCAACGAACATGTTACTATTGCCTCGGTTTTAGGTACAATATATATGTTGAGTTTCGTGCAACTCTTATCTGAAGACTTGGCATGAAATAGTTGGCAAGATAGTAAATGTTACAGTGACAACAGAGGATGGTATTTCTATATGGTACATGAATACCACTAAAGTTTAACAGTCAACAGTATTTATTTTGCACTAGTTTTTTTTTTGTAAAATCAGTGGGGAAGGCCCCATTGTGTCGTTTTTCATTTATAAAAAGGAAAATAATTACAAATGGATGATGGAAGATCAACGTCCAAAGTCCAAACTATTACAAATGTCTAGCCGACCTTGCATCCCTTCTTAAGGCTAGGTTTAACTCTGTGCCTTATCAAACCGACTGAATTTTATAAATGTTTATCACTATTTGATACTAAGACATGTTCAAGTACAAAAATATCATAAAAATAATTTTTTTCTTCGGCCGTCTTGTTGTCATACTTTAAAATAATAATCGAGCTGGAGTTGTACGGGGTTATATTCATGGTGTAGATTTTGTTTACAACTGTAGAATACACAATCTAATGGGGTGTGTATTTTTTTGGATGGCAATGGTAGCAGCATATAGGCTGCATGAGTCGAGGACTGAATGAGAGCCCTTAGAGCATCTCCAGTGGATCATCCAAATGGACATCCAAAGCAATATAGAGGAATGAGGGGCAAAAAAGGGCTCCCAGTGGATCATCTATATGGACATGGAAATTTAGATGTCCATAAAATCTGCTAGGCATCATCCACATATGGATGACCTTTGGAGGATCATCCATACCCGATTACTCACTCTCATTGGCTGGATTTAAAGAGGTGGAAAGGAATCTGTTGTATAATAATAGTAAAATATATGGGAGACCATATAAATGTCCTAAATATAGACATTCCATTGGATAACTGAGAACATCTAAAATAGAATCTTATTAGATGATCTTCTATATGGAGATATAGATGGCCAAATTTAGATGAGCCGTTGGAGATACTCTTACCGGCTGAAACTGGTTTCTGGTTCTCACTTCTCAATGAGACACTGACAAACTGACCTCACCTGCTATTTTTCTCAGCACCACACCTGTGCAAAATTCGTAACAAATGGTAAACCAAATGAAAGTGCTACCAGCCCTACGCTTTCTCTCCAAACATTCGAGCATAAAATTCAAAGAGTACTAAGCCTAACATACTATCATCCAGTTCCAGAAAAAATTGCTAGTACAAGCGTCACGTCAGTCACAGCAAGCCCGCGCGTCCTGGCCGGGTGCGCTTGCTGGTGGCGCCGAGCTCGCCATGGCGCGGCCGGCTCGTCGTCTCCGCTTCGTCGCTAGAGCTGGACGCGTAGAGGCCGTACTCGCTCGTGGCCTCGCTGACGAAGCCCGTGTTGTCGCTGTCGGCGCCCCGGTTCAGGAACGCCATCCTCCTCATCCGCCTCAGCAGCTCCGGCTCGCCGCCGTGCGTCTCGCTCTGGCCCGGCTCTATGCCGGCGTTCAGGGCATCCAGCGGCAGCTCGCCCTCTAGGTACCGGACAATCTGTGCGTGCGTTGCAACGTACGTGCAAGGGTTAGTTTCTTGTTAAAATCTGGCGTGAAGTTGATTGCTGTACTGTATCTAGGAATGCTCTGGATTATATTTTACCTGGCTCATTCGAGGGCGGGAACGTGCCGTGTGGCGCACCGCGGCGGCCGCGCAGGCGATCACCCGCTGCATTTCGTGGGCGTCGTAGTTGGCTTCAAGCTTGGGGTCGACCAGCTCGTAGGGGATTCGATCCTGAAGAGCTTTTGTCAGCAGAAGGTGTGCCTGTACCAAAAACAAAGCAGCAAAACTTAGATAATTACTTATGACATAAAAATGATCACACGGAGCTAGCAAAACTTGGAGTAATTCAAATTGACAAGCCACAACATGGACCGTCAGTATAGTCAAGCAGGAGAAATGTAAGAGTTTTTCACACATACCGCTGGCACAGAGTTCGTCCGACAGGTTAACTGAACTAGAGAAATGCAGTTCGTGGCTTCAGAAACGAAAAACATCAGAAATGAGGGCAGTATATACTCACCCAAGATACTAGTGTCTCGGCGTTGTCAGGCTCGTCAGACAAGACAGGTCTCATCCCGGTGATGATCTCCAGAAGCACGACGCCGAAGGAGAAGACGTCGGACCTGTCGGTTATTTTCCCAGTGCTCGTGTACTCCGGCGCCATGTACCTGCGAAACGACAGAGTAAAAATCACCAGCGTCGGATCGGTCACTCCTTAAGGCTAGGAAACTGGAATGGCCGGCTTACCCAAAGGTGCCCATCACCCGCGTCGAAACATGAGTGTCCTCTCCGTGTTGGATCTTGGCCAGCCCAAAGTCCGCAACCTGCACAAGAAACGCTCAAACTCTGAACATGTACTACTTATATATATCTTCTGAATCAGTTCATGCATTTGCTTCCATCAATTACTTACCTTGGGCTCAAAGTTGTCCTCGAGAAGGATATTGGCCGCCTTGATGTCACGATGGATGATCTTAGGATGACCTGAAACAATACAGGTCAGGCGGTGCAAGTAATACTTGCATTTCAGAATTCAGAAGCAGAGACGAGGGCTTACAGTCCTCGTGCAGGTAGGCCAGCCCCTTGGCCGCCCCGAGCGCGATCGTCCACCTGCGATCCCAGTCCAGCGTTGGCCCGTCCCCGTTCCCTGAAACCCCAAAACCCTACACCGTCAGAACCGTCACAGCACGACCGAGTGATCAACGCCGGCCGGCTGACCATGGAACACGTAGGTACGTACCGTGGAGGTGGAACTCGAGCGTGTGGTTGGGCACGTGCTCGTAGACGAGGAGGCGCTGGTCGGCGTCGACGCA
This sequence comes from Poa annua, assembly GCA_026929855.1. Lineage (NCBI taxonomy): Eukaryota > Viridiplantae > Streptophyta > Magnoliopsida > Poales > Poaceae > Poa > Poa annua. The sequence goes on from CM049431.1 coordinate 94,688,702, forward strand.
GTAGCCGAGGAGGGAGACGAGGTGGCGGTGGTGGACGTGGCCGATGCTCTCCACCTCGGCGCGGAACTCGCGGTCGCCCTGTCCGCTGCCTGGATGGAGCCGCTTGATGGCGACCTCCTGCCCGCCGAGCGTGCCGCGGTAGACATGCCCGAACCCGCCTTGCCCGAGCAGGTTCGCCTCCGAGAACCCGCCGGTGGCCGCTGCCAGGTCCGCGTACGACACCGTGCCGCCGCCCGCCGCCGCTGTGGGTTGAGGGGGGTGGGAGGAGATGGCGCCGCTGCTCCGCAACGATGACGAGACGGCCGCCGCGTGTGGATTGTACTTAGGCGGCGGTATGTATGATATGGGCGGCGAGGAGGAGCGCTGCTCCCGCGACGTCACCGGCAGCCTCTTGTCGAAGGGATCGCCTGCAATGACAAGAGCAAGTCCGTCAGAGAATGCTCAGTGCGTGCGTCAAGAAACAGAGTAAATTATTACTGCTAGAGTGCTAGTGGCTGAGTTTGCTATCGACATCTCCGATCAAACATTTCTGTAGACCGCCGCAAGCACACAATTGTAATGAGATCAGATCATGCATCCATCAAAGAAAAGCACAAGACACTAGCAGGCGTGCAGATATCCACTCTGCATTTTCATACCACCGCACTCGGCTGGCGGTGGCATGCGTCGCCGTCGACCACCACCACTCTGACACTAGCCTGATCGACATGCCTGGCAAGTGTGCCGAGCGACCTAACCGCGGGACTGATCGATCGAGATTTTCAAGTGAACATACGTTACGTACGTGTCTGACAAATGGACGTCCTAAGCTCCTGATGCCACGAGAGTGGAAGTACGTACCTGACGAGCCCGGCGGCGGACGGCGGCGCTGCCGACGTCGCTTTCGCTTTCCCACGAAGCAGTACACCAGCCCGGCGACGATGCCGATCAGGAACAGTGCAGAGACGGCCACGGAGACGCCGATCACGGCCTTGGATGCGTGCGAGTGCGATGGCGAGGACATTGGCGCCAGGGACGGAGGTAGAACCACACCCGGCGGTGTAGAGAACGAACGTGGTGAGTTTGGGATGCCACGCGCGGGTGACGGAGTGACACTGGACGGCGGTGTTGGTGGTGGGAATGTTGGCATGGGCGGAGCTGGAGGAGTGTCTTGGGTCGGTGGAGGGAACGATGGCATAGGCGGAGCTGGAGTGTTTGCTGAAGGTGGAGGCGGTGTTATTTCGGGAGGCGGCGCAACCGATGGGTCGTGAGGCGCTGGTGGTGTAGTTGGGGCCGGGGAGGCCGGCGTAGGTAGGGATGGCGCTCCAGGAGTTGGTGGGGCCGGGTTCACCGGAGATGGTGTTGGTGGTGCGGGCGCCGGTGGAAGCACGGTTGGTGGCGCTGGCTGCACTGGAGATGGCGGCGACGAAGCCGGCGGTAACGGGTTCACTGGAGAAGGCGGTGATGGCGATGGCATCGCTGGTGTGGGCAGCACCGGAGACGATGGAGGCAATGCCGGTGGCGCAGGATTAACGGACGGTGGTGATAGCGCTGGCGGTGCTGGATTCACTGGCGATGGCGATGGCATTGGTGGTGCTGGCCCAACTGGAGCAGGCGGTGCCGGGTTCACTGGCGATGGCATTGGTGGTGCTGGCCCTACTGGAGCCGGCGGCGGCAACGATGGTGGTGCCGGGTCTACCGGAGATGGCGTTGGAAGCGCAGGCGTCACTGTTGAAGGCGGAGATGGTTCTGGGTTTGCCGGAGAAGGTGGAGACGGCGATGGTGTAGGTGGTGTTGACGGTGTCACGGGAGATACCGGAGATGGTGTAGGCGGTGCTGGCGCCACCGGTGCAGGCGTTGATGGCGCAGGGTCCACCGGAGATGGAGGCGATGGCGCAGGTGTCACGGGTGGCTCGGACGGAGTAGGTACCGTCGGCACCGGTGCAGTAGAAGACGCTGGTGGTGCAGCTGGTGTCACTGGCGTCTGCGGCGGAGGAGAGGATGCTGGTGGTGCAGCTGGCGTCATCGGCGGCGACGAAGATGGCGGGGAAGCTGGCGTCACGGGTGGCACCGGTGGAGGTGACGATGCCGGCGGAGCAGCTGGTGTTACCGGCAGAGAAGTTGATGGAGGCGGCGATGCCGGCGTCACCGGAGGAGAAGATGGCGGCGGAGCTGCTGGTGTCACCGGCGGAGGAGCTGCTGATGGCGGAGGGTCGACAGGCGCCACCGGCGTTGGCGGAACAGCCGGCGTCACCGGCGGAGGAGTAGATGGTGGCGGATCCACTGGCGTCACCCGCGGCGGGTCCACTGGCGTCACTGGTATTGGCGGGGCAGATGGTGTTACCTGCGGTGGAGAAGATGGTGGCGGGTCAGCTGGCGGGCTAGGAGAAGATTGCGGCGGCGGTTCAACAGGCGCCGCTGGTGTCTCAGGCGGAGGAGAAGACGCCGGCGGAGTATCTGACATCGGCGGCGGCGTAGGAGGAGGTGAAGATGGCGGCGGAGCAGCCGGCACCGCAGGCGTCTCCGTAGGAGGAGGAGATGATGCAGGCGGATCAGGTGGGCTCACCGGCGCGACGGGCGGCGTTGGTGTCGGGGTCTGCGGCGGTAACGACGACGGTGGAGGATTACTTGGCGTCGGCGTCGGTGGAGGATTAGTGTGCGCCGGCGGTGGGGACGGTGGAGGAGTATCGGGCAATGGTGCAGGTGGTGGCGGCGGGGGAGGAGTATCGGCCGGCGGCGCGGCGGACATGGAACACCGCGACTGCACCGTTCAGCTCCACGGTTCGGGATGGACGTGATCGAGGAGCTTCTGCTGCGGTTGACGGCGGCGGGAAAGGGAGATCGCGCGATGGAGATGGGAAAACGCGGGCGGAAATCCCCGAGGCGAACAGTATATATCCGCTGCTGGTGGTGCTTAGCCTGAAATCTCTAGTTAGTTAGTTAGTTATCTCGACACAACAGAGACCGTGTTTTTCGTTTCCAAACCAAAGATTTTCCTGGTTTTGGACCTGAGATTTTGCTAGTTAGTTAGTTCTAAGCAGATATGGTGGCTTGTTAGTTAGGCTTATCGGTAAAAACTAAAAAGCAAGCCGAGGGTCAGAATGGGGAAGGGCAGCCCAATTAAGCACGTAACTGAACAAAATCAACGGTGAATTAGGCCGAGACCTGTGTACGTACTATCTTGCGAAAAGTTTAAATTGCAGGGGTTCTCAAAAAACTTTAACTCCAGGAGGAATTTGTATCTGCCCGTGGGTTACTGAACCGTGAACAGAAATTCTTGTCATTCCGTGTCAGCAATGCGTGCCTCCATAATTCCGGTGACGGAGGGGCGAGGACATCGGCGTGCCTTCGGGTCGCTCCAGTGTTCTTATATGTTGCCCTGTGAAGCGCTACTACGAAACATCATTGAGCCCAACTAATCTCTCATCTTGTGGGTACATACGCTTTTCATTTTGATATGAGAAAGATACCATTCACCTACCTACTGTCGCAAAATGCGATCTACCTAGTGAGATAAAGTAACACAGCGGCAATCTCCAAATGTGTGCATATAATTTTTCATCATTTATACTCCACTAACCTTTGGTTGATGTGAGAATTTTCTCATTTGATCAAACTGGTTACCAGACTAAAATCAAATAGTTACCAAGTTTTTTTTTGGAAAAAACAAGTAAAAATAGCAAATAAGTATATACTATTTGGACGGTAATTGTTAGCTAGTAACATGTTAACTACAATATCATAATCAGGCAGTTGACCATGAATATATTCTAGTCAAATCAATATTAAGATGGGGTATTATTTTAAATTCTTATATGCATGAAGTGTTTGATCCACCCACCATTATTAAGATGGGTTCTTATATGCATGAATGGTTTAGGAAGAATTTAAAATCCACCCACCACCATTATAAACCATTCATCCAATTCTTATTTTAAATTCTTATATGTCTAAACCATTCATCAAATCAATATAAGAACCCATCAGTGAAGACGATTCATCAAATTGGATGAATGGTTTAGGAATAGTTTATTTTGAATTTGCGCATCTTGGAAAGGTTTCTTATATGCATGAAGTGTTTGATCCACCCACCATTATAGGACCGAATACTAAACGCTCATATCGCTGAACGGGGAGCCGTTTGTGGGGCGCGTTTTGTTAATAGAATTATAAATAATTATCCCTACAATATCTAGTACTCCCTCTGTTTCATAATATAAACTTTTTTATTATACTCATACTACTTAGCTTGCTAATTAAAAAGGCTTATATTATGGAACATTGCTATTATGGTGGATACACAGTACTAGTTACATATACAACCATCCACGTGAATAAACAAGGTTCTCCAGAAGATAACAAGGTCTCGAAATAAGTGGGAAGTGCATTGTGAGTATACACTTTCTATGTTTCCGTATAAAGTACATTTTGTATAGGGCTCTTGCCTATTTAAGTGATCAGCTCACGCCTCCTTCTGTAGTTTATAGTACACATACATGACATGCGATCAGTAGATCAATCGATCCCTACACGACAGGCCACTCCATAGAGGCACACACAAACAGAACAAACTACGGTTGCTAGGCATGTTAGGCCTCAGGAATATTGATCCGAGAATTTTGTGCTTCAGTAGAAGTCCCACAATTGTTGTTAGTTCTAGTCCATGAACCAGCATGTTCCATACAGTGTTCACTTCTTAAATTAGGATCTTACTGTGTGCTAGATATCGTCAACGTCCCGCATAGTTACTGTGTTGGCCTCAGTTATGTGATAGGAGTATGTCTGAATCATCGTCAGGAGCTAAAACACATACTTTTGAACCCCATTTTATTTGAGGTTGTTTCATTATAAATATTTCTATAGATTTATGGCATACAAATGCATTTCAGAGGTTGGTTCTATTACATAACAACTTGCACACGTCACTTCATTGAGGCTATCATATGTTTGTTATTATGGATATTGTAGAGAAGTAGTTGTTTTCCATAGAAGTTAGGTTAATTGTTCTCCATGAGGCAAATATACTCATACACAACCTTTATCTTAAACTCAATTTCTTTATTATTGCAACTGAGCATGCAGACAACACAAACATTTTCCACACGTTACAATTGACAATAAATAAACAAATATTTTAAAACTTATAGAGTAACTTTGGCAGATCCTATAAACTTTTGAAAATAAGAAGTTTTTATTTTCTTAATTGGGACAGCTGATCCCGATAGAAATTTGGTTGCCCTCCTAAAAGAAAACCTGCACCTCCCTACGTGTAGGAAAATTCTACTCGTTCCAAAAACACACGCGGTCGTCATCGTCCACTTACATGCCTTCCGCCATTTTCCCAAATGCAGCCAATACTGCTCATGATCTTCCAACAACGGGTTTGTGGCCACCCGCCACGGACCTTCTCATGTCTTCCAACACCTCCCCAACAATAATCAGCGCGTGGGACCTGCCTTGTCCAGGGCCGGTGCGTCAACCACATTGTGACCCTACATGCCTCCCATTGTTCAAGCCGCGGCCAAAAAACATCGCTCCGCAGTGACACAAAGTCTGGGAAGAACAAGACGAGCATCATTCCCCCTCCTCCATGACCCTGTCACCTCTCCACCTCTCTTACGCGAGTCGACGTTCTCTTCCCTAAAAGATAATTAGTTGTTTTTCTCATTTTCAAGTTTGATGATGATCTTCATGAACGATGATACTATATTAGAACTCCTTTTGAAAACAATCAAAAAAAGGAGAAAAAATGATCTTTATCTCGAAAACACTCACATAAAGTATTTGTACATGACATGGTTGTTAGGAAAAAATAACAAACCTTGAGTAGTAATTTATGAGTTTAATTAGACATGTTTAAAGAGACTGAGAAAAGGGTGTAGGATTTTCTCGTAGGTCTGTACTTTATCCACCTACCTGTTCTTTTAAAAATAAATCCTCGGGCTTAAAACGGCTAGATCTAATATTTTTAATAATGTAAGCATATCTTGTCTTTTAAATGGCCCAACCTCCATGAAAATAGGACACTAGATACTATTGGACTCTCGCCTATTTAAGTGATCAACCCTTGTGCCTCCTTGGGTAGTTTAGTGTGCAACACCATTCACGTGATTAGATCGATCAATCCACACAAATCCATTCATGTAGTACATACATAGAGGAACATACAAAGAAAACAACTTATATTAGCTAGGCATGGTAGGCCTCGAGAATGTTGATGAGATTTTTTTGCGCTTTTATAGTAGTCATTCAAAGAAACGCGGTTCTAGTGTATCAATGCACTCGCCTTAGCCATTGACCACTTCTCACTTTAGGGTCTTGTTATGTACTATCACCTATCTATCCTCTTCCTCAGGCCTGGTATCGAGGTTTCGCATCTGCCCTGTCAGATTCATCCTCAGGAGATACGCTGCATAAGCGATTTTTTTACAAATATGGCCCTCTGCCGAACAGATTTGTCAGAAATGACCCCCTCTGAAAATCTTTGTCAAAAATGGCCTGGCGGCAAGCTAAAAAAGCGACACGTGTCACCTCCCTCCATTAGGGATGGCGGGATGTTCTTTCCTCCATGGGGAGTGGCGGGAGGACTGTTACCGCCACCGGATTCGACTGGACGTGGTGGGCCCCGCAGTTGTCGGTGGCGGGAGGAAGCGCCACGTCATCCCGCCAATGCGGTTGGAGGGAAGCGGGTGGGCCCGCGGCGGGAGGTTCCTCCCTCCCGAGGGAGTGGCGGGATGTGGGGGGTCGACCGGCGCGGATTCCACTGGAAACAGTGATATGAGGATGAGGATGATTCCTGGCAGCCATTGCTGCGAGTGCAAGCAATGTCCATGGATGTAAATGAGGTCCTCGGGTGGCAGACTCTTGCTGCTGCTGCTAACCTCCAGGAATTAGGACGGGTGGACCGGGGCTGTATACGGCACGGATTCTCTCACGGTGTGATGGTGGTCATTTCAGTGCAAAAAGAAAGATTCTTCCGCCTCTTTTTCCTGTACGTGACCACCGAAAGAAGCTAATTTGTGCCAGGTTTATTTTTTGAGGCATGGGATTTGGATTTTTTTACAAATATGGCCCTCTGCCGAACAGATTTGTCAGAAATGACCCCCTCTGAAAATCTTTGTCAAAAATGGCCTGGCGGCAAGCTAAAAAAGCGACACGTGTCACCTCCCTCCATTAGGGATGGCGGGATGTTCTTTCCTCCATGGGGAGTGACGGGAGGACTGTTACCGCCACCGGATTCGACTGGACGTGGTGGGCCCCGCAGTTGTCGGTGGCGGGAGGAAGCGCCACGTCATCCCGCCAATGCGGTTGGAGGGAAGCGGGTGGGCCCGCGGCGGGAGGTTCCTCCCTCCCGAGGGAGTGGCGGGATGTGGGGGTCGACCGGCGCGGATTCCACTGGAAAAGAGAAAGATTCTCCGCATCTTTTTCCTGTATGTGACCACCGAAAGCAGCTAATTTGTTCCCGCGCTGTGCCTGGTTCTCGTTCTATAAAACCCCTTCATCGGCGAGATGTTTCATCATCCAGTATAGTCACTCAGTATTCAGTTGAGTTTGTTATGTCGAAGGGTAAGGGCAAGAGTGTTACAATGGGTTGTTGTGCGGATCGCCGTTGGCCGAAAGGCATGTCCTTGTCTCTTCTTGATTTTTCCACAGAATTAAGGGTAGACAACAAAGAAGTTCCATGGGAGGAACTAATTAGTGGTGATGATAGACATCTCGCGGAGGTGGGGGCAAAATTATGCCAAAGCGGATGGCCATGGCGGCACCCCCAAGAAATTCGTGAAGAACTTCTCAGGATGCATGGAAGGTACAAGAAGCGAGTTGTGGCGGGGAAATTTAAGAGTGAAGCTAAGCGTAAGGAATTTGAAGAGCATCCATGGTGGTGGATTAGTGATAGTGAGGACGAAGACGATATCTTCATGCCGCCTGGTGCATTATCGTTGAAACGCAAGAGTGTTGCATCGTCGAAGGGAAATATTTCCGCCTCGTCGAAGGGTAAGAGTGCCGCATCATCGAAGGGAAAGAGCGGAGCAGCGTCGAAGGGTAAAAGTGGTGCATCGGCGGATGGTGCAGGGTGCATCGACGGAAGATAAAATCGTGGAGCTAGGCCGAGTTTTTATTTTAAGTTCTATTGTTGGTATTGTTTATGTATCTTCATTGTTGTTGTATCTTAGTTTTATATTGATGTGTACTTTAAAATAGTTGTGTAATAATAATATGTGTAATGGTACGGAGATCTAATATAAAATAGTGTCATTAATATGTCTCATCCATATACAAACATAGGTAGACATAAAATGTAGATAGACATAAATAATCTCGTTTAGTTTCTCGGGCCCTTGTAAATGTGATTTGAAGGGTAACTCCAGCGATTAGGTGGGCCGGTATTTGAGCCAAGATGGCGCGGTGATGGTGTAACATATTCTTGCTGGTCATCATCTTCTCGTTGGTCGGAATTTGGATTAAGATCAAACAAATTATCGAAGAAGTCAGCATCAGCTTGTGGTTGGGACGGCCCTACGTAGTATTCAAACTGGCGTTGCTCATCTGTCTGTGACGGTCCAGCGTCGTTGTATGAAGAATAGGGACGATCGTGTGTATCTTCATATGAATAATGGGGCTGATTATATGTCATGTGTGACGGGTGGATGGGTGGCATGGAAATATTAAGTGCAACGTCTTCATCATCCCATGCTTCATCAGGAGTCCCCTGTACGTCATTATAATGTACTCATTAATATTTTTCTAGTGTAGGAGTAACAAGTAAGAGTGGAAGTAAAAAAGTCATACAGGGGTTTCGTCCTGGAATAATCCTCTAGATGTCTCTGGGAATTGTCCGCGACTGGTTGGTAGATGTGTTGACTCGTAGTCGATCTGAAAAAACATTTTGTTAACATCTCATAATAATAGTGCATAGACAGATAGGAAAAAACTTAACAGTCTCACATGTGGCGGCTGTACTGAAGAGATAGGATTAGCGCGTTGCATGATAGGCCTCGATGTCGTACGAATTAGACTTGCATCCTGTCTTTCTCTTACCTGGGTGAATGTTACTATAAATAAATGCGGGATTGGATGTATTTCATATATTTTAAAATACGTACAGGCTCACGCATTGACAAGCTGCGTGTAGGAGGTCCCATGCTTGGCCTCGCCTCGCTCGGCCTCGACGAAGAAGCCTCGGGCATGTTGTATTGGCTTAGTTGAATATCGTCCGCTCGACCACAACCCCACGTCCTAGAAGTTTTAAAAGCATTTCTGAAAATACGTACCAACTTAGTCTTTATAGTAGTTGGCATTGTACGAGGACTCTCGCCCACAATCTCTCGTACGTCTTGCATAATCTGTCGTTGCCTAGTTAGCTGAAAAGGGATAGAAAATGTTAATCTCATTCAATATTTACTAACAATTGAAACTATCTCAAAAAATATACCGTGTCATCACGGCGGTCCGATGTACGACGCTCCATCCTTCCTGTAAGTTGCTCTGCATGTGTGCGATGTTCTGGTCTACCAGGTGGAGCGCGAGTGAGGTTACAGCGCGTGCTATTAAGGTACCATGTGATGTAAGCATCTGATGTGGTCTCGTCGTAAGGGCTGCATGTTGACTAGTATTAAAGACAGTACGAAGAAAAATTAGTATAATAATCGGTAAAAAATACCTGAAGGCGATAGGTAACACCGTGAGTGCCGACGAATTCCATCGGTCTATCCACTGCTTTTGGGTACGCATCCAATCATGATTCTTTTTGCCTTGATTTGATTGCCTGAAATACACTATTTTAAATTTATTTTTTGATCAGAATAATTACAACGTAATTATAAGCTCAGAACATACTCGTGAAATTGGGACTCGAGACATCTCGGAGGCGGGGGAGGGACCTGTTGGACTTTTCCTAACTGCCGCATCACACGCTCAGGGTTGTACGGCTCAACCATATGGAGATACAAGGTGACAGTTGGTGAACCAGAAATCTTGGTCTCTGAAACACTCGTCTGAAGCATCTTGCAGTACAAATTCTCTGGTCCACACATTCCATGTGATATCACCCTCATGGATGGTCTCGAAATCATCATGGTAAAGAGGATAACATCTCACCGCCAAATTTCGGGCCCAACGTAACGTTCCGTGTGTCCATCTGGATCCCATAGACGCGTAATCAAACTCCTCGATGTGAACTGTGTACGGTTGCACCGAGACCTCTATGGTAGGTCGTCCGATAGGTATGTGCTCCCAGGACCACAACTGGAGGAATATGTAGCAAACAGCAAGAACAGGGGACACACTACTTTTCTTCTTTCTTCTGTAAGAGGCGTCACACAAACCCCTGTATGTATGACGGAGCACTGCCGAACCGATGCTATACATCTTGAAGTCCGGATTGTCTAGAGGTAGGGCGATATTTTGTGCCAATCCAATAAAAATTGGATTTACTGAATCACCGTTTGCTGATGGGAACATCATGCTGAAAAGATAAAGCACGTACGCAACTAGATGCCTGCGTACTACCTCTTCGTGAGCATGTTCTGGGATATCAATATAATCTACGAGCCAACTAATTGGGACCCAACGTGGCTCGTTGTTATTTCTTGTTCTTGGTATGGCCCGATCCATGTAAATCTCGAATTGTTCTTTCCAAGATAATGGGGCTGCTGGAAGCACCACTGGAAGACCCCTAAGAGGCAAACCGGTGATAAATGATATATCCTGAAGTGTAGGTGTCATCTCTCCCCAACGGAAGTGAAATGTGTGTGTCTCGGGTCTCCATCGATCAACAAGTGCCGTCAAAAGACACGCATCAAGTTGAAATAAATGAGGTGTAGATGTCATCCCTGCGAAGGGTAAAAGTCCACACCTCTCAATATATGGTACAAACCGTTGATCAATTATCCACCGGTTTGCCGGACCTCGAAGCCTGAACGTAGGCGGGGGTTGAAGGGGAGCATCATTATCTATCCAGTGTTGGCATCGATGACTAGAGTCGTACTCACGGTTCAACAACGGAGGTAATGTCGCCATAATCTATACAAAGTAGAATACTTCTCAATATATAAAATTAAACCATAAATCATTACAAGACAACGTAAATTAAAAACATACTTCCTTACCGTACATTACAATAGTTTAATGTGCAATTAAACCATAAATCATTACAAGACCATAACACATTACAATATTGCAGTGTAAATTAAAAACATAGTTCGTTACAAGACCGCGTAAATTTAATAACATAGTTCATTACAACATTAAATGGTTTGTGGGCAATTTTTCCTCGTGTGCCCCGACATCCTGCAAGTTCGACACCTACGTCCTTCTCCCAGCTGGCTATAGTCCATATCATTTCTGAAACGCCTCGATGGACGACGTCCCCTGACATCCCTCTTGAGAGTTGGGTTTGGCCACCAAGTTGGTCCACCGTACCAAACATTGTTAGAAGGCACATTTGCACACTCTTTGGGCCGGAGATGGCTAGAAAAAAGATGATTGTTGAGGCTGTCATCTGTAAGAGATTCTCAGAAGGTTACCGCTGGGCATTACGCCTAGTGAAAGACGACAATTCCTGGGGTTCATACATGAAAATTGCTAGCACGCCTGGTGCAGCTGTGTATGAACAACCAATGGTGTATGTGCAGTTCGTTGACGCCATCGATGAACCTGGTAGTAGCACCGCGGAAGGTGCGCTCCACCTGTCGATCTCCAACATGGCTATAAATACGGAGGCGGTGGTAGGGGAGGATGTGCATGTGGAAGATGAGGATGTTCGCATCGGACCATACTCCATGGCGATAGTTGACCTCAATGAACGCATTGAGGGACTGTCGGACGAGCTTGATTCTGGTGATGACGACCGTGCAGATGCATCCGATGATGATGATGAGGTCGAAGGAGGTGGACCGCCTCGTACGAGGGCACTGGCGCCACCAATGGCTCCTGAGGACATACAGGCTCTAGTCATAGGTGGGGATGATGACTACGTCCGGGGAGTCGGAGCTACTGTTCTGCAGGAGAACCAACAATTCCCGTCGAAGGCGTCTGTAGACCAGGCGATCCGGAGATATGCCATCTCCATATCTCGCGAGCATAAAGTGAAAAAATCAAATCCACAATTGCTGAAGGTTTTTTGTGTGCACCGGGAGTCCGGTTGCGACGGAAGAATCGTTGCTCGGCAGCGTGCCGGCATATCCCAGCCTTGGACGATAACTCGTATGGTTCCCCATACCTGTGAGCAGTCCGGTACTTTGGCAGAACACCGCAATGTCAGTGCCTCATATGTTGCACAGATTGTGGCATCCATGGTGAAAGACAAGATCGGCTGTTCTGTGAAGTCATTACAAGAAGGTGCAGCCGATGTGATTGGCTTCCCGATCAGCTACGGCAAGGCCAGGCGTGCCAAGGAGTCTGTGTTGGAGGGTATGTATGGCACCTATCTGGAGGCGTACAATGGTGTTCCGAGAATGCTTCAGATTGGTGAAGCCAACCCCGGGACATCTGTCGTAAGGATGGAGAGGGAACACCCCAGTGGTACTCCCAATCATTTCATATTGGACCGTATATTTTGGTCGTTCGCCCAAACTAAACAAGCTTTCTGTTACTGTCGACCGGTGATATCAATTGATGGCACTTTTCTCACTGGCCAATACACTGGTACACTCTTGATAGCGGTGGCCTCAGATGCAAGTAATCAGCTTATTCCTATTGCGTATGCCCTTGTTGAGGCTGAGAACACATTAAGTTGGTTGTGGTTTCTAATGTGCTTGAAGAAGGAAGTAGTGAAAGACCGGCCCGGTGTATGCATAATTTCTGATCGCAATCAAGGGCTTCTCAATGCCCTAGATCAAATGAAGAATGTTGTGGCAATGGAATACCGTTGGCCCGATCTTGAAACCAGATGGTGCATGAGGCATCTTGCTGCAAATTTTTACTCCCGTTTTAAGAACAAGGAATGTTTCAAGGCATTCAAAGTGTTGTGCATGCAGAACCAGCCGCGCAAATTTGATGCCTTGTGGATTACCTTGAATGCCGCAACCACCACAACGTCTGGAGATGCACCACCAGAGTTAGCTGGTACAGGGAATCATCGTAGGGCTAGGAATATGTCCGAGTGGGTAACCTCGAATTGCCCAGAGGTTTACAAGTGGGCACTGGCTCATGACAATGGTGCTCGTTATGGTATAATGACAACCAACATGTCTGAGGTGTATAATGGTGTGCTCAAAGGTGTCCGCGCCCTACCTATTACCGCTTTGGTTGCTGAAACATGGTCCCGCACTGTGGCTTACTTTGCAGATAGAGTTCAACTTGCGCACGCGCTAGTTCAGCTGAACAAGCCATGGTCTGGAGTGATGCAGGCACACTTGAACAGAAAATCTGAAAAAGCAAAACAACATGGTAGTAGGGTCGTTGACGCGCTAAGGAAGAGGTGGGAGATTAGAACAAGGCAGAAGTATGTCCATGGTTACCTCCGAGGAGATCAAAGGCAGGAAGTTACCCTCAATCCAACAACGTACGAGTGCACGTGCAAAAAGCCTTTGCTTTACCACTATCCTTGCAGCCATGTACATAGAGCGGTTGCAGCCCAGAAGATTTCTGTCGATCCGTACATCTCTTCGTACTTCAGCACACAAAGTCTAATGAAGACGTGGGATGCCGAGTTCTGGGCTTGGGGATGTAGAGAGCATTATAACAATGTTTGGTACGGTGGACCAACTTGGTGGCCAAACCCAACTCTCAAGAGGGATGTCAGGGGACGTCGTCCATCGAGGCGTTTCAGAAATGATATGGACTATAGCCAGCTGGGAGAAGGACGTAGGTGTCAAACTTGCAGGATGCCGGGGCACACGAGGAAAAATTGCCCACAAACCATTTAATGTTGTAATGAACTATGTTATTAAATTTACGCGGTCTTGTAACGAACTATGTTTTTAATTTACACTGCAATATTGTAATGTGTTATGGTCTTGTAATGATTTATGGTTTAATTGCACATTAAACTATTGTAATGTACGGTAAGGAAGTATGTTTTTAATTTACGTTGTCTTGTAATGATTTATGGTTTAATTTTATATATTGAGAAGTATTCTACTTTGTATAGATTATGGCGACATTACCTCCGTTGTTGAACCGTGAGTACGACTCTAGTCATCGATGCCAACACTGGATAGATAATGATGCTCCCCTTCAACCCCCGCCTACGTTCAGGCTTCGAGGTCCGGCAAACCGGTGGATAATTGATCAACGGTTTGTACCATATATTGAGAGGTGTGGACTCTTACCCTTCGCAGGGATGACATCTACACCTCATTTATTTCAACTTGATGCGTGTCTTTTGACGGCACTTGTTGATCGATGGAGACCCGAGACACACACATTTCACTTCCGTTGGGGAGAGATGACACCTACACTTCAGGATATATCATTTATCACCGGTTTGCCTCTTAGGGGTCTTCCAGTGGTGCTTCCAGCAGCCCCATTATCTTGGAAAGAACAATTCGAGATTTACATGGATCGGGCCATACCAAGAACAAGAAATAACAACGAGCCACGTTGGGTCCCAATTAGTTGGCTCGTAGATTATATTGATATCCCAGAACATGCTCACGAAGAGGTAGTACGCAGGCATCTAGTTGCGTACGTGCTTTATCTTTTCAGCATGATGTTCCCATCAGCAAACGGTGATTCAGTAAATCCAATTTTTATTGGATTGGCACAAAATATCGCCCTACCTCTAGACAATCCGGACTTCAAGATGTATAGCATCGGTTCGGCAGTGCTCCGTCATACATACAGGGGTTTGTGTGACGCCTCTTACAGAAGAAAGAAGAAAAGTAGTGTGTCCCCTGTTCTTGCTGTTTGCTACATATTCCTCCAGTTGTGGTCCTGGGAGCACATACCTATCGGACGACCTACCATAGAGGTCTCGGTGCAACCGTACACAGTTCACATCGAGGAGTTTGATTACGCGTCTATGGGATCCAGATGGACACACGGAACGTTACGTTGGGCCCGAAATTTGGCGGTGAGATGTTATCCTCTTTACCATGATGATTTCGAGACCATCCATGAGGGTGATATCACATGGAATGTGTGGACCAGAGAATTTGTACTGCAAGATGCTTCAGACGAGTGTTTCAGAGACCAAGATTTCTGGTTCACCAACTGTCACCTTGTATCTCCATATGGTTGAGCCGTACAACCCTGAGCGTGTGATGCGGCAGTTAGGAAAAGTCCAACAGGTCCCTCCCCCGCCTCCGAGATGTCTCGAGTCCCAATTTCACGAGTATGTTCTGAGCTTATAATTACTCAATATTGTTGTAATTATTCTGATCAAAAAATAAATTTAAAATAGTGTATTTCAGGCAATCAAATCAAGGCAAAAAGAATCATGATTGGATGCGTACCCAAAAGCAGTGGATAGACCGATGGAATTCGTCGGCACTCACGGTGTTACCTATCGCCTTCAGGTATTTTTTACCGATTATTATACTAATTTTTCTTCGTACTGTCTTTAATACTAGTCAACATGCAGCCCTTACGACGAGACCACATCAGATGCTTACATCACATGGTACCTTAATAGCACGCGCTGTAACCTCACTCGCGCTCCACCTGGTAGACCAGAACATCGCACACATGCAGAGCAACTTACAGGAAGGATGGAGCGTCGTACATCGGACCGCCGTGATGACACGGTATATTTTTTGAGATAGTTTCAATTGTTAGTAAATATTGAATGAGATTAACATTTTCTATCCCTTTTCAGCTAACTAGGCAACGACAGATTATGCAAGACGTACGAGAGATTGTGGGCGAGAGTCCTCGTACAATGCCAACTACTATAAAGACTAAGTTGGTACGTATTTTTAGAAATGCTTTTAAAACTTCTAGGACGTGGGGTTGTGGTCGAGCGGACGATATTCAACTAAGCCAATACAACATGCCCGAGGCTTCTTCGTCGAGGCCGAGCGAGGCGAGGCCAAGCATGGGACCTCCTACACGCAGCTTGTCAATGCGTGAGCCTGTACGTATTTTAAAATATATGAAATACATCCAATCCCGCATTTATTTATAGTAACATTCACCCAGGTAAGAGAAAGACAGGATGCAAGTCTAATTCGTACGACATCGAGGCCTATCATGCAACGCGCTAATCCTATCTCTTCAGTACAGCCGCCACATGTGAGACTGTTAAGTTTTTTCCTATCTGTCTATGCACTATTATTATGAGATGTTAACAAAATGTTTTTTCAGATCGACTACGAGTCAACACATCTACCAACCAGTCGCGGACAATTCCCAGAGACATCTAGAGGATTATTCCAGGACGAAACCCCTGTATGACTTTTTTACTTCCACTCTTACTTGTTACTCCTACACTAGAAAAATATTAATGAGTACATTATAATGACGTACAGGGGACTCCTGATGAAGCATGGGATGATGAAGACGTTGCACTTAATATTTCCATGCCACCCATCCACCCGTCACACATGACATATAATCAGCCCCATTATTCATATGAAGATACACACGATCGTCCCTATTCTTCATACAACGACGCTGGACCGTCACAGACAGATGAGCAACGCCAGTTTGAATACTACGTAGGGCCGTCCCAACCACAAGCTGATGCTGACTTCTTCGATAATTTGTTTGATCTTAATCCAAATTCCGACCAACGAGAAGATGATGACCAGCAAGAATATGTTACACCATCACCGCGCCATCTTGGCTCAAATACCGGCCCACCTAATCGCTGGAGTTACCCTTCAAATCACATTTACAAGGGCCCGAGAAACTAAACGAGATTATTTATGTCTATCTACATTTTATGTCTACCTATGTTTGTATATGGATGAGACATATTAATGACACTATTTTATATTAGATCTCCGTACCATTACACATATTATTATTACACAACTATTTTAAAGTACACATCAATATAAAACTAAGATACAACAACAATGAAGATACATAAACAATACCAACAATAGAACTTAAAATAAAAACTCGGCCTAGCTCCACGATTTTATCTTCCGTCGATGCACCCTGCACCATCCGCCGATGCACCACTTTTACCCTTCGACGCTGCTCCGCTCTTTCCCTTCGATGATGCGGCACTCTTACCCTTCGACGAGGCGGAAATATTTCCCTTCGACGATGCAACACTCTTGCGTTTCAACGATAATGCACCAGGCGGCATGAAGATATCGTCTTCGTCCTCACTATCACTAATCCACCACCATGGATGCTCTTCAAATTCCTTACGCTTAGCTTCACTCTTAAATTTCCCCGCCACAACTCGCTTCTTGTACCTTCCATGCATCCTGAGAAGTTCTTCACGAATTTCTTGGGGGTGCCGCCATGGCCATCCGCTTTGGCATAATTTTGCCCCCACCTCCGCGAGATGTCTATCATCACCACTAATTAGTTCCTCCCATGGAACTTCTTTGTTGTCTACCCTTAATTCTGTGGAAAAATCAAGAAGAGACAAGGACATGCCTTTCGGCCAACGGCGATCCGCACAACAACCCATTGTAACACTCTTGCCCTTACCCTTCGACATAACAAACTCAACTGAATACTGAGTGACTATACTGGATGATGAAACATCTCGCCGATGAAGGGGTTTTATAGAACGAGAACCAGGCACAGCGCGGGAACAAATTAGCTGCTTTCGGTGGTCACATACAGGAAAAAGATGCGGAGAATCTTTCTCTTTTCCAGTGGAATCCGCGCCGGTCGACCCCCCACATCCCGCCACTCCCTCGGGAGGGAGGAACCTCCCGCCGCGGGCCCACCCGCTTCCCTCCAACCGCATTGGCGGGATGACGTGGCGCTTCCTCCCGCCACCGACAACTGCGGGGCCCACCACGTCCAGTCGAATCCGGTGGCGGTAACAGTCCTCCCGCCACTCCCCATGGAGGAAAGAACATCCCGCCATCCCTAATGGAGGGAGGTGACACGTGTCGCTTTTTTAGCTTGCCGCCAGGCCATTTTTGACAAAGATTTTCAGAGGGGGTCATTTCTGACAAATCTGTTCGGCAGAGGGCCATATTTGTAAAAAAATCTGCATAAGCAGCCGGTCGAACAATCCAGTTTTTGTGATTTATTTTTTATTTTTGAGTACCCCATGATAATCTTCATCAGTGACTACACCATTATCTCGAGTAAGAGCAGCCACAGCGGGGCGGTTATGCGGCCGACGCCAGGTTCTATTTCCCGGAAGAGCAGCAGCCAGCAGTTGAGGGATTGATTTCTGGCGCTCGTACGACATCGACGCAAGTAAAGGAGTCCACTGCTTGGTCTTTTTTCTCTGTGCGCAAAGGCTACAGAACTCGGCAATCGAGCAAAAAATTAGCGTCCCACGATGGGAGACAGGGAGCTTATACGATAAATCTTATTTTATGCAATTGTTTTCTTATTTTAAACGCCCATGTTAGCGTCGAGCGTTCGAGATGCTCTAACATCTTAATGGTCAAACTGTTCATCGATGGCGACGCGTAGTACACGAATGGGCAGTTTCTGGAATAAAAAGCGGTTGTTGGGCTTGGTAGATAAAACATCTCCAGTTTTATGATAAGAACCTCTCCAGTTTTGCCTTAAAAAAAACGGATGTTTTTTTTAAAGAACCTCTCTAGTTGGTGCCTATGGCATTTGTTGATGTCATGTTATTCGCAAAAAAAAGTACTATATTTTGAAGCTGTTACCGTCCACATATTTTAATTTGTATTTATGATAATTTTGTGACGCAAAGAAGAGATAATCACACCCACTCATGTGCAATGTGCTACCCAATTATTAACTTTCCACAATGACGTGATACTATGACACATCATTGAGCCCATATAATCTCTCATCTTGAGCGTTCATTATACTGCAAGGTAAATCCGATCTTTCTTGGTAATGAGAAAGATGTTGCGAAATGTGATCTACTTAATGACAAGAAGTACTACACCACCAACCTCTCAATTTGTACATAATGTTTCTCTGTACTTTATCCACCTACCTGTTCTTTTAAAATAAAACCTCGGTCCTAAAACGGCTAGATCTAATATCTTTCATAATGTATGCATATCTTGTCTTTTAAATGGCCCAACCTCCATGAAAATAGGACACTACATACTATTGGACTCTCGCCTATTTAAGTGATCAACTCTTGTGCCTCCTTGGGTAGTTTAGTGTGCAACACCATTCATGTGATTAGATCGATCAATCCACACAAATCGATGCTTGTAGTAGATAGAGGCACATACAAAGAAAACAAATTATACTAGCTAGGCATGGTAGGCCTCGGGAATGTTCATGTGGTTTTTTTGTGATTTCATAGGAGAGATTCGAGGAGATGTTGTTCTAGTGTAACAATGTGCTCGTCTAATACACTATCCACTTCTTACTCTAGGGTCGTGTTGTGTACTATCTATCCTCTTTGTCCAGCATGCTAACATGGTGTCGTATCTACCCTGTCAGATATATTCTGAGCTAAGTTGCATATGTAGTCGGCCATTATGGAATAATCCAATTTTTTGTGACTTGTTTTTAATCTTTGAGTACCCCATGGGTAATCTTCATCAGTGACAGCAATATTTTCTGAAGGTACATCCTAGTGGCCAAACCGGTCATCGATTGCGAGGTGTAGTACACAAATGGACAGTTCATGGAATAAGAAAAAGCAATTGTTTGGCTTGGTTGATCAAACCTCGGTTGCTATCGATGGCCTTTCTTTGTCATGTTATCTGTTAAAAAAAAGTACTTTATCTTTCATATTTCCATATTTAATTTTGATAACCATCCACATATTTTAATTTATTTATGATAACTTTATGACACAAAGAAGAGATACACATATCCACTCATCTGTCATGTGCTCCCCAGTTATTAACTTTCCATCGTTGAGCCCAAATAAACTCTCATCTTGAGTGTTCATTTTACTGCAAGGTAAATCCAATCTTTCTTGGTAATGAGAAAGATGTTGCAAGATGTGATCTACTCCTACCTAATGATGAGAAGTACTACACCACCAACCTCCAATTTGTACACAATGTTTTCGTCACTATGTATCCCGATAAATTTTTAACCGGGATTGATGAGTTCAGAATACAAATCGGCCGAGATTTTACCGAATCTTAGACGATTTCAGGGTTGAAAACGAATTATTTTCCTAAACAAATCCGTTTCAAAAAGAGAAGAAAATCTTGTAAACAAATCGCAGGAAGTTCATACGCGTCCGATCGCCCTGGCCCAACGTGTTGTCGCCACCTCACGACCCTCTGGAGCTGTTCCGTTCCGTTCCGTCTCCCCTTCCTCGCAGCGTCGCCCACCACGCGCCGCGCCAGCTCAGCTCTTTCGTCCCCTCTCGTCTCCCCTCTCCCCTCCCAGACTCCCTCCGGCGCACGCACGAGCCACCGAGATCGGCGCCGCCCCCGGACCCTAGATCCCGATGGCCTCGCGCCGCCGCACCCTCCTCAAGGTCATCATCCTCGGCGACAGCGGGTAAGCACTTCGGATCTCTCTCCTTCCCTCTCTCTCTATTCCCCCCGTGTTCCGCGGAGCTCGATTTCGCTGACTTTTTTCCTCCCCTTGTTTCCTGCGATCTAGGGTTGGGAAGACCTCCTTGATGAACCAGTATCCTGAGATTCGTGTGTGTATATATATGTGCCGTAATTGCGGCGTCGAGTTCGCTGTTCCGTTCCGGAATTATTATGGGGTTCTGTACTGTACCTGTACTGTATAACATGTATTGGCTTGTGTTTCCTTGAGCTTTGATTTAATTCAGATACGTGAACAAGAAGTTCAGCAACCAGTACAAGGCTACGATCGGCGCCGATTTCCTCACCAAGGAGGTGCAGTTCGAGGACAGGCTCTTCACTCTACAAGTAAGGGTTTTCCTGCTTCGGTGCTCCGACCATGAGTAGTCGAGTTAGTGCTAATTGTCATGATCTTCATCAGCTATTGAACTGATCCTCGCTGATGTTGTACTTCATCGTTTCTGTTCGTACATCGTTTCTGCTAGAAGAAACGATGAAGTACAACTATATGATGAATGTACGAACAGAAACGATGTAGTCATTCATCGTTTCTGTTGGTACATTCATCATATAGTTGATGTTGCATGATCGGTACACGGTCTGCACTTCTGTCGTGTTTAGGAAGTATGCATGGTCCTATTGATTGTGTTGCTTCGTAGGTTGATGAATAGATTTACTTTGTACATGCATCATACCGTGGATCCTCATAGTATTTTGATTGCAATAAACACAACATCTAATTTTACTTCCTCCGATCCATATTAGATGAATTCTATTTGTCCAAAATATATCTAGACTTGTTACCTAACCTAGATACATTTTTGGACAAATAGAAGTCATCTAATTTAGAACGGAGGGACTACAAGAGAACACTCCCAAGAATGGCTACTAGGACATAATATTGTACCCCTTATCTTGCCAGTGTTACTCGGAAGTCGGAACTAGGCCTTGGCTTTGATAGCATAAACATGGTTATTTGTGATTGATTTGCCCTAAGCTATTAACCCCTACAAATTAGTGGATGCTACAAATTGTTTTGATACCATTCAACTGGTATAGTTTCAACATAAATTTAGGTATCCTGAACCTCAAACTATTTCCTAGCGGCTTCCTTGTGTTTCGATTGATCCTCTTAAAGCACAAGTGCAGGTGGATACATTCGATTTTTTTTAGCTTTTCTGGTATCTGTGTTTCTGTATATTTTTCACAATCATTGTATCATTCCTCTAAAGCTAATGCATTATACTTAACCATATATTTCTTTGTAGATATGGGATACAGCTGGCCAGGAAAGGTTTCAAAGTTTGGGTGTTGCATTCTATCGCGGAGCAGATTGCTGTGTTCTAGTTTATGATGTGAATTCTATGAAATCATTTGATAATCTGAACAACTGGCGTGAAGAATTTCTAATTCAGGTGAAGTACTTTACATAATTCATTAGCAGTCTAGAATCATGTTATGTATGTCTCACTTTGGGTGTTCATTTTTCACAGGCTAGCCCATCAGATCCTGATAACTTCCCTTTTGTTCTGCTGGGTAACAAAGTAGATATAGATGGTGGAAACAGCCGTGTGGTAATTGTCACTAATAGCTTTATTCTTGCTTTCTCAGTAAATAGTTCCCGTGCAAATAAGTAAATTCCTTTCATTCTAGGTCTCGGAGAAAAAGGCCAAAGCATGGTGTGCCTCTAAAGGGAACATTCCATACTTTGAGACCTCTGCCAAGGATGGATTGAACGTGGAAGAGGCTTTCCAATGTATAGTAAAGAATGCTCTGAAGAACGAACCAGAGGAAGAACTGTAAGCACAGTTTGTCTTTCCTTTTTTTTTTCCTTTATTATAGTAGAGTTCATTCACATTTACTGCCAGTGAATATCGTTTATGACAAATCAAATTGTATTAGAAATGCCAATAGTTTTTGTAGTTGCCTTTTTAGTTTAACTTCGATATTAGATGCTTAGAATAGTATAAGTAGATAGATCACTTCCCTTTTGATGTCCTGATTTTTGGGAGGGACGTCATCTCTGGATAGTTTTGGGATTAACATCAATTATCTGTTTCCATTTGTTTTGTTATCTCCGCTCACGCTTCATTTCGTAATCTCACGGAAATGCGCTCTTGAAGGTACATGCCGGACACCGTGGATGTGGTGGGTGGCAACCGAGGGCAAGGATCATCAGGATGCTGTTAGGACACGGTGGCCACTAGCGTCGGCTATCTTCTTGACATTACTGTATCTGCATGGCGACACATGTATTTCATTTGTTACCTTTTTCGATCATCACCTCCTAAGTACCCAAGGAATGATTGATGCGTCTGTTCTGAGCTGTCAAAATTTGTGGACGTTGTGTAGTTTATCATCCATGAGTAGCATCATATCTTGTGAATACAGTTTGGTGAAATAAGTGAAGTGTAAACTACATTGCCTTCAATTGTGGTTTTGTGCGAGTGAAACAACTTAATTGGCTGTCTGCCCTGAAGGTTCACATTTGCGTTGGTGCATGCTGGAAATATTGTTCTCTACGTGGATTTCTTTGTACTTGTTCCAGTATTTACGCTTCTATTTTACAGGCAAATATACCTACTCCGTAAATAATTATTGGTCGTGTTTGAACCCTGTTGGAAGATTTCAACAGAAGAAAAGGTGAAGATAACACCAGATATCAAAGTTGCTGGAAATCCGACTCAATTTTTTGTGTGCCGGAAATAAGTTTTGACTGTAGCTGTTCGAAACACGTTTATTCTCTCCAAAACGTGTCATGGAATTCATCATCCTGCAACAACTGTAGATTTTTATCTAGACTCTCACTCGACTGAACCTACCGAAATCCAGGTGGAATTCCGCTGCAATTGCCGGCGCCGGTGACGTCTTCCGACGATGACAACACCGTCGTCCGTTGCGCCATGGAGCAAAGCGGCAAACCGGAGGAAGCTTCCGCTAGAGAGAGAGACAGAGTGGAAACGAACCCGACGCCATCGGTCGGCACACTGAACCGCTCGGCCGCTTACACGGACGCGGCCCGCACACGCCACAGCCGATGAGCCCAACCCCATCCATCCAACAAAGAAAAACACCTGGGGTTTTGCCGACGCGACGCTGCCGTGTTCTTCGCCGGCAAGCCAAGCCAAGCTAAGCTAAACCATTGCCCGCACGTTTTCCCTTCGCCCTACAAAACCCTCCCGATGCTTAGGCTACAGGCTACAGCTCAGTTCTTTGCTACTACGCCACGCTACCTTCGCCGCCTTCGCCGGTATATATACCCACACGCGCCGCTCGCAGCAGAGACAGCAACGTAGCCTGACACTTTGAGCTGAGCTTACAACTTGCCATGGTAAAGCAAATGCGCATGGCAACGCATGCGCTGAGCGGGCGCGGCGTGCTCTCCGGCAGGCTCTTGCCATCTCCCGGCGCGGCGACGGTGCGGTTCAGTGCTCGTCGCGCCGGCGGGACTAGGAGAGTGGTCCTGTGCCTCGCGCCGGGAGGCGGCGGCCCGCGGGACGGCAGCGAGTGGGAGGACGCGCCGTGGGACGGCCGGCTGGTCGACGAGGGCATGGCCACGCTGCGCCGGCGGATTCTCCAGGTCAGGTCCGAGTCCGACCCCGACGATGACGAGGACGAGGATGAGGAGGAGGGCGGCGTCGACGGCGACGTGGTGCACCTCCCGGGCGAGTGGACGGAGCTGGAGCGGCGGCACCACGGGAGCTACGTCGCCGGCGTGCGCGAGGCGGGCGGCCTCCTGCTGGCGATTCTTCTGCGCGCGCGGCCGGGTCTCGGCGCCGGTGTCGTGGCCCTGGTGCTGCTCAGCGTGCCGGCCTCGGTGCTCCTCGTCTCCGCGGAGCTCATCCGGGCTCTCGACTCCATCTCGGCCGCCGTGCTCAACGGCAGAATGTAGTAACGTGGTTGTGTGTACATATTTTTGCCTCCTGCACGTCTTGGTACTTATTCTTCGTCTCATGGAAAAAGTATTAGAGAACTGGGTGATGTGGAGTGCCATTGGGAAATGCATAGTGTTTTTTCTACAAAACATAGTACTCTTGAAGATAGAATCGACGCGTCGGGTTTTAGGATTGACAAAGTCATTACAGACGCCAACTTCTCGACAGGAATGTCGTCTCTCACTAAAACTTTCACCTTTTACATCCAACTTGTGCCGGCATTCAAAAAATAAATGACCTAATTTTTGTTCCTTCATTTTACTATCAAAAGGCCCAATTGGCAGTCTCATGTATGTCACTCAAATGAGATTACCCTCAAATATTATTATTTTTGGATTTAAATTACCCTCAAATATTATTAGAAAATAAAAGCTACATAAGTTATGTAATTCTAAATAACTATGTCAATATCTAATAGGATGATCTGTTTAGTTCAACAAAATGTTGAAAATGTATCACACAGTTTGGAGTGAAATATAGGTGATACATAATATATCTCGAGTTTTAATTGGATTCATGTGATTTATATATAACTTTCTACGGCGGGGTACTGATGTGTAGCATCAAAGTCGACCAGAAAATATACTTAAAAAGCGCGTCCAAGATGTTTAAAGGGGTGAAAGTGCTTAAATAAGTATCGGTGGAAATTTTCTTACAAGTGAATACCATGTGATGATTAAGGACTGATGTTCTATGAACAAGTGAAATTTGAATATAATCCCAACCACATTTCAGCGATGCAAAAAAAGATAGAAAAAATGAATGTTGTATAGCAGTAAAAATTCTAAAGCAATTAGAAAATGAGGGAAATATAATTGCTAATGAGCACATAAATGGTAAACATTAAATAATATGCAACCTCTAAAGGTGAAGTACACTATACTTATAACAGTAAATAGCAATATTTACAACACCAAACAAATATCACTACTCCAATTTAATGCATGCATGTTGCTACAATTTATACAAAGTTGGTCAAACTTATACCTTTTTTATTTAGGAAAAAATCTTAAACTACACATATTTATGTATGGAGGGAGAATATATATTGATATTTACACTAAACTAATTGTCAAAACTACTATTTGGACAATCAAAACATGCCTTAAGTTTTGGAAAGAAGATATCAACATCCCATTTTATCACCATTAATTAATGTTAATTGTGTCCTAGTTTAAGAATTACTACTCCGTAGCATTTATCTTAGGGAGTAATACTAAGCATGCAATCAATTTTGATATCAAATCTGAGAAATCATACGGAGAGTATACTCAGTTCACGAAATTAGTGAACATCCATACTCCTAGCAATAGAACAATTAAGCAATAAATATTCAACCCCTAGCTAATTGGCGATGCTTCTATATATAAGTAACCACGCAGGGGGCATAGCTAAAGACATCGGCCAAAACCACATAAGTAAAAGTAAAAACGGTCGACAAAACCTCTCCATATGGCACTTGTCAAGAACACCACCGGAGGCATGTGTTTGGTGGCTCTCTTGGTGATCTCTACTGCTTTCTTACCTTGTCATGCATCAAGGTCGATGAACATAGATACGTTTTCTTTCTTAATCCCCTTTTGATTCAAACTTTTGGATATTTCTGTAGTTACAGATAACTTTTGTGCGCCTTGTATGCATACTATTTTTTTTTTGAGAAACACAGTACAACGCAAGCGCTCATATAAACGCGCATACACTCACCCCTATGAACGCACGCACGCACACCCTACCCCTATGAGCACCTCCGAGAGACTGAGCCGGCGGGTCTTGAGATTGACGAAGTCACCACGGGCGCCTCGCTGTCGACGGGAACGTCGCCTCCCACTGAAAGAATATTCCGCCTAAATTAGAACACCAGCGTCAAACCTGGGGTTTGAACTCTGGTGGGCTGGGGATACAATCATCCTCCTAACCATCTTGCCACAGGCAAGTTCTCATGTGCATACTAATTTGGATCTGTTCTACTTCGGTGTCTGTAGGTCTAAAAAATGAATGGGACATATTTTGTCTTCGTCGTCCAGCTGCCACGACCCAATACCGACCCACTTAACCATGGCCGCTTGCAACCTCGACTGCAAAGATCTTGGTTATGATCCAAATAAAGGCGAATGCAAACAGGGTGTTTGCTGCTGCCAAAAGTGAACAAAGAAATGATGCAACCTATAAATCGTCCGTGAGTGCTTGTGCAAGAAATTTGTGGCGTGTTAGAGTGAATAGATACTAGCTGGCTATTCACCCATATGTATCCACCGGTGTAATTCAATATATTAACAAATGACATGCTGGATAGCATGCGACCAACTTGACTGCAATTTTTGAAAACGCCGCTTCTTCTTGCCCACCGCTAAGGACATCTCAAGGCATCTCCAGCTTTTCGCCCCCCAATCCTTAAATTCGACGCAAAATGGGCCAGTTTGGGGGCGCTGGATCTATTCTACGTCCAGGGGCGCTGATACCCAGCCGATGTGGCCAGTTTCCGGCCCAAACATTTAAAAAATATGTTTTTAAAAAAATCTACGGCGATTTTCATACATATGAGGGATTACACGAAAACATAGATTAACACTAAAACTTTATTAAGTAAAACCGGTGTTCTGCATGTCTAATTGACTGTAGAACACCATGTAGTCGCCGCAGTGGTCGTCACGGCGCAGTTGGAGGGCCTGGCTTCACCATCTTCGACGTTGTCGAGAATGATGATGATGTGCCGCTCCTCGAAGCCTCGGCAGAGGCGGTTTTTTGCGCCGCCTGCTCCATCAGGCGCTTCTGACGCACAACCTCCTCATGCTCGACCTCCGTCTGGACCAGGCGAGAGCGAACTCTTCGTCCGCGGGGCGGACGTCGTTGAGGGACACCGCCTCGGCCACACGCTGGCCGGGGAACTCCTCCTCCGGCTCAGCCAGCTCCGACGCCACGTGCATGTAGGCGCGGTCCGATGCCCACTTCAACACCTTCTCCTTCTTCGGCGCGCGTAGGACTCCCGTGCGGAGGCCTCCCGTCGGTGACATCGGAGCGGCGCCCCATTCGCGGATGAAGAGGCATGCGACAGACAGCTTGACGGTGCAGGAGCCGAGGTGATGAAGATGAAGACCGTCGCTTCGCGCGTAACTTCCCGCCCATGTGCTGACAGGCCGGTCCCGCCCGTTTTCCCGCGCAAGAACTCAGCTCCGGCGCCCCCAGAAGGCCCCCAATGCGTCGGGTAGACGCCGGATGAAAAAAGGCCCCAATCCGGCGTTTTTGGGCTCCTGGGCGAGAAACAGCAAAATTTCACCGTCCGGAGTCCAAAAAGTGGCATGGGGGGTGGGGGGTTGAGTAGAGATGCCCTCAATCCTCGGAGGTGTTTGCGGCGGGGACCTTTGCCCTCTTCTCGCGGTTGTGGATCTCCTTGATCGACGGGAATTTGTGGGCTTCGGCGGCGTAGGTGGTGTCACGGTTAGTGGTGGAGTGTGATGGAGCCAGCTATTGACGATGTCGGATGGGTGGTGTGCGGCGTTGTCTGGCTCGAGCGGGACTAAAGGAGCCAGACATGACGTATGGTCAATGCATATGTATTCGGGTGCATCCGCTACACGGTAGATGATATGTCTGTCGCTTGCCTCTGGGTGGTAGACCGGATGGGGGACTACAGTCTTCACCGTTTTAGTGGACTTTTGGACTGACGATCACCAGTTAGTTAATGGAAGACATCCTTCCATTTCTTCATTCTCTCTCCTCCACATAAACAATTATCTTACGTGTTAAGGGGGAATGTTGACGTCACCTCATTATACATACCACTTAATTATCCAGATAGTCTAGGACGAAATTAATTGGTAGGCGCGTGATTTATGAAAGTTAACACATGTAAGTTTTCTTTCTTATTTTTTAGGACAAAATTAATTCGTGGAATATTTAGGTATGCAATTAATTTTGAGAAAACATTTATGAACAGTATTAATTCACTAAATTATGCCACATGCTATAAAAAACACATGACCCCTGTGGAATCAGCCATCCACCTGACCATAACCGTGGAAGCAAAAGGGACGACAAAACCTCTCCACATGGCACTTATCAGGAACAACGCAAGGGTCATGTGCTTGGTAGCTCTCTTGGTGATCTCTACTGCTTTCTTTCCTTGTCATGCATCAAGGTCGATGACCACAGGTAAGTTTTGTTTTGTTGATCCCCTTCAGAATTTTACAGGTTTTTGG
This sequence comes from Poa annua, assembly GCA_026929855.1. Lineage (NCBI taxonomy): Eukaryota > Viridiplantae > Streptophyta > Magnoliopsida > Poales > Poaceae > Poa > Poa annua. The sequence goes on from CM049431.1 coordinate 94,717,340, forward strand.
ATATTCCTGTAGTTACATATAACTTTGTGCCCCCTTTTGTTGAATACATACTAATTCTGTGCAGGTGTAAAAAATGAGTGGCATAAGTTTTGCTTTAGCTTTCCAGGATGCGTGGAATCACGTCCGAGTTACGAGATCATGGGCGCTTGCTGTGACTCGTGCAAAAATCAAGGTTATCGCTGGACAGATGCTTATTGCATACAAAATGCTTGCTGCTGCCTTAAGGCGTGAATGTGCGAGAGAGTTTGTTGGGTGCAAGAGTGAATAGATATACTAGCTAGCTATTCACCCATGTAATCGTCGCTGTGGATCAACATATGTGATCAACGAATAATCTGCTGGTTTATTGTTGTGTACTCCGTACCGTATCTATCATGAGACGGCCTTGAGTGCAATTTCCTCAACGCTGTTTGGGTGGCCTTTTATCCAAGGAGAGATTTAGGTGATCGAGATTATCGAGTCCAAAGAAAATATAGGTGAGGAGCCGGGTTAAATTATCAAGGATAACAGAACAAAAGCGACGTACCCCTTCGCTCCTACGACTCCCGAGAGAGGCGATCTAGGGTTTTCGCCTCCTGCCGGTGGCGCCGTCGGGCCGCTCCGCCTCTGCGCAATGGTTGCATGGTGGATCCCGGTGACTCTAGTCGGGAGGCCTCCATTCTCACAAGTTTTTCTATGTTTTATTAGGTTTTGTGTCTTTCTTGAATAGATCAAGCGGCGGCTGCTCTTTGAAGATGGAATAAGGTCCTCTTCACCCAGCCTTCGTTCGGCGATGTCTCTGGCGTTGTTGGAGGGTGTGTAGAGGTTTGTCTCTGGTAGATCTCGTCAGGATCTGGCCAGTGTGTGTCTTCGGTGGATCTGGTTTTCGTTCGTCTCCGCTCATGTGTCAAAATATTAGATGCTTCTGATCTATGTATCTCTTCATCATCGGCGATTGTTGTGCTGGTGCGTTGGTCCTATGGGACCGTAGCACGACGACTTCCCGATTGTCTTCTACAACAAGATTCGTTCGGCTCTGATTATGGAGGGGTGATGGCAGCGGCGCGCTTTCGGCTCGCTCTAGTGTTTGTAGTCATCGCTGGGTGGTTTTCAGATCTAGATATAATTTTTATTGTTTCTGATGTTTTTTGTACCGCCTTGATTGTTAATTAATAAATTGGAAGTTTCGTAGTAAAAAAAGAAAAACAAAATATAGGTGATATAGATTATGAAAATTGCAGGGTGCCATATCTGGCATAATTTACATGCAGCAACTTGCGTTAGAGACTCCGAGTGACTGACAGAGTAGTTCCTATTTTACCGCCGCGCCTGCGCGTGCCCGCCGAAGTGTTCCGGCCGCCGGGTCGGCGGCGACAGTTGGACCGTTGACGTGGTCGAACCAGACCTGGCGGAAGACCTTGACGATGCAGCCGTGGTGCTCGTCGGCGTTGAGCGCCAGGTAGCACGCCAGCAGCCGCTCCAGCTCCTCGGGCCGGCCGCCGCTGCTCGCGATCATCTCGGACATGGACTCTCGGAACGCACGCTGCGGGTCCCGCGTCCGCCGCACCACGGCGAGGCTCTCAAGGTCCGGCCCCGCCCGCCGCGACGACCGCACCTTCACCCTAAGCGCCGTCCTCCCGGAGAACGACGACCGGCGGCCGCCGCTGAGGGTGCGGCGGTGCCGGCGGCCACGGTGACGACGCCTCAGCCGCGCGCTCCCGGCATCCGTGTCCGACGGTGCCACCACGGCTTCCTTCGGCGGCGCAGGGGAGCCGGCGAGGGAGAAGGGGATGAGGTGGCCGAGCGGCGCCAGGAGGTCGCGGTCGCCGCCGACGGAGCGGTGGCGCCGGAGCCTGCACTGCACGCGCGCGGCGACGGCGTCTGCATTGTCGTTGCTAACGGATAGCCGGCGCTGGACGACCTCTTCGACGGCGGCAGCGGGGGAGGAGGAGCGATGACGCCCGCGCGCCGCGACGGCGTCGGCATTGTCGTTGCCAACGGAGAGTCGCCGCGCGATGAACCCAACTGGAGACCGACGCGGCGATCGTGGCCTTCCCGCCGGCGCGATCACCGCCTTAGCCGGGGTGGTGCGGTCGGGGACGCACGACGGAAACGCCGGGGTGGCGTCACCGTCCTCGTTCGTGGACGCAGGCCCGCGCTTGGTGCCAGCCTTGGGCTTCGGGGCGAGCTTGGCGAGCCACGAGAGCGGCGAGAAGGAGAAGGAGAACGCCTTGGTCTTGCCGTTGCCCTTGCGCCCGGGGGTCTCGGTTACTCGCTCCGGTGCGCACGGTGGCGTCCCGGGCGCCTGCTTCCTGCTTCCCCACCTCATGGCTCCTCCTACCACTACAACTGAGCTTCTGAAGTGAGGTGTTGTCTGTCAGTGTGTCTATGCTTGCCGGCGAGGGAGACGAAGCCAATTTAAAGCCGCTGCAAGTGTGCAACGTGGGAGAGTGTGGCCGGCACGATGAGTACTGTGGTACATTGGCTAAACGGGAGACAGGCAGACAAGCGTGATCTGAACTTACTGAAGAAGCCTATATCTGCATGCATGCAGCGTGGGTTTTCGAAAGCCCCTGGCGGCAGAGCAACATGGAAGTTGAGAATTCATAGGCCCCATACGCTCAGTTCAGACTTCAGAAACACACGCTCATGATTTGACAATTCGATTCATCCATTAATCAACTCCAAACTTAGGTGAGTCGTTTGTACTTTCTGCCGTCGTCTATCTCCAACTTTGTCCTAATTTAACAGTGCCAAAATGCAAAGGGAGAGGAGACAAAGCAGAGGAGAAAGGGAGTGTGGAGGTCGACAGTCGATGGTGAAAGGATGTGAGCGGAAACAAAGGAAGGTTGGGCTTTTGCTTTCTGCCTCTTGCCGCTTCTGTTTTCCTATCTTTGTACTTGCAGGAACGTTTGAACAAAAGCCCCGCCGTTTTTGCACATCGCCATTCTTCCACTCTAGCTTCTCTTTCACTCGTTGGAGGCACTCGAGAAAATGTACCATGTAGCTGTAAACCCCGTACGAAACCTCAGATTTAAGCTGAGTTGCCTGCCACTTCCTCGTCTCTGTATTGTACAGGAGAAAATTGCAAAATACCACCACAATTGTGGCTAGGGTTTCAAAAAACCACCATGTCTTCAATTTTTATCAAAAAACACTCGTTTTCGGTCTAACGGTCGCAAGAAACACTAATATGACTGTCAGCCCGTTGTAATGAGGAATCTGACCGTTCGACCCCATTGTCAGGTTGACGTGGCACAACAATGAAAGGTCAAAGGACACTCACGGTATAGAAATTTTAAATCTGGGTTATTTTGCAAAACTGTGGTGGATTAGAGTTGTCAGTGCCCCTATGCTGTCGTCCTCGCCACTGCCCTCCGCCCACGTGGCGAACGTCTCCCCACCCCCGCCGGCGCCGGCATGGCCGCCCGGGGAGGTCACGACACCGTACCACACCGCAAAGAGCATCAGAGCACCACACCATAGAGAGCAGCAGCGCCGCCACTTTCCCTGCCAGCACCAGCAGCATTAGCGTAGCAGACACGGCCGCTCCCTATTGGCGCCGGACTGCCGGAGACAGTCTGGCCGGAGAACACCACATTCCCCGCCCTTGTGACAACAGAGATGGGGTGCTGGATGTCGAACTCGATGGCCCTGCACAGGCCGCGGCAGCGGGGCCTGCCGCAGCTGCGCGGTCCGCGGCGAAGGCGAGCAGCTCGGCCGCGACGGCGGCACCGGCGCCCGCGGCGAAGGCGGCGCGGGAGTAGGCCTCGTCCGCGTAGTGGCGCACCAGGTCGGCCGCCTCGAGGGCGAGGAGCTGGCTTAGGGCGCCGCGAGGAAGGCGTCGACGGGAGGACGGCAAAGAGCGCGAGGACGTCGAGCGCCGCCGTTGGGGTCAGCAGGGAGTGGTCGCAGTCGCAGAGGGAGGTGAAGGGCCTGCGGCGGGTGGTGGTGGGGGAGGTGGAGGAGCAGGAGGTCGTGCGGCGGAGGAGGGGGCGGGAGCGGCGGGAGCACGGGGACGACGTCCGGCGCGGCAAGGGAGCGGTGGGAGCACGGGGACGACGGCCAGCGCGGCGGGCATGCGGTGGGGCGGAGGTGGAGGAGCAGGAGGTCGTGCGGCAGGGCGGGAGCGGTGGGAGCACGGGGACGACGGCGCCTGAGCCCGCGGTCAGGCGCGCGGCGCCGGCGCGGAGCGCGAGGGGACGGGGACGACGGCCGGAGCATGGAGACGAGCGGCCGTGCGTGGATTTGTCCTGAGGAGATTGGGTCAAATTTGTGTAAAAGGAAAATAAAAATTGTGAAGGACGTTTTCGCAAAATAAAACCTGCCATGTCAGCCTGACAAAATGGGCCTACAGGTCAGAAAGAGGATTAACGGGCGTAAAATAGATAATCAGTGTTTTTTGCTCCACTATTACCCAATATCGGTGTTTTTTGATAAAAATTAAAGACATGGTGGTTTTTTGAAACCCTATGCACAATTGTGGTGGTATTTTACAATTAACTCTATTGTCAGTTCTATGCAAACTTCAGATGTCAACCGCAGCAAACTACTAAGGTCTAGCACGGATTCCAAACTTACTTCTGTGTTTGTGTAAAACAATTTGTCTGAACCTGTTTCAAGAATTCAGAACGTTGCTCGGTAAGTCAAAGTGAAGTAGGGTTTTTCAATATAGATCACAGTGGCCTTAAATCCAAAGTCCAAACGGCAGTGTTATGATATCCTCTCCGTGAACCCGTCAGCTGCAAGTCCCTAAATTCTGAATTGTATGCAGCTTCCTTCTTCTCATACATCAATACAACATCTTCGATCAAGGGAGAAGCAATCGATATAAATAATTCTGAAGTTGCTCTATGTGTTTGCAGTACCTGTATTTCCTTTTCACTGATTTACTATCTTCTGTTAAGATATTGATTTGTTCTCGGCGTTTTCAAATGCAACATGCGTTTCTTCTGTACGCTCTGAATTTACCATGGTCGCTTCAAAATCAAAGAATATATGAAACGGAATTTGTTTTTTTCGTCATTAAACTCTTGCTCAAATTCAGTTCCAACAGCATGTTTCGACATTCGTTTCGTTTGCTGCATCTAGCTCTCGAAACCTTTTCATCTTCAATCCTCAGCTCAAGTTATACCCCCAAGTGTTTAAACCTGAAACTCTGAAAGCGACAGGGAACGATATGCCTGTAACCGAAAGGAAAAATCAAAAGCCAAGAGATGCAAAAGAGGGGTCCCTCCAAAAATCAAAAGCAGCGTTCAAAATGGAGCACCTCAAATCAAAGCGATTCCTTTTTTTTTTTTGAGAAAAATCAAAGCGATTCCTATCCACGTCGCACATGGTGGATGAGTGTAACTGTCAACTCTCCTGCCTCAAGTGTCAACTAATTAATTAAAAGCCCACGATGCACTCGCTTTCACCAGCCCCATCCGTTTGCTTTTCTGCCGATCGTGACGGTGCCCAACGGCAAAGGCTTTGTTGCTTAAAATGGCGTAGAGCATGTTCAAATGGTTCATGCTTTCTCTTGAGTGCATTTGCTTGAGAAGTGGCAAATACGCTACTGCAGAAAATTAGCTTGCTTCTGTCGAAGACATAAATTATTTATCAAATGTAAGCCTTTTTCTAAATGAGGACTTCCCGCTCTATATCAAATAGATACATACGTCTTTGATCCATTTAATTTATTAATCAACGATTGACAAAAGCATTACAACAATCATACAAATTGAAAATACCAAGGAAGGTGATGACAAACAACAAACTAGCACTACGAGAGAGGACAACTGGGACCCTATGCCCTAGCCATCGACGACTGGCCGTCTAAATTTAGAGATAACGCCTCATGCACATGCTCTATAAGTCGCTTCCGCCAACTCATTTTCAGAATGAAAATCAAAGCCAAGACCCTCGTCAAACGTGCCATCGACACCGCCATCCTCGCCACGCGGCCGAGACTCACTAGCATCGATGCGGTAGATGTAATACAGGTCTAACTCTAGTCTCCAGACCCCTCCGATGCATGATTTAAAACAATGCCTCCGTAGGGAGAGGCACATCAATATTAGTGTATGATCCGAAAGAATCATATATAGGGTTTTCGGCAAGGCATCCCGAGCAAAGAGACGAAACTTACAACAACGATAGGTAAAGATGCCTTGTGCATCATGACTGAAGTCGAAAATCGGCTCAAGTGTATCAAATGTAGCTACATAATTTCCAAAGTACCATTAAACTTATTTTATCCAACAAGAAGGGCAACAAAAATATCTTAGGGTCCACTGATCCTCACCTTGAGATTCCATCAGGAAAAAGCTTGAGCAATACCTACTACCGCTACATATATGCAACTTGCTTCTACTGCAAGGCCAATTCGCTTTACTATATATGATCGGATATTCTGGGTCAAGTTGCTCCACTGGAACGACTGAACCTACCTACATGCAACGGCAAAGGGCAGCATAATATGGCCCTTCACATTATCCGAATAAAATCAAGGGGATATGCTAATATGCTATGCTGCCCCCAGATAGTCATCATGAGTTGGATGGCCATTGCACCTCACACCTGTCTGACCACTAAGATTTGCTTAATCCATTTTTTTTCTTAGTAGAAAGGTAGAGCTTAAGAGTTAAGATTGCTTGTCTTTTAGCCTTGCCGTTGGGTTAGCTAGCCGGTTGTGTGTTAGTGGGAGTAGTATTAACAAAACATATCATGTGTGCATTTGCATGATACCTTGCTGGATTAGGATGACTGGCTGCCTACTTGGAACAAGGATGATCCGATGGCGACATGGCGCGGCCGGTCGTGTTCGTCGACATGTCGCCACGATAATCCACGTGGTGCCAAGTCATCTAGAGCTAAGACGCTGACTCCGCCGTGGTTGCAGATCAAATTTGTGGGAGAGCTTGGTGCCACGTCACGGTCACATGTACAGTGTGGCCGTCGGGCAGACGTGGCCACATCCACCACCGGACACGTGTTCCACGCCGGCGAGTTCTGGTCTCGCTGTCGCTCGCTGGCGGAACGGATACGACGACGGGGACCAGCGGCGGATCTACCGTCTGGGCAACCTGGGCACGTGCCCGGGCTCGATGTTGCCATGTAACTGCCCTTCGGCGAGCTCTTGGAGCAGTCTGTGTCGCTGGAAAATCTCAACCTGAGCTGAAAATGACGAACGGTTTTTGATTGGCCTAAATACATTGTTTCCCTGCCATATGGGCCTGCTCTAGCAGCCACGGCAGCATTGGCCCATCACGCTTTGAGGGGAAAAAAAGCTTGGGCCCTGGCACCGTGCGCAAACCACAACTCAGCTAGGTGAGTTTTTCTCTTTGATAAACCGACAACTAGATTGTCTCATTGTGTATTTGTGTGGATAGTATTTAGTAGCAAGACATTGGCCATCATATTTTATAAACTATCTACAAACATTAGTGTTTGTATGATGCTTATCAAAATGTGTGTCCCTTATGGACCTTTATAGACTAAAAGTGAAGTATATTATATTGCAATGTGCCCAGGCTTCAATAAGTTCCTAGATCCGCCACTGACGGGGACGTCTCATGAAAGCGCCGGACAATTTCTATATATCCACAACTGCTCACGCCGGTAGGTCCGCGATCGATCCTGGCCGTCCGTCGCGCGTACGGACGCATCTGGGCCGTCCCGGAGCGTCGTCAGGCGGCAGCGTGCACGCCAGCTGGCGCCGGTGGGGCACGCACGCACGCACCACCTTATCCTCTTTTCCCGTCGCGCGTCGTGCCTCCCTGCGCGCGGTTCACTGCACTGGCAGCCTGCAGCAGCCGCGGGTCCACGAGCCGGTCCACGAGACGAGCGCCGTGCGCCCAGTCCGGCCGCGTGTGAATATACTAGTACTACTGTGTGTGCTCGTCTTCCTCCGTCGCCTCCCCCATTTTCCGCCCCGAACTCGAGCGGCGGATCGGGTCAAAGGCGGGGCGCGGACCTAGGGTTTGCTCTGGTCGCCGCTTCCTGGATCGGGGTTTCCCCGCGGGGATCGATCCGCCATGATGTCCAGGTCGTACACCAACCTGCTCGACCTCGCCGCGGGGAACTTCGCGGCGCTTGGCCCGACCGGCGGCGGCGGGCGGCGGCGCTCGTTCGGGTCGCGGCGGATGCCGCGGGCGATGACGGTGCCCGGGACGCTGTCCGAGCTGGACGGCGACGAGGACGCAACCAGCAGCGTCGCCTCCGACGTGCCCTCGTCCGTCGTCGGCGAGCGCCTCATCGTCGTCGCCAACCAGCTCCCCGTCATCGCGCGGCGCCGCGCCGACGGCGGTCGCGGCTGGGTCTTCTCCTGGGACGACGACTCGCTCCTCCTCCGCCTCCGCGACGGCGTCCCCGACGACATGGAGGTGCTCTTCATCGGCACCCTCCGCGCCGACGTGCCCGCGGCCGAGCAGGAGGAGGTCTCGCAGACGCTCATCGACGGATTCCGCTGCGCCCCCGTCTTCCTCCCGCCCGACCTCTACGACCGCTTCTACCAGAACTTCTGCAAGGGCTACCTCTGGCCGCTCTTCCACTACATGCTCCCCTTGGCCGCCGCCCAGTCCCCCAAGGACGCCGCCTCCGGCCTCAGCGGACGCTTCGACCGGGGCTCCTGGGAGGCCTACGTCCTCGCCAACAAGCACTTCTTCGAGAAGGTGGTCGAGGTCATCAACCCGGAGGACGACTATGTCTGGGTCCACGACTACCACCTCATGGCGCTGCCCACCTTCCTCCGCCGCCGCTTCAACCGCCTCCGCATCGGATTCTTCCTCCACAGCCCGTTCCCCTCGTCAGAGATTTACCGGTCCCTACCTGTCAGAGAGGAGATCCTCAGAACTATGCTCAACTGTGATCTCATCGGATTCCACACATTCGATTACGCCAGGCACTTCCTCTCTTGCTGTAGCCGGATGCTCGGGATAGAGTACCAGTCGAAGCGTGGATACATTGGACTGGACTACTTTGGTCGCACCGTTGGGATCAAGATCATGCCTGTGGGAATCCATATGGGTCAATTGCAGTCACTGCTCCGACTACCTGAAATGCAGCGCAAGATTGCTGAGCTGAGGCAGCAATTTGAGGGCAAGACTGTTTTGCTTGGCGTGGATGACATGGATATATTCAAAGGCATCAACCTGAAGCTTCTTGCATTTGAGCATATGCTGAGGATGCATCCTAAGTGGCAGGGAAGGGCTGTGCTGGTGCAGATAGCGAACCCGGCACGCGGGAAGGGGAAGAATGTTGAGCTTATCCGCGCTGAGATTCAGGATAGCTGTGAGAGGATTAACAGGGAGTTTGGCCGGACTGGCTACAACCCAATTGTTTACATTGACCAGAATGTGCCAAGTGTGGAGAAGCTCGCGTATTTTACGGTTGCTGAGTGCGTCGTGGTGACGGCTGTGAGGGACGGGATGAATTTGACCCCATATGAATACATTGTCTGCCGGCAGGGCTTACCTAGCTCCGAGTCTGCGCCGGAGGTGAGTGGGCCGCGCAAGAGCATGCTAGTTCTGTCGGAATTTATCGGGTGCTCGCCCTCACTGAGTGGTGCAATTCGTGTTAACCCGTGGAATATTGAAGCAACTGCGGAGTCATTGAATGAGGCCATCTCGACGTCAGAGCGTGAAAAGCAGATGGGGCATGAAAAACATTACCGCTATGTAAGCACACATGATGTTGCGTACTGGTCAAGGAGCTTCATCCAGGACCTCGAGAGGGCTTGCAAGGATCACTTTAGGAAGCCTTGTTGGGGCATTGGATTGGGATTCGGATTCAGGGTGGTAGCCCTAGACCCAAATTTTGCAAAGCTTAGTTTCGATTCAATTTTGATGTCATATGGGAGGTCAAAGAGTAGGGCTATATTTCTGGACTATGATGGTACATTGGTGCCACAGACTTCTATCAACCAGAAACCGAGTGAAGAATTAGTGAGCATCATTAACACCCTATGCTCAGATAGGAATAATATTGTTTTCATTGTAAGTGGAAGAAGCAAGGCTAGTTTGGCATCAATGTTCTCCTCGTGTCCAATGCTAGGCATCGCGGCTGAGCATGGTTACTTCATAAGGTACAATTTTTTCCATTACCATCAATCTACATTTTTGTTTTTGATATATGAAGTAAAGTCCGTAATTTATCTAGACATAGGAGGAGTAGGGGAAATCTAGGACGACGTTCAGAAACAAAGGTGCCATGTGCCTACTAACTTCTAGTTCATCAAGCAAATAGCAATCTAGTTTGCTTTTGTTGGTTCTCCTCCAATATGGAAATTTTCCTGTATTTCTTAACAGACTATTGCATGTCTTTTGTTTGTTTTCCAATTCTCTGCAATTTGTACAAGTAACTAGAATATCAAGGATCATATTCCCTGGGTTCATAGGATAACCTTTTGGTGGAGTTAAACAGAACTTAAAGGTCCATAAACCCAGGTTCATATAACTTGTGTACAGGGTCCTGTTTGTACGGCATCCTCACATCAAAAGATGTTTATCCATTTTAGATGTCAATTAATCTGTTAGGTGTTTTAGTTACCTCTGGGGAAATGGAAGTCAGTGTGGACTGATATTGAATTCTGAAACTGGAGAATTAAATGGATGATGAAATGATATCTTTCCTTGTGTAGGTGGACTCGAGATGAAGAATGGCAAACCAGTGCCCAGTCCCCTGATGTTGGGTGGATGCAAATCGTGGAGCCAGTGATGAATCTTTACACAGAAGCAACTGATGGATCCTACATTGAAACCAAAGAAACTGCATTGGTGTGGCACCATCGGGATGCTGACCAAGGCTTTGCGTCTTCTCAGGCAAAGGAGATGCTTGATCAATTGGAAAGTGTACTAGGAGGTGAAGCTGTCGCAGTCAAGAGGGGCCAGTTCATTGTCGAAGTCAAACCAAAGGTATAAACCATTTTGATTTCTTGCATTTTATCAGATGAGCTCACAATTTTTAGGTGTCATTCATAGAGAGCATGTTTACATGTTTTCTTCAGCCGACATTGCTTTACCATATTTAACATACAATTTCCAACTAAATAAATTGGCATTCCTTATATGAGTCATGTCATACATAGTGTGCATGTATGTTGCATATTGCATTCACTTGTTTCTGTCTGTACACGCATTAAGTTTTTGTAAATGTCTACCAGAAATTGCAAATTAGCCGTAATAAGTTGTAGTTCACTCATCCAGGTTCTCATTTCTGATCTTTGTACTGCTGCTAAATTTTCATTAATTCGTTTGGTTATCTCTTTGTGCTGCAGGGTGTTAGCAAAGGTCTCGTAGCTGAGAAGATACTCGCATCAATGAAGGAGAAAGGGCAACAGGCAGACTTTGTTTTATGCATTGGTGATGACAGGTCAGATGAGGATATGTTTGAAAATATTGCGGATGCCATGAAAAGGAGCATCGTTGCACCAAAAACACCTCTATTTGCATGTACTGTGGGGCAGAAACCGAGCAAAGCCAAGTTCTACCTGGATGATACATATGAAGTAGTCAGTATGCTGAGTGCACTAGCAGAAGTTTCGGAACCAGACCCGACAGACTTGGCAGATGACTTGGCTACATCAGTCTCCTCATTAGACATCGGTGATGAACAAATACAATTTGGTACTATAAGGATAGAAGGATCTTAGCCTGGAAGTGAATCTACAAACTATGATGCTTTGACTCGCTAAACTTTTTTTGTTTGATCAGAAAGTGGTGAAACCGTGGACAAATGACCCGCAACAGGGCAGAAACTATCTTACAGGCCTCGATTATTGATTTCTTGGACTCTTGATTCATTGTAGAGAAGATAATGTGTTTCTTCAGGTGGACAAGGGGTTGTAGTCTCGAATAGCAAGTAGGACTGGGATTACAATCTTCAGTGCATTGTAATTCAGTGAGTTGTTGCAAGGAGATTCATATGTGCATAGCTGACCTTTCATGTTTCCATGTCTCTCATATTGATATTGAGGATATTGGTCTTAAGCCTGTGAGGCGCGGCTTATAATTTCTTGTCTCTTGACTTGGTTAACAATGAGATTATCTGGTCAAGGAAGCTACTGGTAATTTGTTCTGTAATGCTGTGCAGGTGTTAAGGATGTGATTCGGGTGATAATTTGACAGCCTTATCTGCACCCTTTTTATCTAGCTAATTTTTATTGAGATTTCTCTACAGTTCATTATGGCTTGAACTTGCAGTACTTGGTGTTGTGAATGATGCTTGGCCCTCCTCCCATGTTAGTTTTTGCTTAGAAATGTCTGAGATTTGCATAATGTATTGTATTCCAATTATCAACTTATTCGAATCAAAGCATTTGGCGGGTAAATAAGGCTCGCAAGTTGACAGTTTTAGGATCCCTAAATTATCAACAAGACTTTTTTTTTGAAATTTTATCAACAAGACTTAAGTGTATGAATAGATGGCATAGCATGAAGAATCTACTGATAGTAAGACTGGGAATTATCATCAGCACAAGAAATCGAGTGACGTGGTAGCTTCTGCATTACAAGATAAGTATACAGTTTAAAGGACTGCTCTTATTCACTATACGTAAGGGCAAACATCACAGCTGCTGGTGCCATTGAATCAGTACAATACAACATCACATGGCGCAGAATACAACGGTACAAGTCTTGCTGCTGCAAGCATCGGAGCTCCAGTCTCAGGAGAAGAGGTACACCTCCTCAAAGGATTTCCTACAAAGCATGGCACACATTCATTTACTTGGCTCGATGAATAGAGAAGCAGATGGAGGCAGCCGGTCTACAGCTATACAAGATCAAGCTTGCTTACGAGGTTTTCCCGGAAAATGTAGGCCTGTAGTTGTAAATCAGGTTGTCCAGCACCTTGTCGGAAGGAGGCCTGTTTGGGGACTTTCGGGCTTGGCTGTGTCACATAAGAGGATATGATGAGATAAACAATGTATTCTTACCTGTTTCGTGAGCCGTCTGCATACAAAGGATGGAATGCATGCATTGGCGGAACAGAATAATTGCAAGATGCTAGTATGGTGGGAGTCGACGCAATGGAACCACCCAAGATAAAGGACAATATAATTAACTCCATGGGGTTATGTCTGGGAAAACTGGTTTATGATGAACCGTGAACCAACAGGATGAATGAAAACTGGCTTTGGGATAATAATACAACAATAGCAAAGATGAATGAAAACCAACAGGAACCACACATACTAGGAAAAGATGAATGAAAAGGAATAGATGAAATAGCAACCAAAAATTGTGCAACTGGTGATTGCGGTCATTTTGTTTAGGTCTGCGTTCTGTTGACTTCTAAGGCGATACATTATGCACAAAATACTAGAAACTGAGCAGCTACCAAGACTAAGCTGGAATTCACAGAAATGAAGCTAGGTTACTGTTTATAGAACAAACAAGGCAACATCTATCTACCAATCCATGTAGATTCTGCAATAATTTCATGAGGACTGCACAACTATTTATGAGTGGAGTGAACATGAACTTCCTCATGCAGATTCAGAGGGGTCTGGTTGAACTAAAATTGTGGGTCTAGTGAATTTGAACAGGTAATTTGCCACACACGCAGTATGGTTTTCAACTTTTCATCACAGAATGAGAGGTGTAGTCAATGCATATGTGAATAATCCCATGCTATGTTGCTTATAACTAATAAACAGAAGGTCTCAACTGCAAACCTGACAAAATAGTTGGCAAAATTTTGAGTCACTTGTACCGCATCCTCACTGTGTGGAATCATTGGTTTACGCCACTCAAAAATGGCTTTCTGCAGAAAGTGAACATGCAATCATAGTCTAACCTCTGATGATATCATGTTTACATAAGTGCCTAGTGGCCACGTGAAGAAATATCACAGCCCAAAATGATTTTTACAGAGACGATTTGGTAACAGATTAGTAATATATAATACAACAAATGCCAGACAAGGATAAATGGGATGCAAAAATATACACAAACCTTGAATAGATTAGTGGGTTACAAACTTTAGTTTGAAAAATTAACAGTAGCACTACAGTCAGCATACCTCAGGATGCCACTGAGTGCAAGTGATCGGATATTTCTGCGCCTCTACGGTTGAGACGTAAACCTGATTTGCCAAAGAAAAGGACATTAGTGTGTTGTATTGTGCAATGATTTCTAAATCATTCACCAAGATCAAATATTTGTAAGAAGATGTGCCAGATTCATCGGAGTGGATCAAATATTTGTCTTCTTTTTAAAATTATTATTATTTGGCACTACAACTAAGTTAGGCTGGTTGAGTCCAAATCTATTAATTACAAGGTTTAGGAAAGAAAAAACTTGTGGATGTTGTATATAGGGAATACAAAGATGACATTTTGTACCTCACCGTTTTCATCAGGTGATGTAGTAAGAAGCCTGAAGAAACTTGATAAGGCAGAATTCTCTCGCAATCTCTTTGGAGATATACCATACTTTGACCAATTATAAACCATGTCAGGGAAACAAAAGGATATAAATATAGTTATTCATCTGCATAAAAGGTGCCATGTATAAATCACCAGCCATTTGACTGAACTAAGTGCATCATGCAAAAGTTAATATGTAGCTGAGGTAGAAGATAAATGTGAAGAGCACCCAGGAAATTTCTTCTGATACAGAAGGACACAGGTGGACACGCATTTGGATGTGTTTTTTAGAAAACAGAAGAGCACTCTGGATTTCTACTTACTTTGTGATTTTGCATGACGAGACAACTGGTGCTGAGTTTCTTGATGAGGTCAGGATGAAATCTGTGAATTTATATCACCTTTTATTAGACAAGTTTTCAAAATGAGTCGAAGAGCCAAGCTAGCAATAGAAGTATTTGTGTCACATAAAAAAGCACAAAGACACAAGTTTATATCATTGGCAATTTGAAATATCCAAATGACGTTGTTTACATTTTTCATTTTCAACTAGTGAATACATCTAGGTAATATTAAAACCACAAGAGCAATATATGATCGCATAGTGCCTGTATTTCAGAGGGGCATTGTAGACATAACATCTATATCCAAAATCTAACCAACTGCATAATCAACATCAATTGAATCCACTTCCGCGATTCCAAATTTGACTAAGCTGTCGTCTAAACCTGAAATTTCATTTGCAATGGATATATTGTAAATCTTAAACTTATTTGCATTCTCTATGTAAAGAAGAACCTAACTTGCATAACTTTTTCATACAGAGCGGAACAAAAAGCATGGCCTTTGCAGGTGCCCATGCAGACTTTTCAGTTGAGAGAGGAAAGTGGGAAAACTGCACAAAGTCTATTTTTTCAGAATTCCTACCTTTCAAATACTGATCCCGCAAGTGATGAATAATTGGGAAACTGAAGAGTTGATGCTTGATCTGAGGCGTGGAATGACTCCAAAATATTATTGTCCTAATACCAGCGTAAACACAAGTCACAAATGAAGAATAATTTTGGAACTGAAGAGATAGTGCTTGATTGGAGGCACTGAATGACTCATATTGTTTTCCTAATATTAGCGCAAAACAGAAGTCACTTTCCAGTTTGTGGAGACAACGCAAACTTGGTATGGAACACACCAAGTGTATGTCTTCTTCAGTCATCAGCTAACAGTAAAGACTATACAGTGCAGCTGACCAGCTTTTGCTTCACTGCCTTACATGAGGCAGGAGCAAATGTGTTATTTTTAGTTTTAACAGATCATATTTCTTAGACTATATACCTAAGTTTGAAGTTATTATAGGCAATGATTTATTTTGTATTATAGCCACTAAATTTGCATGCTGACATTGACAATCGTGTTCATTATGTTAGAAAAACAGAAATTACCTTGCTCACAATCATGGTTACAAGCTCAAAACCAAGACACTGTGCAAACAGTGGAAATGGAATTCCTGCATCATTCTTGTCCAAGACATACTACAAAAGAATAAATGATGAAAGTGAGTACTATTCTGTCATCCTTGGTTTTGTTCTGTGTAAGCCAAGACAAATAATATGAAGTACTGAAACTGAGATATAGTATGTTCTGATAATGCAAACTTGCAAAGAACTATAGAGTAGATGAAACATGTCTGAAACCTGTCAAAGAAAGGAGTACCTGAAACACTCTTTTAATTGTCTCAAAATATAAACCACTCTTCACTGATCCACCAGTAAACAACACACCATTCACCAAACTCAGTTTCTGCAGTAAAAGGTACACGAGGAAAATTATTAAACATATAAGTAGCAAGTAGTAATGTGCAAGTAGGGACACCAAGTAACTAGTAGGTTTGTCTATTTCCCTGAGATCAGATCACTGCATAACACAAACAATATTTTGTAGTAAACAGAGAGCTAACTGATCATCTAGATCAGCAAACGATAGAGCGTAAAATAGGAGGTTGTGACTGAATGATCAAGTCATTGTTTTTTAGTTGGTCACGCTGATTGTGGTCATATTCCTATATAAACGTGTCGGCTGAAAGCATAGTTCAGATTCATGTTCCCCCTCTAGTGACCAGTGTTCCAACTAGAGACCAGAGGCTAAAACTCCATAAGAAAAAACTAAAATCCAATTCGGGCGGTCCAGTAGCAGGTTGAACTCAAGAAGCTACACGGCAAACTAGTGACCAGTGAGCAACCACATCCAGCTTACTGAGGCAGTGTTAAAATTTGATTTGCACTGGTAGACATACACACATAGTTGCCTAATTGTAAGGATCGGTGCATCTTCTTTGGTTTGACTCTCATTAGGTACTAGAGCATTCACATCACACACTCAAGCAGCGGAAGAAAGTGAGAAACAAAGGGAGGGAATCTCGCAGCGCCGAACCTCGAGGATGCGCTCCTCGGGCTCGTTGTAGATGAGCGGGATGACGCGCGCGCCGCCGGCCTCGACGAACTTGACGTAGGAGGCGGCGATGTAGGAGGTGGAGGTGCCGTTGCTGATCCTCCCGGCGGCGCCGTCGCCCGGGTGCGTCACGATGCCGATCACGGGCCGGTCGTAGACTGCGGGGTCCGCCGGCGCGGGGCACGCCCCGGCGCTGGGAAGCCGGATGACGGCCGGGCCCGCCGACGAGGGGGCGAGGAAGGCGAGCAGGAGGGGGAGGAGCAGGTGGTGGGGAGGAGAAGCCATTTGGACTTCCCGTTTGTGTGTTGCTCGTTTACAAAGGACCACATACAATTCCGAATCCACTATGTGCCATTTGGACAATTACAAAAGATGAACAGCTTCAATCTTGTTACAAATAAATTATTGCATGCATTCCTTGTTAACCCTTACAGCACAAACACCTACTCTAATTTAGGCTTAGTTTTCTTATCAATCTCTCTTATACCAATTGCCAAACTAAATGGAGTTATGCAAAAATTTATGTGCCGCGACGCCAAACAAGATTTTTTACTGAGTTTTTCACTTCATTTCTCCTTAGTCATATATGTGTTAAGGAAATGTTACCTAATTTTCATACCTTTTTTCTTTGTTCATTTTAGCTTGATGGTGATGTTAACGCGGTTGACTTGTTTTACATTGAAAAAATACTAAAAATGAAAGTAATGACTATTTATCCCCGAGTTTTGGAGTACGGAAAATTCTAACTCTGGTCAATTAAGGAATCTAAGCTAAAGTTGTGAGACTCATACCGCATCAAAAAGATACGGCCTACGACAGAGTTTTCACAATGAAAAATTATAATGGTTGGTATCACTGTAGAAAATTGATAAGACATCATCACATCAAGTCGATCATTAGTTGGTGAGTGTATTTTCTGCTATTATGTTAAACCTGTAAGTCCTAAAAGTGACATATAAGGCACAAACAGGGTTGCGAGGCTGATCTATATATCTCACATGAGGTTAGTTCTTCACATTTGATGAGTCAGAGACGGTGCAGTGCTCATCAGGATTTTTGTTGGGTGCAACATCAAAAAAGTTTGTTCCATTGAGCGAGAGTGGCATGGAGTAAATACACATGAAAACCAGAATAAACATGCTGATATTTAAAACATGAAACTTGTGTATCATGGAAATAGTAATAACAGAGTAGTTTGTCATCTTAGTAAGATATGATCAACAGGGATCACAACGTTGTTACTTGTGAACTCAACCATTGGTACAGGCATGCCAAGAATCAAGCCCTGTCCTTCGTAATGCTACCGAAGTGAAAAACACTTCGTTTTGCTCTCTCACTCGATCTATTCCTCATTCGTTCTCTGCAGATCCAGTTTGACCTTCACTGTCTCTGAACGCTATCTGCATCTCCTCCTCATTTCAGTCTTCCTACTAGATCCAATCGTTCACTGTTCTCCTCCACAGGTCCTGGCCCAGCTAGGTATAAGCAGGCTTCAAACGTGCCTTCCAAGCAGGCCGGCCCAGGAAATATATGCCACCAAGCCATAACGAGGAGCAGTGCCGAAAGATCCCTGCTACACCCAAGACGCTGCAGTCATCACTGGAAGATGGATTTCAGGATTTTTCAGGAGCTGGATCATATCCGAACCACGTTCTTGGTAACAAACAAGGATGATCTTCTTAGATAGTGCAATGGACCTATTTGCATTTCGATATGCAGTTTACTTGGTTTTACGAATTTGAAAGGTCATCTGACTATTAGGTAGTTTATTATATAACATTAATTCAGTACCTCTATCATTTCCTAAGCCTGAGTCATCAATAATTTTATTTGGTCTAAAAAATACTGTGACAAAATGTAATGGAAAATTCACAAAACTACTAAAAAAGAAGAGAAAAGGCATTGATTTGCTAGGTTTGAGAACTGAGATCGTGATTCGAGTTGAATAGAGATGGAGATGTAGCAACTTGTTCGAGGCCGTCACAAAACAGAACAAATCTGAGCGGCACGGAGAACTGCACTTGATATCGCCGACCTTCAATGCAAAGATTCGCCACTTATCAGGCCCCTTTGCTCTGCAAATTGGCTTACAATTCTTCAGACAAAAACACCAAGATCGTGAATAAAACATGGATGATTTGAGGTGTAGCAGATTGTTCGAGGCCGTCACAGCATAGTAAATCTGAGCGGCACGGAGAACTGCATTTGTTATCGCCAACCTTCAATGCAAAGATTCGCCACTTATCAGGCCCCTTTGCTCTGCAAATTGGCTAATCCTTTTCCAGAAAAAGATCGTACAGAAGAAAGCATGAACCCAAAATATCATGATGAACACAGATAGATCCAAATCAATCGGCAACGACGAAAATGAAGATAGCACAACAAAAGAATGAGAGAAAACGAATCAAAGAAAGGGCAGAGATGATTTTTTACGCCAGGAGGCGCTTACTACGACTGCGGCGGCTGGCGATGAAGTTAGGAACTTGGCGATTGATATTTATAGAGGGAAGACCGGCTGCTGTAAAACCCTAAGCCCGCGGTTGTCTTGTAAATGGGCCTACTTGTTGGGCCGATATATCCGACAGTAATGCCAGGGCTTAGAGTAAAAGCCATGGCGCCAAAGTTAAAAGAAATGGGCCTCCTGAATAATATAAATAGTGAATAATTGTTTCTTAGAACTTATTTTTAAACGATCTCTTCAAAGGTGTTGTATTGTACAATTTATGCATGCAATAGCTATTTTTTGTGTGCTTTCTAAATTCTAAGTGACGAAATGTGTGTGTATTATATGTTGTTCGCACATTCTTATCAGGCTTAGTCATGACATATATTGCTCTAGTAACAAAACATTCGCTAAACTGAAAATAGGATTTATATGTTAGAGACGTGCGTGCATGTGCATATTTACTACTTATAGAAGTCATGTACTCATGCTCTGTAAAAGTATTATAATTATGTACATGATTTTGGAATGGTGTTCAATAAAATGCATAAGAAACTCCATTGTGATTCTGAGTATTTAACATGATTTTATTTTATTTTTGGTATTTAATCAACAACTTCGATTTTTAGAAGAAACTGGACTACCAATTTATCAGGCGAATTTATCATGTAGAACTAGAAGCAACATTCCATGGGCAATACAATCCAGCTTTATAAGCACACCATGCAATGCACGCATCAAGCCGAGGCCGAGGCGGCAGCGAGCTTCATCTCGTCCTTGATGGCCGCCGCGAGCTGGTCGTACGCCTCCTCCCATGCGCCCTTCATCTCGGGCGTCCACATCTCCGGGACGGCGCCCTCGATGGTGTCCAGCAGCGCCGTCCTGACCACCTCGAAGTGCGCGTCGGCGACGTCGGCCTTCACGTGGGTGGCGCCGAGCCGCCTCAGCGTTGCCTCCCTGACCTTCACGTCGCCGGTCTTCCTCAGCTGCGTCGCGGACTCGCAGGCCATGACGAAGACGGTGACGGCGTGGGCCTTGAGCTTCGGGTGGCTCTCCAGGGGCGCGTCGTCGCCGGCGTCGCGTAGGAACGGGAACATCGGCTTCGCCGCCGGCGCAATCTCAAAGATCCTGTCGCGCACCAAATTAAGATAAAATTCGTGGGGCAAATGCGTGGCATTCTCCATAAAGAAAGATTGCTTTTCTTCAGCGATTGATGCAAGTAAACTAAGGACGCCTTAGGAAGAACTTGAGAGCGATGGACTCGGAGTCCGGCTTCATGGCTCTCCATGAGCGTAGGACCAGCTCCTCATGTGCCTCACTGAACACCATTGACGCTATCTGCTGTTATGAAATTGGTGTTATATATCTGCAAATGAGATGCCCCAGAACTGGTTTCCTGTTTGGGAGAGAAGTTGCCTTTGCACATATTTCCTTGTCAATAGCTGCTGTCATTTCCTCTGAGTTGTCTTTGCACTCTAGAATTTTGTGTTTGTGTCTGCCTATCACACATCACCTTAAACTCTCGAAAAATCTAAAAAATGAAGTACTAAATTATATATTTTTTGATCGTGCTACCATAGAGGAGAACCGCTACGGTGTAATTTTTTTTATATATGATGGGGGTAGAGAAATATATACATGCAAATATATTTAAGAATATAATAGACATCCACGAGACACTAGTAGTAGCTCTACATGTCATTTTATTTTATTTTAAATCCACCCACATGGATTAAGACTTTTTAGTAAGTATAAAGTTTTTCAGATATGAAGTAGCTGTAATGTTCATGTACAATTAACATTTAAAATATTAATAATGTGACTGCAATTATTATCTATATAAATCCATGCAAAAAAAACTTAGGACAACTAATGTAGTTGTTTGTCTAATTTCGTAAAAATGTCCTGGTTATGATTACATATTCATCAAATGAGTTATAAGTAAGTAAAAAAGTTTAGTAAAAATTAACTGCACACCACTATCAATTCAGGACTCATCTCGTAGTCTTAGGAATGAACGTGGAACTTTGTCAATTTGGAGCAGAAAATACTCAAAAAATTAATGAACTAATTGTTAATTCTAAAATCGTATCGATTTTGATACAAAATTAATATATCCATATTCCGGCATTTCTATAATATAACATATATACTTTGGATTTTTCCGCACAAAAGTAATCATGTATTCTCGATTGCGGGACCAAGATTTTCTCACGTCATGTCGTTATCATATGTTAATATCTTTTGTCTACTTGTATGTCATTGGTCCATTGCATTAATACAATGATAAACTTTAAGCAGCCGGTAAACTAATGGTGGTGCTACTATCATATATTCTCAACTTTTGCATGTAGTCTTGTTTACCATGAGTAGAGACATAAATCTTGGTATGTTATTTCATTGTTTAGCCCTAGCTTTGGTGTTAGTCAAATCTACGATATTACAATTATGATGATCCTACAATTAGGGTTCATAACATAGGTGCCCCAATCGTATTTACAACAATTCTTCTGATAACCTTGGCTAAATTTATTGATTACACTCTTATATCTGGAGGGGCACATGAAGTCAGAAACTTTTCCGTCATGCTATTTACAATCCTACCCCTAGTTGCAGTAATGCCCTTAAGGGCAAGTTAATAATTTTCCTTTCAAAATATCTTGAGAATATTTCATTCAGAATTCCCCGCCTTGGTATGCGAAGTGAGCCACATGTTGAGGGGATCGTTGGTCCGTAGAAGCATGAGCTTGACATATTGTGTCCGCGTGGAGTGGACGGCCCCGTGTGTCGACACTCATGTTCGTGCTTGTTTGACATTTCGTGTGTCCATGCTTCCCATTGGCATATTGTGGATACTTAGTAGTTTGTGTGGCGATGCTTCCCGTCGGCAAGGGTTGCGAGGTTCACGCCTCACATCTGCGTGGAGCTATTGCTTCATGCATTGACGTTCCCCGTCAGCTTAGACTTGTGAGTTTGACGCCTCACGTCCGTGTAGAATTGGTGCTCCGTGTGTTGACGTTTCCGTCGGCATGAAGTTGTGAGGTTCATGCCTCATGTCTGAATGGAGCTGACTCTCCGTTCATCAACATTTCCCTTGGGTGTGTAGTTTTTCCACCAAGTATGGAGATAGGTGTCGTATCCGGGTAGCGCGGGGACCCCCTCTAGGAGAGTTTTGAAGGAACACTCCCTTCTTGAAGACATTTCTTGCATTCCCGAGCGTGAAACCCATTATATAGCCTTAGTGATTCGATCAAACGGTGACAACGTTTGCATGTCGTTTACCTCATGGAGGCGTTGTTTTTGACAACCCATTCGCATAATTGGGTGTTGCGGATGACCGTGGATGATGTTGTTGTTTGATGCTAACGGTCATTGATTGCTTTGACCTAAATGTTAAGGTCATAATCTTTATTTAATTATTTGTGATGATTGATCGCATGTCCTTAGTGTCTTGACTCACTATTTATTTTGTATTACCGTAGAGACCGTATGTAGCTGGTCAATAGATTGGCATCGTAAAAAATAAACTTGATCTTTACTTTTTAGCTTCTCGTAAAACATAGATGTTGAGAATATGTGTCTACATACCCCGCTCGTTGTAGCAGCGGGAATCTCTTTAAGAACAGTATTGTGTATGTGAAAATGATATAAAAAGTAAAGCAAGAAATTGAATCTGCAAGATTTAATTGGCCAGTCACAGTAGTCTGGTGGCTAAATTTAAATGATGTGAAATGTTTATATATTGACGGCTGAAAATTGATGATGTGAACAATTAGATGGCCTAAAGAGTGTGTGATATACAGAAATATATCATCATTATAAAATGTTAATGATTTTTTTTGTTTGCAGGAGATATAGACTTAGCTATAGGCTTGGAGAAGTGGGCCGAGGCCGAACGCTTGCTAGAAAGGCAGCATGGCACTGGCGAAGCCCCCAATAAGGATGAACGTGAAGCCCATGGTTGCTCTGTGTTTGATTCTTTTCTTCTGTCTTTTGCGGGTGTACCTAGGAAAAGACCGACCTTCCTGAAGGTTGCTCTTCCACGCTCGAAGCCTCCCGTATGAAGTCATTTGCGCCCGCGCCTTGTTTCTGTATGAAGCTAGCGATCGTATGCATCCTCCGCGCCAGTGCCTTGTATAAAGCTAGCGCGCATTGGGTGATCGATCATACAACAACTAGATCTAAATTTATTATTAGCTTTATATAAAACACAAATTTAAATAGTACAAATAACGCAGATCGAGATGTACAGCAACGCATATTGGGTTGTACAATAATACAGATCAGTTTGTACATACAACAACACAGACCGGGTTGTACAGCAACACAGATCGCGTTGTACAGCAACACTGACCGGATTGTACAGCAACGCATACCGGATTGTACAGCAACGTAGACCGGTTTGTACATCAACATACAAATCAGGTTGTACAGCAACACAGACCGAGTTGTACAACAGCACAAGACATGTTGTACGTACAACTACATTCGGGTTGTACGAACAACTACACCTAGCAGGTTGTACGTACAACTATAAAATTCAGTTTGTACGTACGACTACACTTAGCTTGTACAAACCATACACAATCCGAAGTACGAAAAAAAAGTTTGTCGAAAACTATCAATATGGGATCTAGTTTTGAAGATCTTGACGCGAGGAGTTCAAAACTGAAAACTTCAAGATATTTCGTTTTTAAAAAAACGAATCTCAAAATAAATGCATGTACAACCACCACCATGTAGCTGCCACTTGTCACCGCGTGGAGAAAAGGTCGGAGCAGAAACGAACGAAATTGCGACACTTGTCAGCACCGAAGCACACGCGCATGGAACTTTGCAAAGAGAACCTTTTTTCTAATGATTTCGTCTTTTGCACGTAAAGGACCGTGCTGCCCCTGCCCGTGCATTCATATGGATTCAGACGTCGTTTCTAATCTTCATTTAGCTAGCTGCAGCCGGAAGTCTGCACGTACAAAATTGTACCTGGGTCGATAAACCTCCTGACTTTTCCCTTCAAATTCTTCTAGATGATGTAACTATTAATTGATAAATGCGGCAGGTTTGAGACATACTCTTTCCTTTCAAGAGTACCTATGAGGACTAAAAGGATTTTGATGAAGCGGCCTGCCAACCTGATATATGTTGGTTCAAATTTCAAAAAAGAAGCAACATTCCATGGGCAAAACAATAAGCACATCGCACGGCAACAGAGCACCCCATGCAATGCACGCATCAAGCCGAAGCCGAGGCGGCAGCGAGCTTCATCTCGTCCTTGATGGCGGCCGCGAGCTGGTCGTACGCCTCCTCCCATGCACCCTTCATCTCGGGCGTCCACATCTCCGGGACGGCGCCCTCGATGGTCTCCAGCAGCGCCGTCTTGACCACCTCGAAGTGCGCGTCGGCGACGCCGGCCTTCACGTGGGTGGCGCCGAGCCGCCTCAGCGTGGCCTCCCTCACCTTCACGTCGCCGGTCTTCCTCAGCTGCGTCGCGGACTCGCAGGCCATGACGAAGACGGTCACGGCGTGGGCCTTGAGCTTCGGGTGGCTCTCCAGGGACGCGTCGTCGCCGGCGTCGCGCAGGAACGGGAACATCGGCTTCGCCGCCGGCGCAATCTCAAAGATCCTGTCGCGCACCAAATTAAGATAAAATTCGTGGGGTCAAATGCGTGGCACTCTCCATTAAGAAAGATTGCTGTTCTTGAGCGAGCGATGCAAGTAAAAGGGACACACCTGAGGAAGAACTTGAGAGCGATGGACTCGGAGTCCGGCTTCATGGCTCTCCATGAACGTAGGACCAGCTCCTCCTGTGCCTCACTGAACACCATTGACGCTATCTGCTGTTATGAAATTGGAGTTTTTGTGTGTGGGTTTCTGTGATCGTCGACGAGTATGAGTTGTGTTCGTTTTAGTAGCCGGCCGGCAAGGCCAGGGTGTCAGTGGTGGCTCTGTGTTGGCTCGAGGAGATGAGCTCGTGATATTTTTGTGTGCACGACCCTTGGATGCGTGAGCGGGCCATATGAACTTGTGATACTAGAGAGAAGGCGGGCTATCCTGATAGTTCATATTCAACGAAGATTTTTGGCCGATCGTCCACGTGTTGCCCGCATATCAAGATCAAGAAAATAGATCCGTTCTCCTTGTACTATTCTTCTCGGAGATTCTAGCTACATGGCCTGACTTGAACAAAGTTCGTCTTTATCGAAGAGAAGGTACTGCAGATGATTTTTTACATATATGCATGCACGCCAGTTAATTTCTAAAAATTCCAAAACTTGAGCGCGATGGCGGCGGAGTCCGGCGTCCGACGCGCGCATCAGCAGCTCCACGCTGAAGGTTGCGGCAAGCGGCAAAGGAAGGAGTGGGATGGCGCGACGTTGATGGTTGATCCATGAATGGCTCACGGTCATGTACGGGTCAGGTAGATGATGTGCTTGATTCAGGCCGTTGGGATGTCTCCAACGGCGAGACCCATCAAGTCCGGTTGTGTCTGTTTGGAAAATAATTTGTTTGTCATGTACAAACTAGTCTCATATAGTAACTTGGGCTCCACATATGAAGTGGATGAAATAATTAAAATTAAAGCTACACCGAGATTACATATTTGAGCGTCATTGAAACCATTCCCACATTGGCTCGAGCCTGATTATATTTAAACCACAAGTGTGCAATTTATTAATCATGATTGCAGCTTGTTAGGATCACATCCTATGTAAAATGAGTTTTTTTAACGATTTTGCTTGACATCTCCTTAAATCTAGAGGAATAATAAATGATGACAGTGCACAAACGGAGCAGAAACTCGAGGCGAGGCCTCACGGTAGCTCGTGTGCCACAAACAAGAAGCGTGACGGTTAAGTGCTGCTATGCATCCTATGGTTTTTGTCCGACGTTTGTACGATAGAAATCAAAGGACCTTTATTGGTTCCAGAGGCTGAACGAGGACCACCAGATTATAACGTCGGACACGGTGGCTATGGGTAGGTTTCGCTAACGTGACATTGTAAAAAATCATGTCAAACCGTTAGGTGCATCAGTGCATCTCTACTACTTATAAAAGAGCGAAGTTAAACTTTCCTATAGCCATCCAGAAAAGTGTACACAGAAGCATCAACACCGTTAGATCACCCCCACTTGATCAAATCTAACAGTCAATATCAATTTGATCATATTGGACGGTGGAGATCCATCCTGTCGACTCGGCAGAACAATTTCCTGCCGAGCTTTTGTCGCTCCGCGTACCCCTCACCGTCCATGCGATCCGGTTAATTAGGAACCTCCAGAGTAATCCCCGCTCCAACTTTCTTGCGTTCGAGATCCTCTCCTCTACGCCGACAATGGAGAGCGTTGAGGCAGATTGTGTAGACAGACCGCGCCGCCGCGGCCGTCGTCTTGGAACTGGCTCAGTGGCGGCGGAGGCCGCCGTCGCCGCGAGGGTCGGCCGCGAGGCGCCCGTCGACATCACCACCAGGGTCCTCTACGACCGGATCCAGTTCCAGGACGTCGGCGGCGCGTGGAAGCACGGCTGGAGGCCGCCTACATGGGCGGCGAGTGGGACGGCGAGAAGCTCAAGGTCTTCGTCGCGCCCCACTCCCACAATTCACCGTGTCCTCTGCTTCCTCTGCGCCACCCGGACACCGGACCACTG
Organism: Poa annua; assembly: GCA_026929855.1. Lineage (NCBI taxonomy): Eukaryota > Viridiplantae > Streptophyta > Magnoliopsida > Poales > Poaceae > Poa > Poa annua. Next base: position 94,744,202 of record CM049431.1, read on the forward strand.
CACCGAGCACTCCATGGAGACTGCCCAGGCAGCAACATCGGGACGCTGCTGTCAATTAGCGCCGATGGTCGCCGGCCTGACCTCGCGTCGGTCCCTCCACCGAACTCCCGCCGCTGTTCTACGGCCCCGTGGAGCAGTTACCGCGGTCGATCGATGGATCTGCTGGTTCCCCATCCGTTAAGCGGCCACGAACGGACAACCACGTCGCCGTGATGCTGCCAGCCGCAGGTAGCCGTCCGTCTGCCCAAGTCCAGTTTAGTAGATTGTAGATTTATACTAGCACATGCTTGATCCTAAGAGTTCGATCTAGCTAGGTAGCTAACTTGGATCGTTAATTGATTGCTACAGCTAGCTAGGAAAGCTAGGAAGCTGACTTGAAAATCGGTGATTGATTTGTAATTTGTTATCTATACTGATTTTTTTGTTTGACGTTCAGACTGGTAGATTTTGGGAAATTTTACTTTCGACGCCGTGTTGACAGCACTAAAATAGCAAGTTCGTATTTCACTTATCATCCAGATTTCACGAGAATGAAGGCAGGTTGCACGGTAATATCCACGTGTTGATTATTGATATATGAAAGGAAAAATTAAAGGATTTTTTCTCCTTATTTTGCTTTGTTTTTGGGTCCGAGAAGAGGAAAGTTGCAAGTTTGTTCAGATTTCGCGTAATGACTATTACCACTATATGTGCCAGGTTGTATTCCACATGCCTTTTACTTTTGACAGCTGATACATTGCAATTTTTCTTTGTAGATTGTTCTTTTTTAGCTTCCCTGTTTAATAAGACATTATCACTGATTTGGTTTCTCAGCTGAGTATGCTCAAGCTGGTCTTCGGATTGCTTTCCAGATCCTGTAGGACTTGGGCACGCAGAGGCTAAAGTACAAATGATAATATATACCTTCAGGATGTGTCAACCAGGTACATACGTAAAGTAGGCCATCACTTACAGGTCAAGTGCAATGACTCAACAGTTTCACTTGTATATCTTTTTTGCACATTTGATCGATTTCATTGCATGTTCATTGTTCATAGTTGTGTAATATTTCATCATACTCTTAAAAATGAAGGGGCCACCAATATTCTTATTGTCTTTGTTGCACTTTGGCTCAGTTTTCCCCCTGTTTTTTTGTTTGTTTCATAGGAGGCCCCCTCCATTGCAGATAAGGACAATGAGATTTCCTGCTGGTCGGCGACCTCCTCCCCGAGCTGATAGCGCCGGCAACGTCACATCTCGACCTCAATACACAATAACGCTGGAAGTACAAGAGAAAAAGTGAAGGTTCAAGTTTGATGATCAACTGGTGTTTTTTCATACGTAAGTTTCAATTGGCACTGTCCTACAAGGGCAAATTCTTACGTATTTTTTTCTTGAGCAATGTCTCACTCTGGAAATAGCAACAACTTAATTGTGAACATATATGAACTTTGACTGAAATAATAGTTTGACAGAATTAGCTATCATCAGATTTTCTACTTTGTTCAATTTAATGTGTTTCTTTGAAGTTTGCAAAACACCTTGGATGTGTGCATATGTATTTTTGTAGTTCTAACTGTTTTTTATGCGAAAGGACAATGGGGAAGACCCCTACTGCGTCATTGTGACTTGTAGTAGAGAAGCTTAGTAAATGATACTAGCGTGGTAAATGATATGTGTTTTTCTGTATTGGACTATCCAGTGCAGTTATTCAGACATGTCACCGTGTTGTTTGTGTTGTTAGCGTTCAATTTTTTTTGTTGCTGCCTATAACTTTGCAATGCCATACAAATTGGGAAGATGGACACCCTCTCTTCCTTCCCCATTCGATTTGTTTCGTAAATTTGACGATAATTCATCATACTACGTTACTATTACTACTTCAGAATATAGAAAAAGGGATATGTTAACAAATTTTGGGTGAGAAATAGGAGATATTTGTTGCCTAACAAGAATTTTAGGAAAGAAATGTTCACACTGTTGATAACCAGGGGATCTTAGTTCATGAACTTTATACTTTAGAATTGATTTTCCATGGCCATGACCTTCATATTGCATAACTGAAGAATTTTCTTCATACTAAACAATAAACCATGAACACTATCATCCCTGTAATTTGGTTTGGCTTTTGCTCATATTTATTTATTCAAATGCATGAACACTGCTCATGTCTATTACCATGACATATGTAGGTTATAAGCTACACTAGATGAATTCTTAAATGTGTTACCATGTCAGTATAGATTTGTGTGTTACTGAAAAAAAAATTACACGTAACTACAAAGAGCTCAAGTATATTTTCAATGCTCATTATTTATTATCTAATACAGAAGTTGCATGTTTAGTTTCTTTCATCTCCTGCGTCTCTGTCAGCTTTTTCAATTGTCACTTGTTTGTCCCTGTTTAGATCACTTTTTTCTGAAAGACCATGCCCCAGTGGCTTGACATATTGTCACTTTTGCAACAGTTTTAGATTTCCAACAGAAAACAGTAAGGAGGAGAAGACACAACAAGCATAAAGAAAAATAACCTCAATTGCTCATTATTTGATTTCCTACTCAAGGTACTACTTCTTGGATTTTATCTTGAAAGTTCTAGCATCAACAGTTTTAGATACAATCAAGTTTTTGTTATAATGTGCATGGTTTGTACACATGTCGTTACTGTTTAAAATACATAAATCTGTGTTGATTGATAGGCTTGTGTAATTAGTGTGAACTCCTTGTATTAAGCAATGTTTCTTCTTTTGATGATTTCAACATGCTGATGTTTCAGCGATTAATGTACAAAATCCGGAGAGAAAACCAATATGAATGTACTCTTACTGTAGCTACTCAGACGACATGGCAATATAGTCGAGAGGACATTACATGGTTTCTATATCTTGGAGGAGTTGAGGTTAACATCCTCTCAATGTTTAGAATCCCTTGTTATCACCCTTGCATTTTGGGAAGAAGAGACGATGGTTCGTCAAAACGACATGTTCTAGACAAATGTATATTTGCTTCCATCTTCGTGGATTCAAGAATTGTATAACTTGAAGTCACCATTGTTTCTTGGCACAATATTTATTCGTTGTCACGTGTATGCTAGGAAAAAACAAAGAAAACACATGACAAAAATGCCAGGAACATTTTGGATTATCTCGCATTGGTAGTCGAGATATCATCATATCTCCAAGTATGCCAAGAGAAACTAAGCAAATGTTTGTTGTTTGTCGAAATGATTTTTGCTAGACAATGTAATTAAGTATATCAAAATATGGACTGTTGTACTGAAATAGCAATGAAATGAAATGTTTAGCCATGAGGCTTTGAGTTTTACCATTAGTAGTGGGATTGCATGCTACTGGTTGATTATTCTTGACACCAGTAGGCTGAGCTGCCAGAGTTTTAAACCCTCGACATTAGTGTCATCGCATCCACATCATAAATATGACCTTCGTAAGGAAAGAATGAAGGAGAAGGAGGTGACGGAGTAGCGTAGCATCGCAGTATCGCACGGTCTGATTAGGAGAATGACCTAGCAAGTGAGAGATCAATAGACTTTATCATCATCATGTAGCAAGAGGGCATCACGATTTCTGCAAGGAAGGGAGGAGTACAACACATTTGAGCAAAGTGTAGAATTCCTTAATGATTATATAGACGTGTGTTGCACGTGCATTTCAACTAGTGTAGTTAATTTCATTTTATATACTCTTGACCAACATTTTAGTAAAAAATGAACTAAGCTGAAACCAATTAAACAACAATAAACCATTTTTGCCCACGCCTACCAATAGAGTTAAACAAGAAATGATGCATCTAGCCCTATCTTATTTTTTTCCTCAACTGAGATCTTTAAACAACATTTCACCACATTTTATAAATAAAGCACCAACCACCATGCAACAAGCAAACAAACACACCAGGACACAGGTTGAGGCAGCAGCACACACCAAAGGAAAAAGAAAATGAAAGAAGAACTAGGAGTGTGGTGGCTCAACCGAGACCTAGCCAAGTCCTTTTATAAAACTCTTAGAATGCGTGCCGCTAGATTAGATCTCGACTATGCTAATGTTATCGTTCCAATGTCAGATCGAGCTCATAGTTTGCTAACATTTGTAATCCTATTTGTTGTGGCTCTTCCCTCTGACAGTGGCCCCAATAACTGCACCAGGAGACTGGGTCCCATCTGTCAGCGTCACACTGGTGGATAGCGCACCGTAGAAATCAAATTGCAGCACCGGCTCAGCACTCCATTAATCCCAGCGTTCATCTGATGATCTCCACGCCAAACCATTTCGCCGACCCGCCACCTTGGGTTTGACCTTCAACCATGGATGCCGCCGACCAGTCGCCGGAGGAGGTGTACTCCGTGTGGGCCCTCCCGCCGAAGCACGTCCGCGACCGCCTCCGCGCGCTCATGGCCGGCCTCCGCGCCGCGCACGGCGGCCCGCCCTTCGAGCCCCACGCCACCGTCGTTGGCGCCGTCCGCCTGCGCCGTCCCGCGGCAATCCAGGCGCTCCGAGCAGCCGCGGCCGCCGCCGGCGTCGGCCCCTACACCGCCCGCGTCACCGGCGTCGCCCGCGGCGACTTCTTCTACCAGTGCGTCTACCTCACCCTCGAACCCACCCCCGAGGTTAGCCTGCCCGACTCGTTTCATCCTCTCCTACCAGCGATTCCCTACTCCCGCAAGTGCGAATCGAGAGGTCGATGTGTGCCGAGTTGCGATTTGCTCAGCGTTTCGCAGCTCTGTTAGTGATTTGAAATGTCTGTACAGCATGTCTTCAGGTTTTCCCAATTGTTTGCTCTGCTCACATCCCGCTATCTGAATTTGGCAGGTGATCCAGACAAGCGACCACTTCTGCGCCCACTTCGGTTATCAGAGATCAACCCGTAAGTGTAGCTAGCACCTGCATTTTGTTTCTGCTTCTGAGATATAACAAGCTAAACCGATTGACAACAACTGATTCCTGGATTTACGCAACTGCAGCGTACATGCCACATGTTAGCCTCTTGTACGGAGACCTGACAGACGAGGAGAAGGAAGCAGCGAGGAAGAAGGTGGAGGAAATGGACAGTGAACTATCCGGACTGCAGTTTGAGATCTCTGAGCTCGCGCTCTATAGAACGGATACAGAGGATAAAAGCTTGGAATCCTGGGAACTGGTGAAGGTGTGCAACCTTGAGAAGAAGTGATCTGTTTCCTGTCGATGATCCTTCTGCTGTAAGTTTGTGACTGCTCCTGCGGTCTTGTAACATTATGTTTAAATTTTAAGTGCTTCGTCTTCATCTCCAGTAGCCCTTTTGCTTTGAACAAGGAGTAATAATGTAAACACTGGATCTATCTTGGGCTTACCTTGCCACTTGTGGGCATTAATTCAAAGTTGGCTGATAATTCTCTTCAACTAATAACATCTTGGATTTTCTGTCAAAAATAATTAGAATGATTTCAATTGTGTTGATTTTATTAAATAAAACGTTGAAATGCAGAGCCTGACTTCAGAACGAATTGAATGGAGCTTAACTAAATATTCTAAAAGGCTGAGTAAGTTTATATCTTGGGTGTTCCCTCGAGAATACTTTACACAATCATATGATTAACTAATAACTGAGATATATCCCATCAAGTTCATCGTAGCTGAGGATGCATATTATGCTGCATATGTAGATGATACAGGGCATTCTACATAGTGCACATTATTCGTGATACAAAAGTACAGTATGCCATGGAATGGTCTGCACTCTGTAGTATATAGTCTACTCCCCTTGAGAACTTTCTGGCCTAAACCTTCTTCCGCCTGATCCACCTTCCCTCTGACAGTTGAAATATGAGGCAGCCACAATGTTGAGGTGGTGCTCACGTGCAAAGCTCCTGCAGCTGAAGTTCTGTCGCATGTCGGGCGCAAAAACAGTGCCCCTCCCTAGTTGCTGGAGCAGCACAAATACCATCCGGTGGATACCTGATCTAGGATCTGGTTTTTCATAAAGCACAAGCTCGTGGCCTGCAAGAGCACCCTAGTATTAATTAGAAAAGAATTGAAAGAGAATACAATTGGGTGGAAAAATCTAGTCAGTAATCTGCAGCGTAGTTTACTCTCTTTAGTTCTAGGCAACTAGAAGTCTTGTGCTCGTGTTATATAATCTTCATGTACGCGTGCAACCTCCGTTCTGCTGTATATGTTTGTTGCAAGCTGAACCATATATGGCAAGACTCTTTAAACCAATATAAGACTGAACGATTAATTGATTTCATGAATTTTGTGTTTGTACATGCGAAAGTATATCAAGTGTACATAATAAATATAAAGAGGCTATCCTTATTTTTTTAAAAGAACCCTTGTTTCTCTGAGCTGTATTATCTTAAAGTCCCCTTTTATTTTCAAAACATATGCATGCCATTTTACGCTGTTCCTAGTTACCTTTTGTTTAGCTTTAAGATATCCCAGGGTTAATGATGGCCTAAATTACAATTAACTTGTACTGACTCTGTTAATTCTATGGTAGTCAACAGGTTTTAGGGAAACAACCTAACTTGGCTAATTTCCGCATCCTCAAAGTTCAGCTAAATAAAAAAATCACATGGAACAAATTGGTGTGCATGATATCATACCAAAGCTGACACCAGTTGTTGCAGGAACGTCTGCCACCATCCTAAACAAGAGTGGAGATATATTATAATGAGAGCAAATTAAGTAGGAAGCATAAATCAAAATGTGTCGGGGAAGAACACAAATGGGTGGACGGTTTGGAATCATATGGGCGAGAATAAGAACATGTTGCATTTAATTTACCAGTGCAAATACTCCCTTAGTGACGGGTGACTTGGGCTTGGGGCGTCTGGATCCACCAGTATCTTTAAAAGATCAAGACAAACTAAAACAAGTCAACATGTGATTTATTTCTGTTTGCTAGGAAAAAAATAGTCATCTACTAGACCTTCTGTTTCTATGGAATTCCTTCTCGATTATACTAGTGAACCATGTATAACAGTTCAATAACCAAAGAATGGGCGTGTACTGTCCACTAATACAGTTAGAAGCTTACCAGGGTGTAGAGAACTCGCATGTCATTGCCACCGATATCAACTCGCGGCTTGCTTACAACTGCAGATGGCCTTAGCTCGACACCAGCTACAACTAGCCTATTGTTGTAGGCAATTCTGAGTGGAACAGTTGATGTAAATGGATCCAACACATCTTCTATAACATGAGCCACAACCAAGGGATCCGCTGCCGACATATAGAGAACTACCGGTTAACGGCCTTGTCTGTTATTCTGTTAACCTATCTCTCTACGGGCCTGAAGAAACTGTGTTGATGCATGAACTACTTGTACTGCGCGATGAGGGTTGTCTTATTCACCTTTCAAAAGTTTTGATACTAGCGTCATGTCGTGCGTCACCTGCACGTGTGATGTCCTTGATATTCGTCGATCCTCGACTTTATGGAATAGTCAGTCTGTAGATATTTCGGCATCCATGCTTAAGCCTATTAGCATTGTTGGGGTGTAACGTAACAAGCCTGTAACCTGTTGGCAATTGTTACCTGAATCAGCTCTTCCTTTGATCACAACCTTACCATATTTCTGAACGGAACGATGTAGTGGTGCTTAACATGTACGTCCACTTGATGTGCTTGAGTTCATCCATTCAATTGCATGCTTTAGTGGTATTAAGTAATTTACCTTGTGCATTTTAATATATCAGCTGATACTGTTTTATTGTTGGCATGTAATGTGCTTGTACAGCATTAGCAGATCCTTTCTCCTTCTGAAAAATCATGTTTCTTATAGCTTAGAGTAATCATTTGATTTAAATTCAGGGATTACAGAAATGGACTAGTGGGAATAGGAACCATGAGATTCAACCGACAATTGCACTCAGGCCACAGTAGTGGCCACATTAGCATTGTTTACAAGGAGAACTGTTTCTACTGGAGCCTGCCAAGTTGCAGTGATACTCTATGTTGGAATAGGGCTATCACTCTTCAGTTGTCTCTGAAAAAGTGAGCCGTGTGCATCTTCTTGAATCCATTTCTATGTTTTGTTCAAATTTTAGCAAAGATCTAAGGTTATCCAGCCTAGCTTGATCTGATTCGTACTCTCCATTATTTAACATATAATAAAACACATTACAACACTGTTTGCTCTTATCTTGGCTTGATTTCTAACCTCTCCTTATAAGTAGTTATGCAAAGCAGCAGGCCTCATGTGTTTTAGTATTTTTGGCCAATTTTTTGTAACACCATTTTTTTTTGATAGGCTAGCCTATGCGGACATAAGGATGCAAGCTTGGGCTGATTGGGCCAACCCAACAACCCATCCAATTGTTTGCTATGCGCACAAAGTAAACTGTCAGTTTAGTGGAAGTATCCATTGATTAGATAAAACGGGCCGTGGGTTGGTTCACACATGCATCCCTACCCATTCAGGACTTGAAATCAGTGTCTGAACTACCTATGGGTATTATTAATATGGCATATAGAAAGCTGATAAAGTTGACTGCTACGTTTTGTCACTTCATGATCTACGATAGCAAAGTGGAATACAATTGTACCTTCTTCACAGGGGGGAATAGATGAATATATACCCTAGAGCACCTAGATATGCGACACAAAAGAAATATCAGGTACACTAGGTGATCGCTTGTACTCATCCCTTCACTAAACGGAGGCTATAATTTTTCTCTTGATTCTCTATCTTCAATGTTAGAAGAACGTCTAGAAGGCAAGCTGGCTGACAGAAGACATAGTACTTGGTATGGCTTGTAGTGGTTGTGTACTGGAAAATTATCTGATTTGGTTACCAAATGCTCAGATGTGCTCCTTACATATCCTCGGTGAACAAACATGAAAGGAGGACATCTTTTGTCAAGATAACAATGTTCACCAGAAAGGCGTAAGACTAAATAGGAGAAGAATTTGAATATTCCTTCTATCTTTATTGTACATTTATTGAGAGGGCAGTATTCACCTTTTAGTGCTGAAGCTAGCTGTATTATGTTGTACATTTTGTTAGAGTAGGATTTTTGGCTCCTGAGCTCTAGTGCTCCCTAAATTTAAAAAATATATATTTACAAATCACAAAAAATTATGTAAAAAAACTCCAGATGTACTCAATGATGTATACTACGAATGTGCTAAATCCCTCTTAATTTTTTTTGTATTCTGAGCTATACAAAAATGAAAAAAGTATGGATCTAAGTATAGTGGACAGTTCATATTTTGATAACTACAAAATTCATAAGATTTTTTTTTTGTGTAGCTAGAGTTAAAAGAATTTGATGTTGCGATTTTACGTGCTTTTAGAATACATCATTGACTACATCCAGCATTTATTCAGAGTTTTTGGAAACTTGTAAATATATGATTCCCTATTTATTTTAAATAGAGGGAGCACTGGAGCCAAAAGGAATTTTCGATTGCTATTCCAACTTTTACCCTTTGGCCTTTATTTGTTTAGGGAAGGGACAAGGTGGCATGAATTTATGTCCTTTCTGTTACTTATTCATGGATCTAATTTCTGTATTGGGTGACTATTAAGACCTGAAGGTAGGCTTCAAAATATTTATCACCATTTGTGTGTAATTTATTTCATGGAAATTCGGCATTCAATTTGGGAGTCATTGCATGACATGGATGAAACTCCACTCTGGCACCTGGTTCAGATGCAGGTAAGTGCTCTCTCTTCTATATGTGACTTGTGTATAAAACACTCAAGTAATCTTGTACATTTACTAGCGTTAGATCCTGCCTATAATACTTGTTATGTAACTTGGATGCTTGTAGGAGAATGATCATTTTCTCCTGATCGATTTGGAGGTTCCAAGATTCTAAACTGAACGGTATCCTTCACGTGCACTCTGCTTTTAGTCGTAGAGCAGGTATATTTCCTGTTTGGAATGGAAGTATTTTTTGTGTGTGCTCCGGTATTCAATTCAATTTTGAACTAAATCCCAGAGCGCGCACACATGATACTACCTCTAATCCAAACAATTGCTTTGGCTGGAGCAATCCGATGCTGCGACCTTATGCTACTTTACTTGTCTGCTTTCCTGCGTATCCAAAGCAAGCAACTTTTGTGTGATTCTTGGTGATTTTCCACATGCCTTTCCAGGATGTTGCTGCTGCAAATTATTGGTGTTGATTCTACCCTATCCAGTATCCACACACGTACCTGCCTCAGCGCTGGGATGATCTCCGCCGGCCCTGTGCTTTGAATAAAGGCGCCACAGAATCTTCTATACTAGTAAGTATTCGTCCTCTCCTGATTCTTTCTCTGGATACCGGCCGCTGCCACTCGCCGGATGGTCGGCGGAGGGGGGCGTGCTGACGACGACTCGCCGGACTTGGACGGGATTCTCCTCTCTGCCTCCACATATTACCCACGGCTGGCTCTGCCTCGAGCGAGCAGCCATGGCGACTCGCCGCTCGGGCCTCGGTTGACGCAATTTCTAGAGGGAAAAGCCCAGGAGGGGAGAACATGGAGAAATGCCCGGGCCGCGTAGCTCTCTGGTTCTGAAGGCCTTGCTTTTCGGTTCCAACCCCTGAATGGCGCAGGCTATTCCGGCTTAGGCCCACCCGACCCCAAAGTTCTTTTACCTAGGCATGTTATGATATGGGATTGTGTAATCTTTTTACACTAGATGAGCGCCAAATTTTCTTTTGATATTTCGAAATACTTTTTTCTGATGGCAGGAGCATATGATCCCATGTGGCCAATTTAATTTCCCTCTTTTTTACATACTCTAGAGTAGAGTCTAGAACTCACCTCCACCCCTTCTGGCTCCATGGTTTAGGGGTTGCTCAAATTTTGAAATTTATCCTGAAAATTTGCAATTTGATTTGCGCATTGTTATTATTTAGGATTCATCAACATGTAATTACAATGTATGTGGTGTGATAGTCGAGTTAAATTATTGTTTTCGAGGCAAAATGCTTTTTTGAAAATTTTGAACTTCCACAATCAAAAGAGGTAGAGCTATCTAAAGAGATAAACTGTAAGGAGGAGGCACCCAAGAAGATTGAAGGGTCTGTTCAGACCCCCTCCCTCCGCTCCAGATTTTTAACTCCGCGGAGCGCGTGGAGCTTGGTTTTGGCCACTTCGTAAAAATAGGCTACATATTCTTCTGCTCCGCTCTTTTGGCTCTGTGGAGTCGTTGCGTTTTTTGAAAATCCGAATAGGCCCGAAGAAGAGAATACACATACCAGAGATAAAAAGGCAAATATGTATCGTTTATATTACTCCCGAAACTTATATTCTTGGACGGAGGGAGTACCTGAAAGTTGTGTTTTTTTGCGGGAACGATAAACTGATGATTATTTTATAGTTTCGAGCGATTTACGGTATTTTTAAAAAAACATTCGAGGGATTTACGGTAGGTGGTAGAAGTACTCTCATTCACGGTTGAAACAGTGTTTTTTTACACCGACTCCTACCCGGAGCCGGCTCGTCTGACTTTGCTCTTACAAAGTCAGGACCCTGACATAGCCTATATCCACCGTACAAAACCAATCCAACGTCTCTCCTCCTCCTAGTACTAGTTGCTGATGCTACCGCTCAATTAACATTGAAGTCCAGCATCCCGTGACCGCGCCGCCGTCGTCTCGCCGCTCGCCAACCCAACTCAGAGCTTCCTCCCTCGGACGAGTCCGTCCTTCCTCGCCTCCCTCCCCAATCCTTATTCTCCTAGCCATAGCCGAGAGCACAGCGTAGGGAGCCATGTGTGGGCGCCCGGCGTCTCGGCGGCGTCGCTCCGACAGCGCCGCTCTAGCGTAGGGAGCCATGTGTGGGCGACCGGCGTCTCGGCGGCGTCGCTCCGACAGCGCCGCTCTGGTAGCCATCACCAGACCATCTGCTCCGGTGAAAGATGAGGCGCAACAGGATTCTCTAATCCAATACTCCAATCCTCCAAGATCAGGTACTCTGCTACTGCCGGCACACTTGAGAATTCAACATAATAGCAATTTTGTAAAATTTAAATAACTTCATGGTTGCAAAAGGGAGTCTATAAATGTTCTGAAAACATTCGTTTGCTCGCAAAATATAGAATAGAGTTGTCTTGTAGCTTCATGGTTGCAAAATATACAATAGTTCAACAAAATAGCCTCCTGGTTGCTTGATCAAAATATGTCTTCTCCAATGGAGGTTACAGAGCTAGGCATATTCAGTAGCTGCGTAAAGTTTGTAATATGGTCATATCCATGCAAGTCTTTCTGTACAGTACGCTCTACCGAATGATTTTCTTGTATATTAACCTTCTTCTTTTTCTGCTTGTGTCCCTGCTACATATGCAAATTTAGATATCAGTGTTGGAGGAAACTACATTTGAATGATCCAATGTGTGATTTATATACCTTAGATAATGGTGCAGTGATTGTAGTTGGTCCTATCTTTTTTGCTTTATACTGTCGTTCAGTCCAACTCTTCCTTCTTTTAGAATTTTTACCTTCTTTGTTAACCTCCTTTTTCTTTAGGCGTGCAGCAGCCAATAAATCATTTGATGTTGTAGTAGTCACTTGAGCATTCAGTACAATATTTGATGTTGCTGGAGTCACTTGAGCATTTGACAATAGCTGTTTCACTTCCTTCCTAAGGTTATCAAGTGTATTCTCAATTAAAACACAACAATCTTCAGAACTGGATGCTTCAGTCACCAAGTTATAGAATTTGTGAGATAGGAAATGTGTGCGGTGAAGGGCATCTACATTTAGATCTGCAACTACAATTCTTCCATGACTATCTTGAACTGTTCCCGCGCGTGCTTCTCTAGTCCATCGCTTCAAAATATAGTGTTCTGGAAGTAACTTAATGTTCATCAAATCAAGGGCTTTCAAAGCATGTGCACACAGTACTCCTAGTCTCTCAAATTGACCACAATCACATGATGCTTTTTGTTCCAAACGGTTACCTTTAACTTTCCATTCTTCTTGAAATATTGGTTGGTCAAAAGGATAACCAATTTTAACCATGTATACATATTGTCCATCTAGTGCTTCAGCACATGCTGCTATAGATCTTTGGTACTCCTTCTGAAAAAATTCAAATATAACAGGAGTATAGAGGCTGCTGACTTGCACCAACATTGGAGTTTCCATTCTGATTTTTGGTAAGTACTTCCTAGAATCAAACTCTGAGTTGATCTCAACGTCTCTTTTCACTTGGACAGCTCTTTCAAAATGTTGGAAAAATCGGACAATATCTAAATCTGACTTCAAATGATGCTTTAAGTCATTATTAAGACTCTCACTTAGTTGTGTGCTCCTCATACCCAAGGTAAAGGCATTTTTCATGAAACATTCAGCCCACTTCTTTTTCACTTTGTAAATACTATTGAACCAAGTCTGTGTTTGCACTTGACTTCTCATATTTTCAAAAGCTTCTTCAAATTCGTCTTGCTTCTCATGTTGATACATACAAGCACTAAATTCTGCAAGAAGAGTTGATTCCTTGTCCATATAACTTGATAAGTGTTTGAGAGCATTTTGCATAATGTGAAAGGTACACAATCCATGTCGTGCTTCTAGGAAAATATGTTCAACTGCATTTCCCATTGCTGTGTCTTGATCAGTATATATGGTTCTAGGATGCTTCTGGTTATGTATTGATAAGAAAGAAGCAAACAACCATTTGAAAGATTCAAATGTCTCATCATAAAGAAGAGAAGCACCGAATATAACCGTTTCTCGAAAATGGTTGAATCCAACAAACACACCAAATGGCCTATGTTCTTTGTTTGTTCCAAAAGTGGTGTCAAATGTCATAACATCACCAAAATGAGCATAATCAATAATCATCTTGGCATCAGCCCACATAATGTTTGTTATATCTTCATTACAGTCTAGTTGTACCTCATATCTGAATGATGGATTCTCTGTAGCCCTGTCTTGAAAATATTTTAACATACTACCCGCTTCACCATATTTCAGGTCTCTTTGGCGCTTGGTTCTCAAATGATTTTTGTGATCTCGGCGAGTGTAGCTGAGATTAGATGGTCCACCAACTCGTCGACTAGCAAACTCATGAGCAGCTTTTGGTGTAATACCCGAGTCATCCGCAATCTCAATTTCAAGCGCCTGCACTTCAGAGATCATTCGTTGTGATGTCAACAGGTGGCATGCTTCTGGCAGTTGAAGTACGTGGTTATGTTCAAGAAAAATATCAGATATTGCCCAATTGCCAGCTTCACGATTTATTGAAAGGGTCATACGAACTGGGCAGTCAGTTCTAGTCTCAGCTCGAGGATTCTTAACCATATTATCTCTTTTATCTACAGACTTTAAACCCTCTTTGGAACAAACAAACTTGCAAGAGGTAAATTTACCATCAAATTTGCTTTTATTTTTGTACCTCTGTCTGATGCTGAACCCTATCCTTCCTCCATAATCCCCCCAAAATTTCCAAGCATCCTCCAGGGTGCTAAATTTCTTACCAAGCTGAGGTATCCAAACAAATGTTACATTTTCTCTGTAAAATGCACAAATTTAGTTGCAGAAAAAACATGCAGAAAGCACAGTTGTAGAAAACATGGGCTGATTTATTTGTAGAAAACATGCATCAAGCACACGTGCAAACATGAGCTACCATTTATCTATAGAAAGAACAAGCAGACATAAGAAAAAAAATTCTCTCTTACTTGTTTGAATCTGCAGTGGATTGGGTCTCCATTAGAGATTAACTAGCTCAAAGCGTCTAGCAAATCGAATCCTTGCTCCTTGTTCTTCTAATCTGGATGGTCATACTGGCAAGAACAAGCAAGGAAAAGGTGAACATTTAGAAGCAGGGAGAAGATGAATCGTGAGAACTGAGAAGAAAGGGGAAGGGAAAGCGCGGGAGTTGTAAAAGGAGTGGTCCTATTTTCCCTCCAAAACAGATCAACACCCGTAAGTAGTAGTACTAGACGCGGTAGCAACAGCAACTAGTGCTAGGAGGAGGAGAGACGTTGGATTGGTTTTGTACGGTGGATATAGGCTATGTCAGGGTCGTAAGAGCAAAGTCAGACGAGCCGGCTCCCTCCTACCCATGCCGCTGGGCGCGCTTCCCAACGGATTCCACCCCAAAGACCCAAGCTCGTCCCAACACCGCCGTAGTCATCAATATCTGGGACGCTGTCGCACTGCCACAGCGCGCCTCCTCGGGTCCCTCGCCGTCGCTTTCCTCCTGCGCTCCACTCCACTGTCTCGTCACCCCCGCCGCTGCCGGTGGTGGCCACGGGCGCGGGAAACAGAGCAGGGTAGTAAAAGCAGGGGAGCAACGCCAGGGAGCCCTCCCGCGATGGCCGCCACCGGCAGCGGCGGCGGCGGCGGCGCCCCGCCCTTCTCGATCCGGTACGGCAACTCTCAGAATCTCACTGAACCACCACGCCTCCTCCGCCGCATTGCGCCGCTCTGACTGACGCCCGCGGCATTCTGTTGTTGCTTTCTTGTTTTGTATGCCAGCGGCTTCGCGGCGCGGGCGCGGGCGGGCGCGGCGGACGAGGGCGGCCGGTGCTGGCCGCTGGGCGGCGCGGCGGGCGCGCTGCCGCCGATAGAGGTGCGCCGGTTCCGGTGGTGGGCGGACGAGGCGGCGCTCGCCAGGGAGCTGGCGGAGGAGGACGGCGAGGAGGAGCGCAGGAAGGCGGCCATGCGCCGCAAGCGGTCCGTCGTCGAGCTCTTCGCCGCCGTGCCCAGGGTCGCCGCCGAGGGGGGCGACGGGAGGAGGGTCAGGAGGAGGCTCGACAAGCCCGGGGGGTTGGCCAAGAAGGGGTTCAAGAAGGACAACAAGGCCCCCGCCGAGGTTGCCGCCAGGAAAAAGGTACGGTTTTTCTTGTTTGCGGTACTTACATTTTCATTGCCTTTGCTTGGATCTGGAATGTGTTTGTGCTAGCAGATTTGGTAGGATGTTTAGGTGTGTGGAAATGGTTGCCTCCGGTTTTCCGGCATCTGTGAAATTTTCGCGAGCTCTGGATGCGGTAGATGTATGTAGCCATGTATTTTGCGAGCAATAGAATGTGGATCCACGATAATGACCGGCTTGCCAGGAAGCTTTTGTATTGAGTGGATCAACCTTCAAATCTGACCCAAAGGCCGCTAGGGTTTCCTCTCTCTCTTCTCCGGCAAGATCGCCCTTCCCCTCATCCAGGTGCAGGGAGACGGAGGGAACTCATCTTGGTCCAATGTGTACATTCTTCTCGTTAGGTCTCTGCTCGCGTGTATGAGAACTGATGTCGAAGCAGTGGCGGCTACATTGCACCCGTCGGACAAGCATCGGACATAAAATGTCGGATGCAGAGCTATTCCGTTGCAGCAATGTAGTCCCTCCGGCATCCTCCCCGTGCTGACGGTTTTTGCTCAGATGCCGATGGCGGGTTTATTCTTTTGGTTAGTTAGAACTGATGTTGAGGCAGTGGCGGCTGCATTGCAGCTGTCGGACAAGCATCGAACATAAAACTTCGGATCCAGAGCTATTCCGTTGCAGCAATGTAGTCCCTCAGGCATCCTCCCCGTCCTCTGACGGTTTTTGCTCAGATGCGGACGGCATGTTTATGGGGTCGTCATCCTATGGATTTAGAGAGCCAGATCAATTGAGCAACGTGTCAGGAGTTTGGTTATGTTCGATGCTTCTCCCAGTGACTTTCTCGATATTCAGTTGGTCAGTAAGGACATGTTGGAAGTGTTGGCAACACCAGTGGTTATGTCAGATCTGGTTAGGGATGATGATGGACCTTCGTTTTGCTTGGTGTGCAGGGTGGTTTGTTCGGTTTCGTCGTCCAGGCTTTTCAGGAGTTGTGGCGCCGGGTCAGAGCGCCGGGAAGCTTGGGTCGTGGCCCTTCCGATGTTTGATCGACATTGACTTTGTCCCGTCTCTAGGGGCGTGCATCAGTTGTGGTCTTCAAAAGCCACAAGGCTATTGGAGTTTCTTAGGTGTTTGTGGTGTAGCGGTGGTTGGTTGTCCCTAACTGTTGCAGCGATGACTGCTCTTGTCCTTGTAATTGTTTCCTTCACATGAATCTGATCTGAAATGCCTTTGGGTGTTTCCTCTTTAAGAAAGGATTTTTTTTTTTGAGAATTTGCAATCGAGAGTTAGATGTCGATTTGTGTTGAATGTGATCTTACAATAATTGTTATGTAGGTCCTTACTCTCGTATGGTCATCTGTGCTTACTCCTTTACTTCATGATAAACCACTAATGGGCCAAAGAAAGAGTACAGCTTCTTTCTTCGTTCGATTGTTTCATGTCTTTTTTCAGGATCCGTGATCGACATGCTTACCCTCGTTGTTTCAAATGCTAACTGAATGACATTCATGTGATATGGTTTATTGACCATTTGGATGCGACAAATGAAAATTGGAATGCCTACTGTAGACCAAAAGATTATAGTTCTATACATACATTATCTCCTGAAATGGCATAGTGATGTACTGTGTGAAACTAGGAGGGTCCAGTTTCTTGAAACAGAATAAGAAGCATAGTAGGATATCTATGAACATAATTAAAAGAAACTAACATCTGTGTTGAATGTATTGTTAGTATTCACACTTTGATTATGCCGCATTTGGGTTTGTTATGTGGTACACTGCTGTTCTAAAAGCCTAAAACTACATTTACAAGCAGGATCTTTTCCTTTTCAGGAGAAAAGTGGAAATGTGAAAGGTGTCTCACTTAGCATCTCTCAGTTATTTCAAGATGCCATACAAAAGAGGAAGCTCAAAAAATCTTCATGCAATAAAAGGAAAAATCAAGAGGTCTCAGTTTTATTGAACAAGAAAAATATAAAGGGAAGCAAGAAGTCAGTTTTGTCTAATCAGAAGGTTATCAAGAACAGTAGTGAAGTTCAAACCATTCTTAAGAAACACTTAAGAGCAGGAGATTCCACATTTCTGAAAGACTCTGATGCTACATTTCCATCAAAATCTTCTCTCAAATCAAAACATGTTACTTTTTCTACCACGGATGACATATGTGAATTGACTGCCTCCCGTCCTAAAGATAACACATATCAATCACAGGTAGTGCAGGCATCCCAGAAACCTTCTGAGAGAGACAGTTCTCAGGTAGTTGATGATCAACACAACACAGAAGGTGCTATATCAGAGACTGTTGAGGGGGATATTAGCTCTTTATCTGAGAAGGTAGGTTCAACTGGTGCCTCCCACACTGTTCCACTTAACAATTCAAATGAGAAAGCTATACTGCGCAATTCCATGGATCTGAATCATTGTATAGAGATTTCTAAAAGGGGCAACGGTAACCGTATGAGCTCCATGAGCTCAGATGCCTTATCTAGTCATGGGCTTGCTCAAAACTTTGTTGACATGGACTTCACTTTGAAAGAAGGCTTTACTTTGCAAGAAGGCATGTATCTAGGTATTGGGCGTCAAGCCGAACGGATGATACCACAAGGGTCATTTACCCCTGCTGGTTTAGCACTCGACACGAGACCAGGAAATCTCATGAGAAGGCCGTTGCCGCAACCTTCAAGTTCTTGTTATGTTGCTTCTCTCAAACAAGCATCTGATAGGAACAGAAGCACAATTCGTCAGGAAAGGTTGATTGCTAATTGCCACTTGACAGAAGTTCATCCTAGTGTTTTTAGATCTGGCAATGACATGGTGAGCAGTATAAACACCTCAACAGGATCAAACAAATCAACAGATGCACAAACTACAGACTCTGTATCTGCATGCAGGAACATGTCCTTTAGTGGCGGTTATATGGGTCTTCCGATTAATTCGCATGGGGAATTCGTCAGGGTTCAACCTGGTGGTACCCTTAATCCAGATGAGCTGCTTAAAAGACAATGCTTGGGCAAAGATTCCTTGCATCCTTCAACATCACCAACTTTTGTCACACCTAATACTTGCTTGGACTATTCCCATTTAAGAATCAACCATCAAGGCCAAGCTCCACCATTTTTTACAGTTGCTAATTTTGGTATTCAGCCGGACCCTTATCTTACTCCCAAAGTGCCAACTCCATACAGTATGGGTTTCAGACAGTGTCCGAGTTCTGAAAGGATGGAAGTTCATAACTATGCATTACCCAGCAGCAACTATTTGTGCAGCAACCAGCAAGAGAGTTCAGAGCAATGTTCTTGCGCTCAATGCTTGGGACACAATAATCAAGTGCATAAGTCCTTTGAGATGCAAAGCTGCTTCCCAAGACAGAATTATGAGCAGAATATCCAACCTGCTGTTGAAACAACGATGCGCCTAATGGGCAAAACAGTTAGTCTGGGAACCGGCAGTAAGCAATGCGGAGGTCTAGATAATTGGGGCCCATGTTCCAGTACACAAATCAGAGCTGAAGATCATTACTTTCCAGGAATACACACACAAGTTTTTGCACAATCATTTCAGGGAGGGTTGGTTGATCCTCCTAACAGATTTGGGGTTTCAAATGGAGGGAGACCACCATCTGAATACGTATCATTTGCTTCTTCTGTTCCAACAGCTGGGCAAGAGCCTGGTTTCAGTAAAAGCAATCACAGTCAGCAACCTCAACTAGCTGTGCCAAACAAGGTGTCTGTGCAACCAGTCAGCAGGTACAATGAGGTTGGGCTAGGGCATCAGCGACCGGCTGTGGCAAATCAAGTTCAGAGAGCTCAGATTACTGCTAATCACCCACAACCTGGTGCTGTGGACTACAGACACACTCCTAGTGTTGCAGCAATGGCATATTACGATCCATGGGACAAGTTCAAAAACTTTGTGGAAACAACACCAAGGCCGTCTCAGTCCCGCTTTTTCCCTCAGAATAGAAGCAACATGACACAGAGGGCACCAATAGCACCTATCATGCCTGGTTACTCTGTTCAGAGCACTCCTGCCTTAACAACTCCAACAAAGTTTACCTCCCTCCGCCCATTGCCCCCTTCAATGGTATCTTCTCATGTTTACAGTAGTGAAGGTGCACAGCCTCATGGATCTACTCCATTTCGCCCACCAGCTCCCTTGTCTAGTAAACCTGGCAAAGTTAACGCTCCAGGTGGTGCGATCTTTAAGGACAAGAGGGGCATGAAACAGGCTCCAATAAGATCAAATCTTGAGAGCTCGAAGCAAATGGACAAAAGTTTCAAAAGGCCAGCAGGAAACGATGATGTGTTATTGGCATTACCAAAGCAGCCTTACCTAGCAGTTAGGAAGAACCTAAATCCCTCACCACTCCCAGCAAAAGGGCTAGAATCATGTGGATCTGGACCATATGGACAACCTCTGTATACACCTGTTATTCTCAGCAGGGGACCTGAAATGAATCCTCAGTCTGTAAACGATGATACACCTACACATACAGCATGGGCAGAGTCTATCAGTAGTGTGGTAACAAGGCCTGTTAAGCTGAAATCTGGGGCAAAGCACATACTTGAGCCATGTGCTAGTGCTAGCATGGGCCAAGAAGATTCCCGGCCTGTGCATTTGGTCGTACAGTCTGAAGTGGAGCATGATTCTTGCACAGTAGTAGGTTCATCAAAGAAGACCGATCAGTGCTGAAAATTGCAGGGTTTTTTTACCATTCAAGTCTTATTCATCGTCATCTCGGAGTGCAGGCTAATCCTCAAGGAGACTACATAGCAGTACAAGATGATTTTATGGGAGGGGCAGACTTCTTGCAACAGGTTCTACCATAATATAGCTCGCCCTTTCATACTGCACTTGCTGATGTTAGCTTGCACTGAAGCTCATGGGTCCTGCATTTTGGTGAGACCAGAGTTTCAGTTCAGTGCTGTAATTGATGGAAATGTCCAGCGTTAAAATGGCAAATCTGTTAGTTTTCTCATGTTATATATTTCGGCAGTGGTGAACTGGTGATACGCAGACACGCCATTTTGTGAAGTTATGGCAATCCTCATGTAATGTGTTAATGCGGACTCGATTCACCCAGCAAAATAATGAATACTGTGAACTGTGCTTGCCGTGCTTCCCAGGCCAAGGGAACTGTTTAATTCAATTAATTGCTACTCAATCATGCTCCATTCTTACCCATCTTCTAAAATACTCCCAAATTCAGTTGTAAATCGAGTGAGTGCATACAGTTGTAAAATTCTTTTTTTTTTGCGGAGGTACACTTGTTAAATTCAGTTGCCTGTCATTTGTATGTGTTGTAGTACGCCCAAGAATCAGAACTCTGCATATATTTCAGTGACATACAAGTATAGAGTGTCCAAAGCAATGGCTGACAGCCACGACGAGACGGGGTACTAGGCTAGAGGAGCGCGAGGGTGCGGATGTCGACGGGGTGCACGTCGGAGGACAGCCGGGAGCTGTACGCCCGCTGTCCGACGAGGATGTTGGCGGCCTCCGTCGGGTGGAAGGCGTCCCAGAAGAGGTACTCGTGGCGGTTGGCGCAGGGCGTCTGGAAGGGCAGGCAGGTGACCTGGCCGTTGTTCCTCCCGACGCCGCAGCAGCCCGTGTTGGTGACCCTGAGGCCGTGCGAGCCCGGCGCCCTGAGGATGTCGGAGAAGATGCCGTCGATGTTGACGTAGGTGAAGTGGGCGCCGGGGAGGGCGTTGAACTGGTCGACGATGCGGACGAGCCGCTGGTTGAACATCCTGACGGCGACGTTGATCCGGTCGACGCAGGAGACGCCGTTGGCGCTCTGCGTGGCCAGCTCGTTGGGGCTGCACCCGACCTGCCCCACGCCCATCAGCGCCACCTTGCGCGCCCCGTAGCTGTAGAGGGACTGGAGGAGCGGCACGAAGCGGGCGGCGAGGTCGTCGGCGTACTGCGTCGGCGTGTACCGGCTGCCGGTGTCGTAGAAGGCCGGCATGAAGTAGTTGTTGAGGTAGTCGTTGCTGCCCATGCCGACGGTGAAGATGCACTGGCTCAGGTGCGCCGCCGCGGAGTCCTCGTCGCCCAGGATGCTGACCAGCTCCTCCACCGCGCTCTGGTAGTTCTGCACCTGCCCGCGGAAGGTGATCCGCCCACCCTGCATATGTGATATGCAGTTGCAGTGTCACGTCTTACGGACGCCCTGGATGATCGACGTGAGGGATGTGAAGGTGGTGG
The DNA here is from genome assembly GCA_026929855.1 of Poa annua. Classification (NCBI taxonomy): domain Eukaryota; kingdom Viridiplantae; phylum Streptophyta; class Magnoliopsida; order Poales; family Poaceae; genus Poa; species Poa annua. The sequence continues at coordinate 94,766,148 of CM049431.1, forward strand.
TGTGCGTACCAGTTGCTGCCCGGTCTCTTCTCGGATCCCGGCGGCGGCGGAGGCGAAGTTGACGCCGGTGAGGAGCTGGTCGCTGCTCGCGCCGGCGAACGGCGGGATGAAGTCGTCGAACCCCAGAAGCTTGGCTGCACCCGACGTACGTAACACAGCGCAAGATTATGAGTGCACGCACGTACTCACAAATGTGTCAGGGAGAAGCTGCATGCCGCCGTATACATGATCTAGTTGACAATTTGCTTACATATGACGTCGACGGTGGTGAGGCCGTTGGAGAAGCGGCCGGTGGGCCCGCCGGCGAAGTCGACGCCGTAGGGCGGGTAGTTGGCGCGAGCCATGGATACGATGCCGTTGTTGTTGCCGTTGTCCACCAGCGAGTCCCCGAACACGAAGTAGCACGGCACCTGCGGCGCCGCCCGGGCCAACGTCGCCGCCGCGCCCACCACCGCCAGCACCACCACGGCCAGCGATCGCCGCACAAGCCCCATCATCGTCACACTGTGAGCGAGCTCCTGAGAGGTGATAGCTACTGAGATGATTGATTGCGATTGCGATTGCGACGCCACACTGTGGATCAGCATGTTTGCGTGTTATTTATAGCTGGGCATCGGGGGACGATGGATTGGAATTGGATTGGACAGGGTGGAGATCAATAACGTTTGGGCTTTTTGCCACTCGTTATTAGGTCCGGCCTGTGGGCCCGCATTTACTTCTAGGCGGCGGGCAATGTGCGTGGGCCGGTGAAGATGGTTATCCATGACTACGAGTGTAAACAAAGTCCGGCTAAGGCAGGACGTGCGGATTCGTACGTACGTAGTACATGCAAATAGTCGGGGTTATGGTCTCGAGTGATGCAAAGTATTGAAATCTTACATGTGCTTCACGCACATACTTCCCATTTAGTGTGGCATCATGTGTATAAGTGTGTCTTACTAGATGGATCGTGCATGGATGGTAATGTGTTTTATTTGAGTAGTTTAATTTCTCAATGTGTTTTATTTTAGTGTGACATCATGGCCGACAAAAGCTTTTAGCTCGCGCGCCGCATACAAAGCGATGGCTCCTGGCGGGGTCATTGTTGCCTCTGCCCGTACGACGTGGTGCTCCCAGCTCCCGACAAAGATCAAGATTTTCGCTTGTCTGGTGTGTGCTGATCGGCTAAGCACCAGGGCGAACCTCTTCCTCAAGAATTGCTCTTCGACAGAAGACTGCCCGCGCTGCACTGCTTCTGAGTCTGGCGCCACCTCTTCTTCGACGGCTCCTTTGCTATGCCCGTCTGGAGGTTGCTCTGGGTTGACATCCCGGCAGGTGGCACAACCATTTGGGATATCCTGTAGATTGACCCGCATGCGTGGCAGGACGGCGTGACAGTCTCCCTCTGGAACATTTGGAAGGCAAGGAACGATCTGGTGTTCAATGCCATTTCCTGCTCTCCAGTGACGGTCCTCCACAAAATCACCTCCGACTTGGCTCTTTGGGCTCACAGATTCCGTCAATCTGACCGTGTAACGCGAAGCCCTGAGGGACTATATTCACAATGTAATCAATGGTCGTCTGTAACTCTCTCCCCTCCCCCCATGTTTTCTCGCTAAGCATGGTGCTTTCCAAATAGTTGTAACCCGCTGACGATGCCCTGTCAGTTTTTTCGAGAAATAAAGTAATCACATGCGGTGGGGAGTAATCCCCCCGTTACTCTCGAAAAAAAAATCTTAATAGTATGCTGATGACACCATGACTTAAAAAAACTAGAGAAACTTTTGTAATTGAGGGGCTTTACGGTTTAAGATTTTATTTAGTAGTTACATGTTTTGTTTTGGCAAGGCTCATAAAGATGAAACGCAGTTTAGGCAATACCCATGATCAGTTTGACAGTTTCCATTACATCTTTCCGATAAAGGCCGCATGTTGATTGGGAAAATGGAAGTGTGCTACTTAATTCTTTGGTAAACGAAAACTTGTTAACTAGAGAGGACAAGACGGATTACGAGAGATCTAAACACTCTAGCACGTCCCTTATATCGTTCATTTTGCATGCTTCTGTCACTTTATCATTTCTGCTGCAATGTGGCGCTAACTACTTACCCTGTTTATGGACGGTGGATGAAAGCAGTGGCGGAGCTAACCCGTAGTGAAAGCCTAGAAAAATTATAGCTTAATGTGTGTTGTTATTTTTTGGCCATGCTAGTTTTTACTTGAAACCTTATACACTAGTACCATTATGTTGAATTCTGACATGTAAGCTGCCTAGAACATGCCGGCTGGTAGCTCCGCCACTGCATGCATGAAAGGCTAATCTGAATTATAAATAGCCAAAACTCGCTAGACACATATAGTTTATACTGAACTTTTATATTTATTTACAACATAATTATATAGTGCCGCCCTATCCATGACTATAATTTCACTTTTTATTGGTAAAGTTAAGCACATTAAAAAGTTGCTAAATATTAGTAGTAGTGTGCTTCTTATAATGCATAAGTATAGCACTGGCATTTTTGCTTATATTGTGCTATTTGAAAAAAAATGTAACGTAAATTTTCCTTTACTTATTTTCTGATAAGTGTGCACAAATTATATAGTGTACTTTATGGTACAGATCTCTAAAGCATATACTAGTAAAAAACCCTTAATAACCACTTTAAATGCATGATTAACTGTGATAGAAACTTCCAGATATAGATCTAACCGTTGGCATGCTCTTTCTCGATTTTGCAACGGCAAATGTATTTTGCGAGTTATACATGTGTGACCAGTTACTACAATGCATGTGTGACCAGTTAAATGGTGGTTGACAAGTAGAGCAATGAAAAAGAGCTATACGAGGTACCGTACCATAAACGTAGGGAGGCTGGTGAAGATGGCAGTGTGTGCTGCAGCGAGAAGCACTACTCGTGGAAAATAGAGCAAATGACAGGTCAAATACTAGTACGGAGTAAGTGAATTACTATTTCACACGTACGAATTCTCGATCAACCGCCAGAAACTAACCGAATTACTCTCCATGAACGTGTACGTACCCTGCTAATAAGTCACCGACATTTCGCACTCTATTCGTCCGACAGACTGTGAACACGGCATGCACTTTGGAAGCTTGGAAAAGCTAGCTGGCCATGAAACCGGAACAGATAGACCAATCCTTCGATCTGGCCGAGCGCGAGCTCGCAAGACACTCCACATGCACGCCGACGGCGACGGCGAGCTAGTGGGATCGATCGGTTGATTGTGCACGCCGTCGATCGGGCGCGCGCGTCGTCGTCGTCGTCGTGGTTCGCGCCCACGCTAGCTAGGATGCTAGATCCGGCCGGCCGGCCCCCTCCAATTCAATGCGCCGCCGGGGTAGAGAGATCGCCTTGCATTGCATGCTCCCAATGGGCAATGACACACGTTGGCACCGCCGGTGTGTACTTGACGCCCGGGTTGCAATGCTCAACAGTTGCTGCATTGGTGGAGGTCTTGGTTTGACAGCGCAGGTCGGCACAGTCTTTCGCTTTGAGTTTGCCCCCCTTCTTGTTTGGATGGAGCATTTGGACGAGGTACAGTGCCATGCATGGGCGTCGCTTGTTGCAACGACTACAGTAGTACAGTACTGTCCATGTGCGTTCATAGAATGTTTGAGCGAGTAGCTTGATATACTTGATAGTGTATTATCACTGACTTATGAGCAGGCTACTACATATCACACAAAATTCTATGAAAGCACATCCATTCCACTAACCGCCCACCCCTCCACATACATGCACATGTTTCTCGTCCGGGGTCGACAAACCGCCCTCTAAATTAAAACATAGAGTCACTAGCGTGTCGTAAATCTTAGTCGAGAAGATCATCACGCATCAAGACAGAACATACGCTTTCTCCACCCATATGATTCACCTGAGTTTTCAACAAATTGCCAAACTCGAGAGTGGTGCTAGTGGGCAGCCACAAAGACAATTGCATCCAAGAACTCGCGAAAGGACTAACCTGAAATCGCCATGTCTATCCACACAACTTATTTGAAACACTCTTTTTTTTTTCTTCATTCGTCCTTTGTTTGGAGGACATTGCTCCCGTTCTCTCCTCCTTTTCTGTGCCAGCAAAAATCCAAGCGGGTGGGAAAAAAAGAGAAGCTCGGCCCAGGTTAAAACCAAGCCCATGCTACGTGGTCCAGCAAGCAGCTACGCCAAGTCCGTTCGAAATAAAAGGCAAGTGCCGTTTTCTTCCGCACTAGTGGGCCATGGGCCTAAGTTCGTGCGCGACTGTGCTGTTCGCTTCCCGCAAATCAGAAGGAAAAAAAACTGTTCCCGTGATCGGTTGATTTTTGTCCCGTTTATCTCGGTCACATCAGGCAATCACAGTAACGGCTCGTTGACGACTGATGAGAGCCCAGCCCCTATCGGGAACGTGAGTAGGCGGCGTTCCCTGTCCCGGCGACCACAAGATCGCCATTTTCCCCGTGAAAAATCATCGGCCGACGGCGCTCCCCGCCGTCAGGACCGTCGGCGTCTCCATCTTGCAGAGCGAAGCACCGGGCGGGTGCGGACAAAGGAGCGGAGCCCCAGAAATTCCCGACAGGGGAATTCGACCGGCGATCTAGCCATATCCACCACGTCAACGTCCGGCGATCTCACTCACTCTCACACCACACCCGGCAAAAGCACATACTCCATCATCGATCGATCGATCGTGGGCTGGCCAACGGGAGAGACGACGCCCGCCTCCGTCGATCTGCTAGGCCGTCGACACGTGTAGTGTAGATAGGCGGCCAATTGCATGCCGGTGAGCCGGTCCAGGCGCCCGGGCTACACCACCACCGGAACATAGACATGCTAGCTAGCTGTAGCCCAATATATAGGGTGCTATGTCTATGGATACCCTACCCAAAAAAACAAAATTGGTTGATGTTTTGCTTTCCCGTAAATTGGCCAATATGAGATACAAAATGAACCGAAGCAGTGCCATGTCAAGAAATTGTCAACCAATTCAAATGGACATCAACTTTTGGTCATATAGCCAATAAATTTGTATAAGACGTAGTTTGGTCACAATTCAGGGTTTCAAACACATCCATATATAGCCCACGCGTGAGTATAGCACTTGCTCGCTAGTTCAGGGTCATATAGCCAATAAATTCTAATGCACTTGCTCGCTAGTTCTCATGACAACAAATAAGGGCCTCTTAAATTCTTAGGAAAAGAAAAACACATAAAAACACGTGATTGCAATGTCATGGCCACTTCATACCTATAGGATTTCACATGCATAAAAATTTGTTTGATTTTATCACAGGAGAGGTGTATTAGAATTTTGAAAACGAGTGCATGTTAGATTTCCTAGTGCAAAGGATTCCTTATAAAGAAGTCCTATGTGATTTGATCATATGAATCAAAAACCATTATTTTGTACAAAGCCAAATGATATGAAGTTTGACAAAAATATTAAGACAACTATCAATAACTAATGGTCTCACTAATTCCTTGTTGATCAGGAATTTAACTTTAATTCTCAGTCAGATGACATCATTATAGCTACGATATAACATGTCTATATGTTATAATGTGTCCAATAATGATACCGGTTTGATATTACAAACATTGTTAGTTTTCATAAACTTAATCAAACTTTATATTATTTCATTTTGAAAATAAAGATACCCATTCTTTCCATGAACAGAGTGGAGAACCGGTTCGAGTATTATCGCCTAGCTTAGGTTTTTTCCTGATTTAAAAAGCGGGGATCCATTATCCTCTCAAAAGGAAAAAGGGATGGAAAAGAGAGGAGCTACGCAAGGTACCAGTACCATCTGCTGCAACAACAACACATCGAGCTATCCCTTTTGCAAGTTGGGCGCCGATGCCAGAAAAGGGCCGTAGATTCGATCATGATCTTGCCTCTTGCTACTACGATCGAGCATAAAAACAGCAACTTGCATTGTGTGGTACTACGATTGAGCTAGCTCTACACTGACTGATCTGCAGGTGTAGCTAGTATTCTCTGGAGTGTGCGAGCGTGTGTCCGCGGTGAGATCTCTGGGAGATCGGTTAAAGGTGGCGGTGTCGCGCGGGTTGCCTCTCAGCGCGGTTACCGAGGAGGATTTGGTTCCACCGTCCGTAGATCGCAGGGCACACATGCATGAATGCTGCTGCTTTCCGTTTCCAGCCGTCGCCGCCGGCCGCCGCCGTGCGGTGTGATGTTACCGGAGTACGAGAAAATGATGGCCTGCTCTGCTAGCCAGACTGCCGGTATACCATTTCGGTAATGTATAAGATTTACGAGGTTGCCGGAGCTTTAATCCCTATAGTGCATGTGGCTTCAAAAGGAAGTGTCATCCTACATTCCGAAGTGTAGGACTAGCAAGATATGTGTCGTTTACCTAGCCGTGTGCGAGTAACTAGAAGATGTCTTAAGGAATATGGAAAGAGGAAGCGTGTGTACGTATGTTATCGATGCATATAGATATCACAAGTGATTTCTTGCAAGCATCGAGTGAGGTACAGATGGGTTGATCATCCGGTATGGACGGTACGACCGCGACGCTCCACTATCATGGTGATGTCCCTTTGCTTTAGAATACCATTTTATGTTCCTTTCAAGACTTTTTCTTATTGCCTTTTATTGCAAGGAAATATTCGGATCTCATATGTGTGTCATACATACATATACTTGCAGGCTTTCATGTGGAAAACATACAATTGTATAGTTTCTATTATAGTGGGAGAACCTGGACGTAATTTTGTTAAAACAAGTGTTGAAAATGTTAGCAACCCTGGTCTATCAGTTCAAACATTTGGGCAAACTTACTGGAATATCAACTAAGTTTGGTATCAAATCTAAGAGATATTATGTTCAAGACCTGGTCAAGAAACTATTAAATAAAATATTCTTGGCCTTTAATCGATCCACGTAATATAAGGTATTTCTAGCCTTGACGTGGAGGTAATTGACATATATTACTCCCTCTGATTCTAAGAGAGTGTCGCTTCTACAACTGTGGTTTTTTGCTTGAGATGTTCAATTCTTCTGACGCTCTAATCAGAGGAGTACCGGCATTTCTATATTAGTTTAGACTTCTCGGTGAACTACATGGTGCACCAATTCAATACAAAGATGGGCTTATACGTACTTTATATATTTTTATTTTTTTACTCTAAAAGTCTTGATAAATACTGATCAAAATAATGGATTTCTGTAATATTTTGTGATGCAAGATTTTAGTTTCTTGCGACCTTTTTTTTTTAAGAAACACAGTACAACGCAAGCGCTCATATACACGCGCACACACTCACCCCTATGAACACACACGCACACCCTACCCCTATGAGCACCTCCGACAGACTGAGCCGGCGGGTCTTGAGATTGACGAAGTCACCACAGGCGCCTCGCTGTCGACGGGAACGTCGCCTCCCACTGAAAGAATATTCCGACTAAATGAGAAACACCAGCGTCAAACCTGGGGTTTGAACTCTGGTGGGCTGGGGATACAACCATCCTCCTAACCATCTTGTCACAGGCAAGTTCTCGTTTCTTGCGACCTTTGATCGTGCTCTTGTCTTGTTGGATACATATTGTTTAGTTAATCCCCTGAAAAGGAAATAACGGAAGCCGCTCACATTCTTGGCAGTTATTCTTCACACATTTCGATGTGCTAAAGTGCACTGTCAAGTCTGTCAGTTAGGAATCGTTAATCTTTTCCCGCCGGGTCGCGCGCGTCGTTAATTATCATATTTAAAAAGAAACAACAACGGACGACAGTTAACTACATTCTTGGCAGTTATGCTTCTTATCTTTTGCCGTGCACTTAACTTTGTTTGATTCCTTTACCCATAGAAACGTCATTGGAATCGTCCTTAATCTTTTCGGTCGAGATCGACGTCGAGTATGAGTATCGCTAGTTGGGCACCTTCACCAAGTTGGATGACGGTAAGCAAGAAAGTTGGCAGCTCTAGCTGAAGAGTGTGCATCCACCTGTACAGACGATAATATTATGAGCTCTTTTACGGTGCTTGTTGAAACTACCTAGGTAGTTTTGGGTAGTTTTCGTTTTAAAAAAATATAAACCGTTGATTTAATCTCCTTCCTCTCTAAATTCTATTAACCGTCCAAGCACGGTATTTTTTTTTTAAAAAGAAATCTGGGCCTGTGGATGGAAAGTTGAAACGAATCCCTTCCTTTCTCTCGACCCAGCCGCCCTTCCTTCCGCCCTTCTCTTCTCTCGAGAGCCAGCCGCCCTTCCTCCATCCCCAATCCCCTGTAGTCACCGGTGATTCATCCTCCACAGGGCCGGCGATTCATCCTCCACAGAGCCGGCGCCGGCCCCTGTAGTCGTAGTGGTGCTCGCCGGAGAACACGCCGCCACACCGGCACTCGAGCACCTCCACCTTCCCGCCGTCCGTCTCCTTGGTCGCAGCCCTTGCTGTCTCCGCGGCCGGGGAGGTCTGGGCGTGGGGCCGCAACGACGAGGGTTAGCTCGGCCGCGGGCTCAACACCCCGAGGTGATCCAACCCGCTCCCCTTTTCCTCCGCCCTTTGGTGCTTTAGGCTCTGGTAGAACACCAGCAACCTGTTAATCCTAGCGAAAATTAGTAACAGTTTCACTAACAGATGGCCAGTTCCTGGGTCAATTTACAGTCATCCGAATACTGATAGAGAGAATTACATGCAGCTTTTATAGAGGTACAGTAATACTTTCCTCTGATGGAATTTGAAATACTCTGTAACTAAACTTCCGAAATACTGATGTGCATAAAATTGAACTGCTAGTCGCTAGGCCGGCATGTATGAACCTGCGGCATAGGTGCTAATTTATTCCTCCCTTTAATGGACATAGTCTTTTGTTTTTGCTGGGAAGAGAGAACGGAAATTCTTGCTCACCTGGATTCCATGATTTTTCCATGATTTAGTTTGCAAGGGAACTAAACATGCATTTAGTTTCCATGATTTTTCTTAAACATTGATGATTTCACTTGCAATATGATTTGTCTCCTCCGGCTCCTTAATTCTCAGAGGATTTACATGTATGCTCTTTCTTTCTCTGTTGATTTTACTTATGTTATTTGAGTACACAACAATTTCGTTTGGAGTATTTTGGAGTTTGGATAGTAAAGATAGTTTACAAACGTTTGCGGCCACGATCGACGCTTGAACACGGGTACACGGCCATTCCTGAACTTAGTTTCGTTCATAGAATGGGCGAGTTGTATAATAATTTTCAGGGTTTTCTAATGTAAATTTACTTATTATCCTAAACACAAATTATACGGGTGAGTTCTGATTCAAAAAAAAAGTTTAACATTTACACTGCTTATTCGTGCGAGTTGAATTGGCATGCATGGGACCAATCGAGATAGGTGGTCAGAATTTGAACTTCAAGTTCTGGACTCGTTCAGTTTCAAATCATTGTACCGCACTACAGACTATGAATTTGTGTAATGCCTATAAATAGACCATCATGCCTATAAATTTTTCGTAATGAATAAGTTTGTCACAAGTACATTTTCCCCTCCCAGCAGCCCTCATATGATTGGATACATGCCTATAAATTGGTTATTTCCTGCATTGACTTATAAATGTTAACTTGATATGCAGGAGATATGGCGGAGTTCATTGGTGAGTACCATGACATTGTGAGCAGGATGTTTGATAGCGAGGAAGAAGGTTTTCGGTTCTATAACAGGTATGCTCTCGAGAAAGGTTTTAGTGTGCGGAAGTGCTATGTGGAGTGGGATGTAGCCAAGAAAGCGACAATTTTGAGGAAACTTGTCTGTAGTCGTGAAGGTTGTCGTGAAGAGAAGCACATGAAGAGGAAGAGAGAAGATAGGAAAAGGAGGCCACGGAATATCACTCGAGTTGGGTGTAAAGCCAAATTGGTCATTGCTAGAGTCGAGGAAACAGGTCGGTGGTTTGTGAAGGATTTCAACGATGAGCACACCCATCCTCTGGCCCCATCTGACCTAGCTTGCCTGCTGCGTTCACACAGAAGAATCAGCGATGAGCAGAAAGCGGACATTATAGAGATGGAAATTTCTGGGATGCGGAAACACAAAATCATGGATGTATTGTGCATGCAGTCTGGTGGATATAAAAATGTTGGATGCACGCTGAGGGACGTTTATAATTACTGCCATGAGTACAAGCAGGAAATAATCTCAGCCGGTGATGCTAAGACAGTTATCCGTCACTTCATCGCGCGGCAAGAAAAGGATCCAGATTTCTTCTTCAGGTACTTGGTAGATAAAGAGAGCCATCTGAAGGGGTTGTTCTGGTCCGATAGTCAATCACGGCTTGACTACGAGGCTTTCGGCGATGTTATTATTTTTGATAGCACCTACAGAACCAATAAGTACAATCTGCCATTTGTGCCATTCGTGGGGCTGAATCACCACCGCAACACTGTTATCTTTGGTTGTGCCGTTATTTCTCATGAGACTAGAGAGGCTTACGAGTGGTTGTTAAAGACCTTTTCTGCTGCCATGGCGCAGAAGCATCCGATATCCGTGATCACTGATGGGGATCTTGCAATGCAGAGAGCAATCAGGGCTATATGGTCTGCCTCAAACCATAGGTTGTGTGTATGGCACATTCAACAGAACATTGTACGTCATCTGCATGATGACGCGGTTAAGGAAGAATTCAGAAGATTCATATATGATTCCTGTTCCATAGAAGAGCATGAGAGAAAATGGGTAGAGTTCTTAAAAAGGAATGAAGTAACAAGTGAGGAGTCGTGGCTGCATCCGATGTATCAGATGAGGAGGCTGTGGTGTGCTCCATATCTGGTGGGACGATGTTTCTTAGGATTGAGCAGTAATCAGCGGAGCGAGAGCCTAAACTCCGTGCTACATACGCATCTTGATGGCAGTATGACATTGTTTAAAATGGTAGAACACTTCGAGCGTTGCCTTGCGTCACGACGCTTGAACGAGGCGCTCCTAGACAGCGTGGCCTTGCAATCTGTACCATTTACAGAGCCAAACGCTTCAAGTCTTGTGAAACACGCTGCGGAAGCTTTTACGCCTGATGTGTTCCGTTTGGTCACATGGAGCTTAGATGCTATAAAGAATTGTTTTATCAGCGAGATACTGGATGCAAGGCCTTTGTCTATATATGTTGTGGCTAAGAAGGATAGAAGAGAGAAGAAGTTTGAAGTGCGATATGAGGAGAAGGAAGGTTTTTTGTACAGGATAAGTTGTTCTTGTCGTAAGCTGGAGTGCGAAGGCAGACCATGTTCCCACATATTGTACGTGTTGGAAACTTTACAAGTAACACGACTACCCAAGTGCTGTGTTCCCACCAGGTGGACGATGGGTGCAAAGTCTGCGTACCCTCCGAACAGGAAAAGTGACATGTACGAGTATTCTAAAATTCTTATGAGGTACCGTGAGTTGCGAAAAATGAGTAACGCGTCTAGTATCCGGGCGAGTCTATCTGATGAGGCGTATGAGCGTCTGAAGATGCTTCTGAGTGCAGAAGCTGAAAGCAAGGAATCAAGTAGTGTTCAGAAGGAATGCATTAGGTTTGGTCCAGTGGTGTCGCAAACGGCCCAACTTGACTCGGGAGATTTGGGAAAGCTTTTGGATCCCGTGCGTGTGCAAGGCCGTGGTGCACCGAAGAAAAGACTGTGGGCAAAGACAACGAAGCCAAGACCAAAATCAAAATGTGGCTACTGCGGGGAGCAGGGTCACAACCGGCGTACTTGCTCCAAGTTGAAAGAGGTAGATATTATTAAACAAATCTCTGGTTATAGGTTTAATTTGCTGCTCACTTGGTCTCCTCAATCGGCTGACTTATTTTTGTTCCTCATAGGCATGCACGTGAACGATATAGGTCTCCAGATTGCAGGCTTTCTCCATGACATAGTGAATTGTATGTTGTTTATTCTGCTTTTAACAATACACGTCATAATTACTGAAATCTCAGAGTGGTTCTTTGATAGGTTGTGTAGCTTGTTTCTTCCTCATATATTCCTTTCAGCTTTTGTATGTGAATGATCTGAAAAAAGCTTTTATATGTCACTTCTAAAATGTGTTTTCATGGGCTCCCATATTGCTTAAATCTCCATCTTATGGTTTAGCTGGTTGAAATTCCAACAGAGGAATACACATGTTATATATCTCCGACTTCTTGTTTTGCTGATTGAAATTCCAACAGATACTTTTACATTCACTCTACAGATGGTCATTTCGTTTTGGATCATGTTATATATTTCTTTCAGGTTGCTGAGAAGATTCTGGATAAGAAAGAGCTGGAATTTTACTAGTGGGAATGTACCCTGTCTCAAGTGCTGCAGAATGTTCTCAACAAACTTAACCAAGTGCAGATTGTTGTCAGAGCAAACCTGACAGCATATATCGAGACTTCTTTATAGTCTTAGTTGTAGTTCTGCACTATTTATTGGTAAAGGGAAGTTAGTAACAGAAACATGTTTGGTAATACCGTTACTTGAGATTTTATCCAAACATGAAGTTCCTTTACAAGGTCCCTATTTGAACTCGTTTTATGGTGAACAGTATGGTTATTTGAAATTGCCGAATAATCACTTTTTTTACCATGTATGCGCCACAACATTGATTGATCTTCATACAAGTATGATTGACCGACAAAATATAGAAAAATGATAATCTAGTTATCCAATACAAATGATAATCCAATTATTCATATTGATTGAGCGACAAAAATATTGGAAAAAATGGTGACATCTTCCAATCATGCGTTGTTGTGCTCGTCATTGTTGTCAAAAAGCAATACTTTCTTTGGATCGTTAAATTCATAGTGTGGTGTGCTTGGCGATGTTCCATCTACATCAGATTCCCTCTCGCCAACATCAAGGTACCAGTATGGACATTCCTGTTCCAAATAATAGAAAGCTTTGTATTAAAATGATGCATGAGTATAGAGTATCCTGCCCCCAAGAACAAGTACAAGGTTGGAATTATACCTCTTCTTCATAGTCACTGTCATCTGAGTCTGAGTGTTCGGTATTCCTCACGATGTATAAGTCGCATTTCTTTAATCCTTGGAGATCTTCCATCATTTTTTCTACATCATCTTCTCCTGAAATCATGATCATTCCTTGTGGTGGTACACATCCAGGCTTGATGTAGTACAAATCACCACTCCCTCTGTACCCTTGATCCCACAAATGCTTCTCCATTTCTGACCATTCTACCTTGACCGGTTCATTAAATCTCATGAAACCGGGTGGTCGGTTGACATATCCCTTTGGAACATGAGAAAATTTCCGGTCTTTAAAAACACGGAATTCCATTACAAGTACCTGCACATTACTTGCTAACATTAGACTTAGAACAATACCAAAGTTGTCACATATTCTCGGAGCTACATAGCATCGGCGCGACATAGTTACCCATGGAGATTGTGACTCGTTGACATCAGATTGTTTTGGCGATGGGATGTGGTATTTGTCGATCTCAGTCTGCAACGATTATAAGTAGTTGAATATAACTATGTCATGGACCGAAAGAAAATTCAATACACAAATAGTGAGCACCTTTGTATCTATGCTTGTAAGTTCCTGCATTTGCTTTACTTCCATGCGGATTTGATTCACCTTGCCCTCGTAATTTGTGTCCAGATGGTCCCGTTCTAAATTCTGATCCATATGTCTGTGTGGCGACATGTTCATGAATTCCATCTTTGGACGCTTCATATGTACATATTGATCCATGTGGTATTGTTCGTGCTCAACCTGCAAAACGGTGGTAAGATGATGAAACAAATGTTTATCGCTCACCGAATAAAATTTAGTAAACAAAAGCGTCTACCTTTCTGTTTACCACCGCACGTTCTTGCATCATCTTGGCTTCCTCGCGAATCTCCTCCATCTTGACCTTGTAATCCATGTCCTTGCGCTCTTGTTGTAGCTTCTGTTCCATGTCCGCACGTGCCTGCATGTTCAGAAAGTTCACCTTTGTACGCTCCTGCTGTAACTTGTTATCGATAGCTTTATGCTTCTGCTGCAACTTCCGGACTTTCTCCTCCACAGTCTGGTGCAACATCCGGTCCACTGCGGCACGTTCTTCCTTCACCTTCGTATCCATCTCGTCGCGTTCACGCTGCATGTGCTTATACATTTCTCCATGTATTTGCTTCAAAGTAGAGTACATATTGTCGCGTTCCTGCTTTATATTCTGGTCCACAGCCTCATGTTCTCGTGCCAGCTGTTTGTCCATCTCATCGCGCTCCAATTGCATTCTGGTATCCATGTCGTCGCGTTCGCGCTTCATTATCTTATCCATCTCTGCGAGTGAATCAAAGAGTGAAGTTATGCCACATTAATCTTATGAAACTAACGGAAACAATTTCTATTACTTGCCGTACAACAGGTGGAGGCCATTCAGTCGTGCATTGACGAGGCGGTCGACAGTGGATTGGTATCAACAACCACCCCCATCAACATTACCAAGTGGAAAACTAGATGCTACACTGACATACCTCAACAGACGGACGGGTAAATATATCCTCCTTAATATTTCGAGCCTAGAAACTATTGCAGCTATTCTTGCATGGCATACACGCTAAAAGTGTAAAAACCAGTATCTAAACTCCATGCCTGCACAAACCAAGTTTGAACTTTACATTGCAGCTATTCTTGCGGGGCCTACACGCTAAAGTACATGCTGTCATGGAACGGGGATGAGATGACTGAGTTTTTCAATCAGGTCAGCAAAACGAGATAATTTCATTAAATTACTATGGCAACAATGATACGTTAAAATGCCCGGCCTTTCAAATTCAGGGACAAATACACATTTTCAGCTGGAAAGTATGTTCAAGCCTCGTGCGTTCAGAGTGCAACAGGCTTAGAATTGAATCGTACAAGAAGGCAATCACGGTTAGTGAATGTATTTCATCTACTCCTATCTTTACCGCTACAGAAGTGACATTGTATTTCATCTATTATGTTGCACAGAAGGACGAGTACGAGGCCCGCAAGGCACAGGAACCTAAAGGTGCAGAGGATGACATCATGGAGGTCAACAATCCTGATGATGCAAACAAAACCAAGGACCCCCCTAAGCGAAAACGTGGACGTCCGAAGAAGAATGAGACTGTTCAAACAAAACCACCTCCTAACCTAGTCAACACCGCTGCAAAAATGAAGCGTCCCCTCAGAAAATCAGCCCTTAAGCAGCATCCATACATAACACCATGACGTTCACAGGGAGCGGGACTTCAAGAGCAAGTTTACGGGAATAGGCAATCATGAGCAGTTGAAGATGGGTCATCCTCAAAACATGTTATACATTTTATTAATATTCATGTTGTCCACTGTTTTCAATTCATGAATTATTTATGAGGCGGACGAGGAGTTCAAATAGCAAACGATTTAACACATTTATGTTATGACAAACAACTATTAGTATGTCAACATTCAAGTTAACTTAAGAGCTATCAAGATCGATGAACATTCGGTCATTCGTCTACAAACAATAATACCACAAAATCTGCGAACCAAGGACATAAAAGTATAACGGTTATAAGCTACAAGAATTAGAGTAGCGTACCATCCTTCCAGGGCACACCATCTCAGAAGCAAATAGACCTTTCACAAGACCTTCCTGGAATAGGAATCACACCACCTCCTTAATTATTGCAAGTGCAAAATTCCCATAAGCTCCACCGCATATGAACATGAATTAATAAGAAACAAGTTAGCAAAGAGAAGAAAATTGAATATAGTTGCGTACTACAAGGTTTAACACTCAAAAATAGCAACTTGATGCATTGTGTGCTTCACAACAAATAGGAAATCTATTGCGTATATGCGTGTGCAGATCATAATCGTTTTGGGGTTCATTTCTCCTGAACATAAGACACTTACGAGCCAAAGCGAACTATTGCTGCCTAAAAATCAAAACAAGTATCAGTTATCTAGCTGTTGCAAAATCTTGCATAGACTAAAATGTACAAAGACAAGTAGACCAAGTTAATATTTGCCCTCCACTAATTTAACACTGAACAAAATGTGCTCCGGCTAACTTAAGTTGTGCAATGGAGGATTCAGCAAAGCTTTCGTAGGATGCAACGCTAGTGCTAGTAAAACTGAAACAGAAGACAGCAACGTACATATTCAACTAGTAAGTATTGCTACAGACTAAGACAAACATCTACGAGAACAAACCTCAATTGCAGCATCCATGAATTGTTCACACTCGAATTCAACAAGCCAAACCAGAACCCCTCGACGGAGCCGGCATGGTGCTTGCGATTCACATCGTGTGCCGGTCACTGCTGCTGCAGCGGCGGCGGAGGCTGATGCGGAGGCCAGGCCTCCAGCCCGGCATGGCGCGGGATGTCCGCGAGCAGGGGCAAGTTTGCGGGTTAGGGGTTTCCACCGGCGGCCGCTACTGAAGCGGAGGCGGGCGGACGGCGGCCACCGGCGACGGGGCAGGGGAGAAAGTGAGATGCGGGAAGGGGCAGCATCAGCAGCAGGGGCGGGAATCCCTCTGGGTTGGATCCCGACATCCCGCCGTCGCTAGCCGCAGCCATCCCGGCGCCCCGCCGTCGCCTCCCGCAGCCCGGAGCCGCGACGCCGCTGTCCCATCGCCGCATGAGTAAGGTGAGGGGAAGGGGCAGCAGCACTGACGGGAAGCCCTCTGGGGTGGGATCCCGGCGTCCCTCCGTCGCAGCCCGCAGCCAGCCCGGTGCCCGGCCGTCGCCGCCCGCAGCCAGCCGGGAGCCTCGACGTCGCTGGCCCAATGCCGCATCTCACCCCGCCCGATCCCCACCTACCTTCCCCCGCACCGCCAGGACAACGCCGCCCCCCACCACCACCAGGACAACGCCGTCCCCCACCACCACCAGGACAACGCCGCCCCCATCATGCCCCTCCCGAACCAGGCCTCTGACGCCCGTCTGCATCACCGCCGCCAGACCCGCCCGTCGCTCACTAGACTTTGAGAGGAGCGACCCTGGGGAGTGTGGAGAGACTGATATTGAGTATGCCATATAAATTTACCAAAGTGCCCTTTTAATTTAGATTAAAAATAACTCTTTTTTAGTAGTTTCTGGTGGTTTCAGGTAGTTTTGTTTTAGTAGTTTCAGGTAGTTGTATTTTTTGCACCGTTTGATTAGGCTCCATCAACGGTTGAAATAAATGCCAAGTATGGTAAAACTTGTATAATATTATTCTGTCCCATAATAAGCGAAAGGGCTAATTAAGCATGATGCCCTTCTCATCTGCGGTTAAGTAACTTCCAATACTGTACTTCAATCCGGTAATTCGTGAACGTCAGTTGTTCCAACTATTTATCTAGAAGGGTTTTGTGCTCAATGCAAAGCTAGTTTTTGTGAAGAAAAAATGCAATATATATATATATATATATATATATATATATATATATATATATATATATATATATATATATATATATATATATATATATATATATATATATCTGGATGCAGAAGTTCAGGTCGATCCTAACGTGAAGCATGTAGCTGATGGACTGAAGGTGAAAACCGAAAGGCTTTACCTAGTCTGTCTATCCCACTGCAAATCTGGGCGAGATACACTGTCGGGTTGAAATCCTCGCGAGAGGGGTCCCAAAGACCGATCCATCACCTCGCCTAGCATCGATGTTGGTGCTCGTGTGTAGCATCGCATATTTTTTTACACGAGAGGGTGGTGAAAAAAAGTAGTGGAGTGAAAAAAAATCTCGCTTCTTTTCGATGGAGATTCACCACCTTTCGGCGCCTGATCAACCAATTAATTTGATGGATCGACCGTTCGGTAGTCACTCATCAGGGTGTGTTCTGCACGACAGCATATTTGCCTCTTCTTCCTTGATTCATCGCTGAAATTAACTGAACTCAAATTCCTGTCGTCTTGAACTCCAGACAGATCGTCATGGCCTTATTCAGCTTGTCGAAAACGCTAGCCCGGATAATGATGTATAGGATGTAGCTAGAAGTCAATTAGGTGCTTTGCACCAGCTGGTCTTCAGCTTTAGTGAAGCTAAAGGTATCCCCCAAACAGACCAGAAGTATTCTTTCCTAACAAAACTAAGAAGAAATGCGCAGTTCAAGAAACAAAGTAACTTCAGCGGATGCCAACTGACCACTACAATAACATATCGCCATGCATACATTGAGATGCTTCGCATAGCTAACTATATAGCTAGGTACGTACGACTCTTATCATCAGAGTTTGTTTAAGCAATAAGCATACTCTCCTTCAAAAGGAAGTTTGTTAGTTTATGTAGCACCAAGAAAGCTACCACACTATATATGTACTGTTATTGATGCCATTAGTACACTTCTACTTGACCCCTGATGCGTTGAAACCAACATTGCGGTCATCAGATTGCCTTCTGGAGAAAGATATAGCTGCTACCACTGTATATATAGTAGAGCTCGGGCTCCATTTACACTTTCCGCAATTAAAAGGACTACAGGGATCATGCATATTGCGTACGCTACGTTGAAAATGCCCGTACGTGGAGCTTCTTCTTCCTTCTTCCGTGTGGAGCAAAAACAAGTGCTCTTAAACTGTTCGCCTGCCTTCACGTTGGATAGCTAGAGTTGTTTCGTCTAAATTTTGGTGAGATAATTTTATTACCTAAGGTTAACGAGGCAGAGAGGATTCAACAATTCAGACCCATTTGCCTCCTTAACGTTAGTTTTAAGATATTCACCAAAGTGGCTACGATACGGCTGAACAGTGTTGCGGATCATGTGGTTCGTCCGTCTCAGACGGCTTTTATGAAAGGTCGTAATATCCTTGACGGAGTTGCGATTCTACATGAAACAGTGCACGAACTACATAGGAAAAAGCTGAACGGGGTAATTCTTAAAATTGACTTCGAGAAAGCATACGATAAAGTCAATTGGTCTTTTCTTCAGCAGACACTAAGAATGAAAGGTTTTTCTTCTAAGTGGTGCGCGTTAATTAATAGCTTTGTTTCGGGGGGAAGTGTTGCCATCAAGGTCAATGATGACACTGGCAAGTACTTTCAAACGAAGAAATTACTTAGACAGGGTGACCCGTTATCGCCAATTCTATTTAATATAGTGGCTGATATGCTGGCTATCTTGATTGAACGCGCTAAATCCGAGGGTCAATTTGATGGAGTGATTCCACATCTTGTTGATGGTGGTTTATCGATTCTTCAATACGCCGATGATACAATTCTTTTTATGAAACATGACATCGAAAAAGCTCGTAACCTAAAACTGATCTTGTCGGCTTTCGAGCTCCTTTCGGGTCTTAAGATAAACTTCCATAAAAGTGAATTATTTTGTTTCTACGAGGCTCAAGAGGACGCCGCCTTGTACGCTGAACTTTTTGGCTGTCAACAAGGTCAATTTCCTATCAACTATTTGGGTATTCCGATTCATTATCGGAAACTGACAAATGCTGAATGGAAAAAGGTGGAAGAAAGACTTCAACTTCAGTTAAACAGTTGGAAAGGAAAACTCTTATCCCTAGGTGGAAGATTAGTACTCATAAACTCAGTGCTATCAAATATGGTACTGTATATGATTTCTTTCTTTCAATTGCCCAAAGGAGTCTTGAAAAGGCTGGATTATTTCCGGTCTAGATTCTTTTGGCAAGGGGATTCTGAGAAGAAAAAGTATCGCCTGACTAAATGGAGTGTGGTTTGTTGCCCTAAAGACCAAGGAGGGCTTGGAATTCATGACCTAGAGGTCAAGAACCGAGCCTTGCTAGGTAAATGGCTCTTCAAACTTCTATCTGAAGATGGAGTTTGGCAAACCCTCCTTAGGAGAAAGTATGTGGGAGACCAAGCTGTTTCCCAGATTCAGTGGAAACCGGGTGATTCACACTTCTGGGCTGGTCTTATGGTTACAAAGAAGTATTTCTTCCCACATGGCTCTTTCTCAATTAGGGATGGATCGGAAATTCGGTTCTGGGAGGATAAATGGCTTGGCCATGTTACCCTTAGAGAACAATATCCGGCTCTTTACTCTATCGTACAAAACAAAACCGATACGATCGCCAGGGTGTTGGGTTCCTCCCCACCGGATGTTTCGTTTCGACGAAGCTTATTTGGTATGAGACAAGCATCTTGGCATGCCTTGCTCGCCCGACTGGAGTCAGTCCAATTGTCGGAAGGTCCAGATAAATCTCTATGGAATCTCACCAAGAATGGTAAATTCTCAGTTGATTCTATGTATAGAGCACTTATCCTACCCGAAGTCCCAGCCAATTCTAAGGATTGTAATAAGATTTGAAAAATGAAAATACCGCTTAAAACGAAGGTGTTTTCGTGGTACCTTCGTCGGGGGGTCATCCTTACCAAGGACAACCTTGCAAAGCGTAATTGGCACGGAAGTAAAAAATGTGTTTTCTGTCTTCACGATGAGACCATTACACACTTGTTCTTCCAGTGCGAATTTGCGAGGTCTATATGGTCAGCCATCCAGATAGGATCTACCTTACATCCACCAAATACTGTTGCCAACATTTTTGGCAATTGGCTAAATGGTGTGGATCCTAGGTTTAAACGTTTCTGTAGGATGGGCGCGATTGCCATTATTTGGTCGCTGTGGCTATGTAGAAATGACAAGGTTTTTAACAATTCAAATGTTATTGTTTTGCAGGTCATATATCGGTGCACGGCTACCTTACGAGCTTGGTCCGCGCTGCAGCGTGTGGAGCATCGGGACCTTTTTTTTGGAGGTGGCGGCGAGGCTGGAGTCCGCGGCAACGGAGATTCTCTGCCGGCATGGATGGCAGCATAGTCTCCGGATAGACCTTCCACTACTTTAGGCGGTTCTACAATTTCTCATTTTGATATGTAATTCGCCTTTTTTATGTTTGAGTTGGAGTCTCGTGAACTGGTGGCTGTGTGCATCTTAGTTATGCAGAGGCCGGGGGTAACGCTTAAAACTCTTAAGTAATAAAATTCCCTTTATCTAAAAAAAAAGTGCTCTGAAAACATGGCCTCTTAATGGGACCAAAGCTTATACTACATGCGCGGCATCCAATCACGTCCATCTTTTGATATGATGTCCTCCGGTATGTGGATACTTCGAAAGCTACTCGATCGGTGCATAGTGTTAGTCAGTGTGCGACTCTCGTCGCATGCTTTCCTCTCTGATAATCCTATCTTGAGATAATCGAAAGAGGAAGAGGCACATTTAGGAAAGAGCATCCTTGTCAGCTGCTAATTCCTTGGGCGCTAAGGTTTTGCTGTCGATGCATGCATGATGTGCTTGACCACTACTGACTATACGATCGACGACGAGGCATATCAGCATATGCATGCACACGAATATGTGTATATATATAGATATATATAAACTCGAAAGCAGGCTAGCTCCACATGGATATATCTATTGTTAATGGTACGTATATATTGCCCTACACATGCGTGTCACGAACTATGCTGACTGGTAGATAGCATTTGAAAACCAAAGAGTGACGCAGGCAGCAGGTATACGATCGAGCTAGTCACAGCAGCAAGAACCTAAAAAGATCGACGATGGCAAAAGAAAGATGGCCATCATTGCTGCTTTCTCCTGCTGGCCTTTCCAGAAAGCCGTTTTGATTCGCGGGGCCGGCAGCCATTGCTAGCTTTCCAACGTTTTGATCTCCCGGCCAACTTACAATTCCATCGATCGCCTGGCCGGCCGGCTCGATCTTCACTGGTGGAAGATCGATGGCTTTCGCGGTTTGTTGTGGTCTCGGACAGATCCTGAATATCTTATACGCACCATTGCACGACCTGCTGCCTTTGCTTGTAGTTGTAGAGCTGGCTGCTGGGCCTAGCTCGATCTATCGAGCTTCCCCTTTCTTTGCCGGCGAACCCACACCCGGCAGCCAGTGGCTGGCATCGGACACTAGCTTTGCCTCTTCCTGCCGGTACGTCGTCGATCAGGTAGTGGAGTACTGCGAGGTTTGCAACGAGGCGCATCGACCGTTTGCTTACACCAAATGCATGCACGAACCACGTACTTTATTGGGCAGATCTTCGATCGGTCTCGTCGTCGTCTCTCGGGAGCATATAGTAGTACTGTAAGTCAGTAGTGCACTACCTGAGAGCTAGCAGCAACGGGAGCCAATGCATCATGCACGGAGGTTTGTGTTATGCACATGTGATTCCGAAATCTAAACCCACGAGTCATGGAGGCCACCAGCTGAGCTCGAGATCGTCGAGTTGCTGATGATGCATGGATGCCATGATCGTGGCCAGAGCACTAGCCAGCAAGATCTCGGAGCTTGATGCATGGCTTTGACCTTAAAAGACCACTGTGCATGCTAGCTGATCTAGTAGAGGTTATCGTCGAAGAAATGATGGTGTTTCAACCATGAACACACCAACAGAGAAACACACGCCTCGACATGTTCCTTATCATGGAGCCATAAGTACACCTGCCTGTGCCGACTGGTCGTCGCACAGTCCCCGGATTTGGTATACACCCATGTGAAATTGAATCCTGCATCTCATCGATCAGGGGTACGGCGATGCATGCATCTAGACCTCTGAAGAACAATTACGTATGTACTTTCAAGATGTAATTGAACTCCTCTGTCTGATCGACTCCTCTGATACTTGTCTGCTCAGTTCATTGGCCCGGCCAAGAGGAACTAGATAGCTGTAGTGCACACAAAATTCAGTTTGAAACTTCGCCCGGCCCGCTCCTTTATCTGCAGGAGGTTGGACTTTCATTGAACTTTTGATTGTATAATACTTTAGTATCACGTAGTAGTATGCTTATTGGACGCATGGCCCCTTTGGACCATCAATGTTTAGTTTTCAAGTCTAGTTCAGGATAATTATTCTGCTTTAGCTGAGCTGCAATTCGGTAACGCCAACAAACTGTCAACTGCAACTGAATATGTTTGTTAGTTGGATCTGATTATGTCACTAGCTTTTGTACTACTGGAAACACTACCTAAAGGCACATGAAAAGTTCAGCACCTGGTGCATTACCCTTACCATTAACTACATTTGTTGCCATTGCAAGTGGCAAATTAAGCAAGCTAGACTAGCGACGCATAGACAAATTGATACTCTATGAAAAGTAATGTTCTTTTTTTGCGAATGACAAAAGGAAGTGTGTAGGCTTACAACACAACTCCAAAATAAAATATAAATTACAAATGAGTCCTTGGAGAAGCCATCAACATCCTCTTCATGGCCGGGGACGGAGCTGGCATTTTACCTATTACCGCCATTGTCACCGCCGGAAACTAGCCGGTGACGGCTGAAACTCTACACCACCATCCTACTCAAAGCAAGCAGAATACAAATGGGCGCACGCGGAAAAAGGTCGACTCGGGTTCCCCCTGCGGCCATCGTCGAAAGAACCAGGAGCGGTGAGGGGACCCGGTATGTCCGTGGCGGGGCGCCTATTGTGTGTGGATTGGTCTATGGTTCTTCTTACAATAAATTAACCTATAAAATGAATATCCGAGATTTGGAGTTCAAATCAGCAAGCCTGTTATCGTACATGTAAAAATGCGCATCACTAAACGTTAAGGTCCACACATAGTCTACATGCATTTTAAGTTTCCCCAAGTCCATGCAATTAAGTGTGATCTACGTAGGAAGCAGGTTAACATACGAATTAAGGACAAAAGGACATTGCTTAAAAATGTTGATGCTTACAACACAACTCCAAAAGGAACTAGAAAATACAAATGGGTCCTTCAAGAAGCCAACAAAATCGTCCTCATGGGCAGGATGGTCGGGGATGAAGCTGGCATTTTACCCGTTGGTCGTTGCCGCCAGCGCCATCGCCGGAACCTAGGCCGTTGATGGCCGAAACTCTACACCAACATCCTACTCAAAGACTAGGCGCACACGGAACAAAACCACCTAGGTTCCCCTCCCGCAGTCGTCGAAGGAGCTAGGAGCAATCGAGAGTGGTGAGGGGACCTGGTATGCCAGCGTCTGGGCGTCTACTGTGTGTCCTCTCGCTAGATTGGTCCATATTTTTTCTTACAAGTAAACTAACTTATAAAATGAAAATGTGAGATTTGGAATTCATGTCATCAAGCTTATTTTCGTACATGTAAAAAGGTGCATCACTAAACGAGTTAAGTTGCACACATATTTTACATGTATTTTAAATTTCCCCAAGTCCACGGAATTGTGTGATCTTAATTGATTATTGCAACATAGGAAGCAGGTGGCTGAATTCGAGCCAAGCTTGCACGGCTCATTAACGGAGCATGTTCAAATCTGAAAAATCTCGACTCAACTCGGTAAGCTTGTAAGTAGCTGGTTGAACTTATTCTAAATGTTTGAACATGCGTGGCATACATGATAGAAATTAGTAATTCTCCTACTATTTTTTATAACCGAAACGATAATAGTCCTTCCACAATTCCACATCTCTACTCATAGGGTAGATTAATGATAATAGATACTAGTTCTACTTTTACCCCATTGTTGGTGTAAACAAATATCGACATTCATTTTTTCTTCATAATTTGTATTTGAGCGAGTTTAACGAGCTGAACGAGTAACTCGTAACTCGGCTCGTTCATCTTGGTCAACAAACGAATTCAAACCCAGAACTCGGCTCGACTCGTTAGACACCGCGTTGCAGCGGTTCCAACGCCTAGCGTGGCACGTTTTGTTCAAGGGCATAAACCTTGCAAAAAAAAGAGTCGGAATGGGACGTGGATCGGGGCGATGGAAGGGTACATATTCCCCTACGGTACCGCACACCGCACTATGGGCAGCCAGCCACCGGCCGCGTCCTCTTTCCTTTCCGTGGGCAGAGAATCCCTTGGCATGCACGGCCACCGCCTCGGAAAGCCAGCCTGCCCGGCCACTGGCCCGACGGCCATTCCTCCGTGCTCCCCAACTTGGCTCGGCCACATCCCAAACGCCGTCCGCGAGCGGCTCGACCTCGATCGACCGGACGGAATCGGGTTCGCCGGAGCGCGCACGCATCGCCGCCGTCCCCGTCCACGATCCCCGGCGCGCGCACGCGGCCTTTTCGGGGGATAGGGAGTGGCCGTGGCCGGCCGATGGACGGAATACTTGAACGGAAAGCGACACCATGGGGATATACCGTGGCTATCCGTCCTGGAGTAACGCATACAACGGGCGTCGTCGCGAGCTCTGGGGGCATGGGCGTGACCGGGGGTGGCGAATCCGGATCTTTTTCGTGGCTGGGATGGGTACTACGTCTCGGCCGGATAGCCAGCACGCGGCCGGCCGGACTACTCTCGGCAGTAGGGCTGGCAACTTGGTCGATCCATCGTGGATAGGGAAGATGTGCTCATGGAGAAACATCTCGATCGAGGTTCATCATCCGGATTGGTATACCCTAGCCTGCCGATCATGCCGTTATTTTTTATGGTTACACTTACCTAGAGCGGAGGACGGGGGGGGGGGGGGGGGGGGGGGGGGGGGGGGGGGACTTACAAAGACAAGGACGACGAGGATGTCCTACGAAAATTAATCAGTTCATGCATGCCTAATTCTGTCTCTGTGCACTGTAGCTAGATCCGAACTCTCAAGGGTTCACATCATGTATGTATATGATCCCCGCGTGTGCACCACGCGCGTATCCGATACTTTTGTTTCTTCTTGCTCTGTTTTTTCCTGTAGAGACAATGCATCTGAAGAACATTGTGCATTCCTTCATGCTGTGGACATACCTGAATTAAATTATACTAGCTGAATGCCCGTGCTTTGCAACGGTTATATAAATTGATACATATCGGACATGTAAACATAAATGAAGGTAAATACTATAAACAGAAAAAATATCTCCATATGCACTTCTTATTTGCTTGTTTTTTCTTGAACCCCGTAGCAAGCGCACGTGCATTAAGCTAGTTGAAGGTCCATGCTTTGCTATGTGTTCTCCAAAATCGCTGCATAGGTTAACACAATGATCATGAAAAGCCCTAACTATGTAGAGGGATATGCGATGAAGGCATCTTTTTTGTCAACATTTCAATGGTGGCACCATTCAACCAATTAAGAGGAAGAGTATGTAGTTCCCCCACCCCCTCTTGAGACACTACCCCTCCCTCTCTCTCCCCTCCCCCACTTAACCCTATCTCGGGCGCCCTTGCTCCTTCCTCTTGCCCTCCCCCTCTTTCTATAAAAACCAAACCGAAGGGTATGTAAATGATGCATTTGTTGTCCCTTCTCCTTTTTCTCCGGCTTCTCGGCTTAAACACTTTTCTTGAGGAAATGCATACATCGTTACTTTATTATTTAAGAAGGAAAAGTATGGAGTACAAGGCATAACCGAAAAAGAATACAAAAAGGGGGCCATATAAAATACAAGATATCAAACTAATGAGCACTCTTAGTCTAGTTCATGTGGTCTAGGTGCTAGGACATGCACCCTGATCCTCCCAGCGCTGCAACAGTCGACTACGGTCACAGTGATCTTGTCATATGGGTTCTACGAGGGATCCAATTAGATCTTTGGATGTCAATTTTAGATCCATCTCCAGTTCTCCAAATAATTAATTCCAAACCATGTTCAATGCCCCTCCAAGCTGGAGAAGCTTCAGCTGCAAAAACAGTATCCAAAATCTTCAATTTGGGAAGTATTTTGCCTTCAAGATCTTGGCACATAAGCTATCTGGATTTAAAAGAATTCTCAGGCTTGTCTTGCCAGTAATGCTTGGTTAAAAAGCTGAGTGTCCCTAAATCCCACACCCCCTGCGCTTTTGGAAGAGTTAAGTTATTCCATGACGTCCAGTGAACTTTCCTATGCTCTTCATCTTCTCCCCACCAGAACTTTCGGATGGTCTTCATATAATCTTCATGGAAACCTCTGGTTTGAAACTTTTCCTAACCATATTAACCCCTTTCTCTGTGTTGATTGTAACAAGCTGATGATCATTGAAAAGCCTTTAAAAAACACTAACCTGATCATGCGTAGGTTTCCATCACTCAAACAAATAGTGACTATAGTTTTGCAGTGGCCTGACCTAATTAATCATGGGAAATGGCTAAATGCTAACCAACCACTGTTGCTAGTCAGTAGTCTTTTGTCAAAAACATGCCTAAATGAATAGGGCAAGTACTTGCGGAAATAAGAAATAATCTAGAACGACTTGCGAAGAACACCTTGCTGAGGAATCCATCGATGCCAAGCTTGGGGATAATACATGATAGGCTTTTAGCTCGATGCACACTGCAGGAACCAGGAAAACATGAATATCGATATCATACCAGGACTGACCGGGTGATGGCGTTGAGTCGTAAAACTCGGTGAAGGCGCTGCTGACGACTGCCAGCGAGATGCAACCCTTGGCAATCATGAGGTTGACGGGCATCGACAGAGGTGGCAGACAACACGTCGCTTAACGACACGATGAGAGGAGGTCAACCGCTGTCGGAAGGTCAGAGTCGAGGCTATTGCAAGAGGCGTCGTCGTCAAGGTCGGAGTCAAGTCTGAGGAGCCGTGTTCTCTGCCCGGCGGCCAGGGACGAAGCTATGACGAAAGCTCTCTGGGGTCGCCATATGACACCAGCGCCTATGTACCAGCTCCGTCCCTGCTGGCGGCGGCGTACATGCTAGGCTAGCTACATGGAGGGAGAAGCCCCGCTATCTTGATGTAGGCCTGGTTGGATCCTGTCAGCGGCATGCGCGCCAGGAACGATGATTTTTAGAGCTCGGTGGCGATGTTAGCAGTTGGCTAGGTCTCTCGTCACGGCGCCACGGGGTAGGATGATGGCGGTGAGCTTGCTAGTTGTGGACGTGTGGTGGCGACGACAGACATGACCTCGGGGCTGTGGTAGTGCGGCACCACCTTCTGCCTCTTCTCTCTCAATTCATAGGACAATATCTCGCCGTCGGCCGGCCGGACAATCAGTCCCCTCATCCTCTTCCCCCTGTGGCTTCACATATGAGTATATGTACAGATAAATCAAGTTTTGTTAGCCATCAACTAAAAAGATGGTTTGTTAGCATGCATGATAAAATCAAAAATATTTTGTTGTGCATGACGGTTTTTGGTAGGCGAGTCGGGATTACTGGGGTCGAGATAAGATAGCAGGTCCTACTCTTTCTAAGTGTTATTTTGTTGCAGACAGTTGGGATTAGAACACGATGCACTTACTTTCATTCCTCGGCAACCACAAAGATGTGCTGTTGGGAAAAAACGAGAACTTGGTGCGTGCTTTTGGCCGGTCGATGAGCTAGCGGCAGCAGCGTCGGCGACCTGTGATGGAGTAGGCGATGAGAGCGGCATCGCGGCGTCGAGGCACTCCACGGCAAGGCAAGGCGAGCGGCAGCGGCGTCTCACGGAGGCAAGCGGTAGCGGCGCCGGCGGACTGAGGCGAGTGGCAATGGCATCGGCGAGCTGTGGTGGAGTAGGCGAAGCGAGTAAACTTGGGCGGCGGACTGAGGCGAGCGACAATAGCGTCGGTGAGCTGTGGTAGAGTAGGCGAGGCGAGTAAACTTGGGCGCATGTTGTGAGCAATTTGAATAGTTTGTTGAGAAAAAGAAGTTCGGCGTGTTAGCCGCTATTTTTAAAAAGTTTGTTAGGAGGAGCAACATCCGGTCCGTTTTGAGGTGTGTTGTTTTTCTGTTAGGAATTTTGAAAATATTTGTAGTGCATGCGAGTCCGGTGACAGATTTGTTATGCATGCCATCTATTTTTTTCTTACTTTTTTCCTTGCCGTGCCCTCAATCCTTCCTTTTTCCCTTTTCTTTTTTTCCCTTCCTTTTTTCCTTCCTTTTTGTTTCTTTTCTTTTTGAACCGGTATCCACTTATAGGTGACATGACATGTAATTAATTCAAAATATGAGAGTATTTGAAGTGTGACACCATTTGGATTATGACACCATACCACGCATTCTGGTTTAATAGTAAAGATACTCGGCCACTGGTTGAACCGCAAAACAAAACACTGCTCTTTGGGACAATTTTTTAAAATATTTTCGAGTTTTCTAAAGTAAAATTTACCAACAATATTCTAACAATTTGTTTCTATAGTTTTGAGTTTTTCCCTTCTAAAGTATCAATATTTTAAACGAAAATTCGCAATGGCTCTTTTACTCATATGCTCCTACCGAAATAAAAGATAAAAAATAATTAAATATTATTTTTTTAAAATCTGATTTTTCTGTCGATACATATGTGCCAAGTTTCATTCTGAAATAACGTTACTGTTGTATGAAACAAAACTAAAGTGCGATCAAAATGACATCTAAAATAAATATATTTTTAAGCACCAACTTTTTTTTGGATAGAGCAGCACGCATGTCATTTCATTACGAAACTTGATATGGTCGAACATTTATATTTATTTGTCACCATTTATTTTCAGAATTATATGAAATTGTTTTTTTTCATCTAGGCAGGAGCATGGGACCTCAGGAGGAAAAACACCATTCCCCATTCTAAAGATGATGGATGTTAATAAAACTCGTTAATTATCTTCCCTGAAAAAAATCGACATAGACATGTTTTCAGGAAAACCAACCACTAGGTGGCCCAATTTAGTCTCTAAGAACAATTAGCACAGCACTAATTTCTGTTCACAATATTAAGAGTTTATTTTCCATCTACCATCTAGTTGTGTCGTCCTTTATAAAAGAGTAAAATTCAGTGAGATGTCTTAACTGATATTTTGGAGAATTGGAGTCACTACAGGAGTAACAGCACAGCCCGACGGCATTTGCCGTCGGACTCAGCACAGAAACCCTCGGCCTAATTGAGCCCGACGGCCACCGTCGGCCTAAGGCCGTCGGGCTGTGATCCATCGGGCTCACGCCGTGGCCGTCGGCGTCGCAAATACCGTCGGGCTCACTACGTCGGGCTCATAGTGAGCCCGACGGTATAACCGTCGGCCTTATAACTACCAATTTAGTCAGCAATGCCGTCGGGCTCATAGATGGCTCTACCAAAAAAAAATTCAAAATTATTTTTTTTCAACTTTTTTATTATTATTTAACTCCAATTTAGTCATATATTTAATCTCATATCACACACTTAATCATAATCTTAACTCAAACTATTCACCCTTAGTCAAACTTTCCAGACGGTCACCCATCTTTAGAGTGCTCTAGGCCAAGCACGCTTAACTATTGAGTTCTATTCAAATGAGATTCCAGTTGAGATGTCATACCTTGTTGCTATTAGTATGATAGCAATCATATTAACCCTCATCTCAGATATTATATTTTTTAATCTTTAAATTTTCAAAAATAAGATTTAAATAAACAAAATAACTATGTTTAATAATACTTGAATAATAATAATAATCAATTATTTTATTTTTATGTACTTGCTTCACAAAAAAAGTCATTTCTGACACTTAAAAAATGGAAAATGATATTTTTAAAAAGAATTTTGAAAATCGCTTCGACGACGTTGTTTCCCATACCATGACACACATATGTGCTGAATATGGGCACTTTATCACAAACTATGACATGATAATGGTCATAAATTGGTCATTTGTCTTGAAACCTATGCATGTTTATAGATGTTTGACATTTTTGTGAAGTTTCATTTTGAAAAGTTTGTCAAAAATCAAGTTTATCATTTTTCCTATTAACTAGTACACGTAAAAGGACTTCATGCCAAAGGGTTTCTTTTTTTGAGTACTTTTTCATATTTTTCCATTTCTTTCAAAAAAACGGTCAAAATGGAGAGCATGGCTATTCATCAAAAGTGGTCGAATTTTTCAAAACTATTGACGGTTCTATGTTGTAACCACTACTTGTGTACCTTAAAAATTTTTTTGTAAGAACTTCAGAGCAAACTATCACACAGTTGTAGTTCAAATTTGAATTACTTCCGGAAAATTGACATAAAGTCAATTAAAGAGGCAAATTTAGATAGAAAATAAGGAAAATCCTCATATTAAGTTATTATCCATAAAATATGTTCTACTCTTTGTGAAAATTAAATGAGTGTCATTTTGGACCATATTTTATGTACTTGCTTCACAAAAAAAGTCATTTCTGACACTTAAAAAATGGAAAATGATATTTCTAAAAAGAATTTTGAAAATCGCTTCGACGACGTTGTTCCCCATACCATGACACACATATGTTCTGAATATGGGCACTTTATCACAAACTATGACATGATAATGGTCATACATTGGTCATTTGTCTTGAAACCTATGCATGTTTATAGATGTTTGACATTTTTGTGAAGTTTCATTTTGAAAAGTTTGCCAAAAATCAAGTTTATCATTTTTCCTATTAACTAGTACACGTAAAAGGACTTCATGCCAAAGGGTTTCTTTTTTTGAGTACTTTTTCATATTTTTCCATTTCTTTCAAAAAACGGTCAAAATGGAGAGCATGGCTATTCATAAAAAGTGGTCGAATTTTTCAAAACTATTGACGGTTCTATGTTGTAACCACTACTTGTGTACCTTAAAATTATTTTTGTAAGAACTTCAGAGCAAACTATCACACAGTTGTAGTTCAAATTTGAATTACTTCCGGAAAATTGACATAAAGTCAATTAAAGAGGCGAATTTAGATAGAAAGTAAGAAAAATCCTCATATTAAGTTATTATCCATAAAATATGTTCTACTATTTGTAAAAATTAAATGGGTGTCATTTTGGACCATATTTTATGTACTTGCTTCACAAAAAAAGTTATTTCTGACACTTAAAAAATGGAAAATGATATTTCTAAAAAGAATTTTAAAAATCGCTTCGACGACGTTGTTTCCCATACAATGACACACATATGTGCTGAATATGGGCACTTTATCACAAACTATGACATGTTAATGGTCATACATTGGTCATTTGTCTTGAAACCTATGCATGTTTATAGATGTTTGACATTTTTGTGAAGTTTCATTTTGAAAAGTTTGCCAAAAATCAAATTTATTATTTTTCCTATTAACTAGTACACGTAAAAAGACTTCATGCCAAAGGGTTTCTTTTTTTGAGTACTTTTTCATATTTTTCCATTTCTTTTAAAAAACGGTCAAAATGGAGAGTATGGCTATTCATCAAAAGTGGTCGAATTTTTCAAAACTATTGACGGTTCTATGTTGTAACCACTACTTGTGTAACTTAAAATTATTTTTGTAAGAACTTCAGAGCAAACTATCACACAGTTGTAGTTCAAATTTGAATTACTTCCGGAAAATTGACATAAAGTCAATTAAAGAGGCGAATTTAGATAGAAAGTAAGGAAAATCTCATATTAAGATATTATCCATAAAATATGTTCTACTCTTTGTGAAAATTAAATGGGTGTCATTTTGGACCATATTTTAGGTACTTGCTTCACAAAAAAAGTCATTTCTGACACTTAAAAAATAGAAAATGATATTTCTAAAAAGAATTATTGAAAATCGCTTCGGTGACGTTGTTTCCCATACCATGACACACATATGTGCTGATTATGAGCACTTTATCACAAACTATGACATGATAATGGTCACACATATGTGTTAAAACTATTGCATATTTGTATATGATTGATATTTTTTGTAAAGTTTTGTTTTAAAAAGTTGCCAAAACTCAAATTTATCATTTTTCTAAAAACCAGTACACGTCAAAAGACTTCATGCCAAAGGGTTTCCTTTTTTTAGTATTTTTTCATATTTTTTTGAATGTAATCTAATTTTTTGAGAAAACTGAAAAACTGTATTGTGAGGCCGACGGTTATACCGTCGGGCTTACAATGTGATCAGGTCGCTTCGTCCAGGACGCCCACGCGGGGGAGACGGGGGGAGAAGTCCGACGGTGTTTTGACGCCGACGGTGGCCGTCGGGCTCACATTAGAACGCCGACGGTGTTTTGAGCCCGACGGTGTTTCTCTGACCGTCGGTGCTAGATTGTGACGCCGACGGCCCCGACGTTTGGCCGTCGGCGTTATAATTACCGTCGGGCTGGTCCGCCACTCCCGTAGTGAGTATTTAACCCTTAGTATTCTCAACATTTACAAAGGTCACACAATGAAAAGATCTCGACCAAAGGATATATACATAGCGCATCTATCGTACACATATCTTATGAAATGACATAAATCCATGGCTGCCTCAACAAAGGGAGTAAAAAGTCACTCTACGATCAGAGACCACACACAGAATCTCTCATCTTGTAGCTCGTGGATTACACACTACGCAAGCTCCAAGAGCAAGTGCCTAGATGCCTTTGCACAATGAACGGAGCTTATTATTGCCACAGTGCTGAAAAAGCATGGATATTATTGAGGCCATGGGATGGATCCATCACGACCGACGTCCTCCCTTTTGTGAATAGGGGAAACTGTTGCCTGTGGATTTTTTGTCCACAGCTTGATCTCTCACCGCAGGCGCAGGCCACCTCAAAGCCCCTGTACCAGAAAAGGAAGGTGAGATGCAAGTTCGATTGCCTTTTCTGGCAACTATGACATTTGTTTTTAACGACTAGCTAGTGTAGTAATTTATGCGCTCTTCGATTTGTCACCAAAAGCAAGAAAGTGGGACATGACATCTTGAAGGAGAAATCATTCAAAGAAATAGATAAATGTAGGGAAGATGTATGATAAATGCGGAGGGTTGGTTGTTTGTTTCACCTCCCAGCATGCTGTTTTACCTCCCGGCTTGAACATCTATGGCTGCATAACTGAGGTCGCTACTCTCACCACAACGCAACCAAAACTCATGAGCATGCCCCTTATTCTCGAGCACTCCAGCGTCGGTCAAGTCTTTCTCATATCGTTTTGCAGCGTGTGCACCGCATAATGAATTATGAAACTCCTCTGAAATCCCGTCTCTCACAATCATGTATGAGAGAGAGGCAACATGGTTTACAGGGAGCATTATCACACAACTAGTAGAATTCTTCTCCAACAGAGAACAGAGAGAGGCTCAGATTAACTCCACAGTTTTATTATACATTAAGCTGAAATATCATGGAATATTTGAAAATATAGGAAGGCTCATACACGTACCTATATTGTGTACGGCCTACGTGGAAACAAACAAATCTATTTGACCAAAAAGAGTTAAGATAGCTTGCTATACTCTAACTTTGACGGAGGTCCTATAGTAAAATCAAATATTCACTATGTATTCATGTTTAATTGTGTGCATGAATTTTCATTTCAGAAAAGTGTATGAACACTTGTTTAGAGCAGATGGTACAAAACATTGTAGAAGAGCATATCGAATAGTCAAATTAATAGAATTAATCCAAAAGTTGAAGAAGAGCTCTATGTTGAGCATAACACATTTGATGTTGCAGAATTCTGGAATGATCATGCCAATAGTTAAATCTATACTTTTGAAGTTTCTATCACACTTAATCATACACTTAAAGTGGTTATTAAGATATTTGTCGTACCATTCTTTTAAAGATCTCTACCACAAATACACTATATATATATACTTTGTGCACTTATCATAAGATAAATAAAAGAATTTTTTACGTAACAATCTAATAGTAGCACAATACAAACATAATTTTAAATGCTATAAATTATGCATAATAAGAAATAAAAATACAACAAATATTTGGAAACTCGTTCATGTTCTTAACTTTACCAAAAAAAAAGTAAAAGAAAATATTGTAACGACAAGGGTAGCATGGTAATTATGTTGTAACTAAATATAAAAGTTTAATATAAATTATATTTATTTTTGTCATTTCCAAATCATTAAGAGTTCCATTGGGTGGTCAGTCGAGATATTAAGTTGCGAAGATGTAGGAGATTGGTGAGGCATGGTAGCCGTAGGTGTGGACATATGAAATGCTAATATGATTTATGCGCACTCTCTCCCTATCAAATTCCATGATTACCTTAGTAACTATTTCTGTAACTATGTTCTATCTACTTTTGTAATGATTTAAATAATCTAAAAAATCACTCATATATTCAACACATATCATGTACACATCTACTTGATGTTTTTGATGTTTGAGTTTCAATCTTCTGTCTAGTCTTCTTGGTTGCATCGTTTTCGTCATTGGGACCCTCCTATGTAGTGGCCGATCCAGTAAGTTACGATGCTCCGAGATAATTTTAGCATACCATAGCTAGAGCACGCTACAATGTTACATTATGTTTACGGGGAAGAGTAGATGTTGCACTCTATGCCTGTGCCACATCCTCGTGTGGCCCGGTGCGTAGATCTGCCCTTGTTTGTTTCAGCGGTTGATACATGAGTCGCTTGTTGCAAGCGTTTGTCGAACCGTTTTATGGTCGTGGTTTAGTAGTAGTTCCTTTGCCCTGTTATGGCTTGGTTTTCTTCTTAGCTATGTTTTTGAATGATTTTTCGCTAACTAACAAGATAACCTTATGTGAAATAAAGCTTTTGTCTTTGTTCAATTTTCTTAAAAAAAATACATGTGGACTTCATCCCAGTTCCCAGAGATAAAACACAACTACTATATTTGAGTTATCGTGTGCAAACGGAGGCATAGTATCACTCACTCCTCGTGATGGTAGGAGGGCTAGGCGACAACGTACGTGTCAAGCGGAGAGCGGTGAAGAGGAGCTTTGGTGCGTGAGCTGATAGAAGCATGCGCTACAACTGTACGTTGGCGGTACCTACCTTAGCTTATTGCGAGCATCTTTCCTCGACTGAACTGAAAGAAAGGCCGATCATCCATGGATGGATTGAGGTGAGGTATTATATAGCCATGCATAGGCTCTCACTCTTCTCCGTCCGTCAGTCAGTCAGTCAGTCTCTCACGGGGACTGCGTGCGCCCGTGGACCTGCAGTCACGGCCGGGCTGCCGCGTCAGCCTAGGTATAGTGTTTAGGGCCGTCACATGATCGATCCATTCCTGTCGATCGCCGGCGATTATTGATGCAACTTATGTGTGCATGCATGCATATCGGCCTAAATCACTATACAATGGGACTGCACAACCAACATATGTGTATAGGTCGTGGTAGCTTTGCTAGTGCAACTGTACTTGCGCATAGTGCTGGCACGAGCATGCATGCATGATGGGTCACCAAACTCTATTGTCCTAATTGGCTATTTGGCAAAACTTTCACTCACAAAATTTCAACTCCTCCGAAACGACGTCATGCATTCCTAAAAAGGCATTTTTGAAACTGTCCAAATAAGGCGTTTTGAGCGGCGTACCAGAACTTAAAACGCTCTGAGATTGTTAGAAAACGCCGACGGGGATGACGTAAAAGAATAACAATTCGAAAACACCAAGGCGAATGTTGTATTCTACGACATCTCTGGATAATCTCAGAGGTCCTCGAAATGCAAAAGCGCCATTTCAAATGATTTGACTGTTTTTTTTTCATATTTGTTTGCGACTTATGGAGCTTCATTGCTTAAACTTCATGGTTACAATCCTTTATGAGGACATCAGCTAAGAGAGTTGGGGCAAAACGACATTTACGGAATTAATAGTAAATATCATTTTGCAGGGCTCGGATCTGATTAATAGTTTTCCAAGAGGCCATCAGTAGATAAATAATTTGACAAAGGGCCATTTAGAAGAAATAAAATAAAAAATACTACTGCCGAGCTCGAGTCGTTAACACGATTCTTTGTTCGACGTGCGGCACGCTTTGACTGCAGCCAGCCAGCGTGGCACGGTCGGAGCCACACGTACGTGCAAGCAGTTGAATTATAAAAACCTGCTCCAAATATATATATATATATACATGTATATATATGTGCCCATATTGCCAGCCACTCCAACCTTTTGTCATGTGGTGCATATATGCAGCATCTATCTAAGCCACACGAATATATAGCATGACGTACGCCTTCAGGAAAAACCAAAACAAAATGCATGGCTGCAACGCGAGCGCTTTCGAGCCGTCGGTTTCCCAGTTAAACACCAAAGCTGCTTAATTAACACAGACATGGTGCTACCCTGGCTGCACCATGACTCTGCCTTCACGCCAAGGTGAGCGAAGCCGCTGGAGAAACAAACACGGTTTTCTTGTTGGACCGGAGGGAGACGATCCAGGGACAGCTCTGACGTGGCGGCGGCGCTGTGCCCTCGTGGCGGCCGGCCCAAACTCCGGCGGCGGCGGCGGCGGCCCTCCCGGTTTCCTGGAACGGCCGCTCTCGAGCTTGCTGTGGCCACTCGTTTTCGATAACTTTTGCTCCATCGCAGACCACCTAACCATCTTACCACAGGCAAGTTTTCTTATATTATTTTTCTTTTGTTCCACGCTTTCACTAAATAAGGAAATCTCAGATTTTGTTGTTTCGTAAAATTTACAAATTGGTATTGGTCGACGTCCCAATCTCATTACATACCAAATTGTCGTAGTTTTCTCAGAAAAAGCCAAACCGCGGTCTGATACGAAGAGACCCCGACCTCACATGTCGGCAAAGTTAACACTTAAAACTGATAGTGGGTCCCACTTATCAGTTAAATAAAAATAGAGAAAATAAAATTCTGAATTTTATTTGGGTGAGGTGGACATAGGACTCACGTGTGAGTCTCTAATTTTTTTCTCCTCTCTCACCCAGTTGACGAGGATGTAGCGGCCTGCAGACATACATAGTCCCATGGACCAATGGCACGGCCCGCAAGCTGCGCACCAACGTGGACCTCACTGGTGACACCGACACGACGTGAAACTACCGGTTCCTCTTCCACGTGGACGTTGTGTTTTTGCACGTCAAGATGGCCGCCGTCACCGTGGAGGTGTCTGTCTGTAGCGTGTAGGCTCGGTCCCGACACCATCCTCGATCGCACGTGGATCGTGGTGAGCACCTTCGTCTCGCCTCCTCCTACACGCTGGATGCCCCGACCGCCAACGACGACATCACCTACGACTTCCAGGAGCTATAAGGCCTTTAACGTCTTTTTCTCGTGATGGTAAAATAGTACAAGTTTAGGGTCCTTTTTATTAACAATATTCTCAGAACACAATAAAATAGGCAAAACATACGAAAATAGATATATAGTGTCATGTTCTATTGAATCCTTAAAGATTAGAAATTACAGGAATTTACATCAGAAAGTGGCGAACATCACAAGAACACACACACACACACAAATGTAACGAGAGGCAATTAATTAACAAGATTCTCATGGAAGAAATTCAAAAGATTCCAGATCCTACAGATTAAACGATGATGCAGAAATAGAACGAAATAAACTACTCATAAGTCACATGGAAATAAATATATAGTGGCATGTTCTATTGACATCAGGAAATGGCCAACACCACGAAAACACACACCAGAAAATGGTAACAAGAGGCTATTAATTGAAAAGATTCCAGATCCTAAGAATCAAACCATGATGCGGAGGACAAAAATAGAAGGAAATTAAAGTCTTGATAAGTCCCATGGAAACCCATAAACCCTCATAGTAAGTCCCGTGGACCTCCTATTAATTTCCTTCCGTCTTTTCACCCTTGGACTAAATCAGGAAAACAGATTAATTTCCTTGTGTTCCGCTCTCTGTTGAACCATATCGGGTAAGTCTTAAACCATGATTCTGCCAATCAACTCTCATACTAAAACATTTTAGATTATCTTTTATATGCACTAAACCCCTCGAGGTATGGAATAATAATACAGTAAGGTTGTATCGGAAAGTTGAGGGCGAGGTTAAAGGCTTGCAAGCTGGACTCCATCGTCCGTCCCATGCATAAAAGCCCGGCCCGGACACCCCCCCCACCTGCACATAGCTCCTCTCCTCGTGCTCGCAAACAACAGCCCGACTTGGAGGCGTCTCCCCAGTTGCGCATATGTTGCATGCGCCACCCCCCCATCACACACCCGGAGCCGCATCTCATCACCGCCGCCCCCGCCATTGCTAGCTCGAGCTCGGATCACCAGTCCAGACCAAGCGTCAATCGGCCGGAATCCTCAGGTGAGTCGATCATGCCTTCTTTCTCTTTCGCCGCCGCCGCCGCCGCCGCCGCCGCCTTGATGAGATCCTATATGGATCCCGGCGGGCGGCTCGTCCTGCACCGGCCGGCCGGCCGGAGATTAGGGCGTGTGTTCCTATCCGATCTCGATATTCCGGCGGCGGCGGTGGCGGTGATCACGTACGATCCGGCCTGCTCACTGGCCGCCAGGGATTGCATTGATCGATCCTTGTCGGATGTGATTACGGTTTCCACTTATATATTTAAGTAAAGTAAAATAAAACTTTGCAAAAAAAATTGAGATACTTTCCTCCCTCCGATATATGACGACGGATGCGCATAAGCAACAGCGGATTTTCTGCGGCTTGCTTGACTAACCCGTGCTCTCGGCGGCCCGCCTCCACTGACCGGGGGGCCCCCCACCGCCTCCAGCCGT
The DNA here is from genome assembly GCA_026929855.1 of Poa annua. Classification (NCBI taxonomy): domain Eukaryota; kingdom Viridiplantae; phylum Streptophyta; class Magnoliopsida; order Poales; family Poaceae; genus Poa; species Poa annua. The sequence continues at coordinate 94,805,272 of CM049431.1, forward strand.
TTTGAGCCGCCCATGCCGAGCGAGCACGAGTCACACAACTCGGAGCACGAGAGCCTCGGGACGCCCGCCGTTCGCCGCCGCCGCCGCCGCCGTTCCCATGTCATGAGCCGTTTCGCGTCTCCTCCGTGTCGACGCCGCTCACCGCGTCCGCCTAATGCTGCAGGCCGGATCAGCCGAAGTCGCGGCGGGGGTGCATGAGCTCTGAACCCGCGGTCGGCCAGCGCAGCAACACCAGCATCATCAGCGGCAGGGGCGTCGTCGACGCGGCCATGCCGACCGCGTCCCCCAACTCTAACGACGGCGGCGGCGGGCCGGCGGCGTCCCCGACGAACCGCATGCTCCGGGACATGCGTCCGCGGCGCAACGGACTCCTCTCCACAGCCACCGACGCCGCGTCCCCCGACGCCATGGACACCGACGTCGCGCAGCCCGCCGCGGCCTCCCTCGCCGACTTCACCGCCGCGCAGTCGTCGCCCGACGCCGCGCACGCCAACAGCATGGACGACGCCGGGGGCGGCGGCGGCGGCATCGGCGGCGCGTCGGGGGGCCACGCCGCGCGCCCGCCGCTCTCCGGCCCGCGCAGCGGGTTCCGCCGCCTCGGCCTCCGCGGCATGAAGCAGCGCCTCCTCGTCGTCGCCAACCGCCTCCCCGTCTCCGCCAACCGCCGCGGCGAGGACCAGTGGTCCCTCGAGATCAGCGCCGGGGGCCTCGTCAGCGCCCTCCTCGGTAAGTAACTAATCCCCACAGAATTTCCCAAATGTCATCTCCTGCAGCAGCGATGCATGCAAGCAAGCAGAGTCCTGAATTTTCCTCACCCTGCAGGCGTCAAGGACGTCGACGCGAAGTGGATCGGCTGGGCGGGCGTGAACGTCCCCGACGAGGTCGGCCAGCGGGCGCTCACCAGAGCGCTCGCCGAGAAGGTTCGTCGCAAATTCATCACAGAGTTCGTCTGAACTGAAACCAATAGAACAGTGACTTTCTTCAGTATTTTCCTCTACCACTGTCTGTCTGTCGTAACTGAAACCCATATGTATGTATCTGCCTGCTGAACAAAAACAGAGATGCATACCAGTGTTCCTGGACGAGGAGATCGTGCACCAGTACTACAACGGGTACTGCAACAACATCCTGTGGCCGCTCTTCCACTACCTCGGCCTGCCGCAGGAGGACCGGCTGGCGACGACGAGGAACTTCGAGTCGCAGTTTGACGCGTATAAACGGGCGAACCAGATGTTCGCCGACGTCGTCTACCAGCACTACCAGGAAGGTGATGTGATCTGGTGCCATGACTACCACCTCATGTTCCTGCCCAAGTGCCTCAAGGACCATGACATCAACATGAAGGTCGGGTGGTTCCTGCACACGCCCTTCCCGTCCTCGGAGATCTACCGGACGCTGCCATCCCGCTCTGAGCTGCTTCGCTCCGTGCTCTGTGCTGATTTAGTCGGGTGAGCATGCATCTTGCTTTTGCGTTTTTCTATAATACCTCTTGTTGAATATATGATTGTGGAAGGACAAGTGTTTAGCTTAGCTCCCCTTTTGTCCTGCTGAATTTACTCTTACGCATGTTTGGCATGCTAGACAGGCAAGTACTAAGTTTGATGACATATTGACTTCGACTATATTATCTGTCCATGTAAGCTGTCCTGAGTACAGAATATTGTCCGGTATCATTTATTTTCCATATAATATGGCCCACTTCTTTTGGCGGCTTCTTCGAAAGCTGCCCTTCCCCCAACTTTCTGGGAAAGCCGCCCCCCAAAATTTGAGAGGGGTTCCAAACTCAATGTTAGAAGCCGCCAAAAGAACTGCGCCTAAAGCTTTTACAATTAATTTTAAAATTGAATGAAATAATTTAGTTCAGACCCTCAGACCTTAAGGTATAAAATCAAGTGAAGGCGGTTGGTTCTAAATGACTGACATCTAATTTGACAATCAGGAAATGCCTCAAGACAGCGGAGTGGTGGACTGTTAGGATGTCTTATCTGTATATGCAGTTGTATGTAATGATTTCTCCGCAAGTTCGATTTCTCATATTACTTACTGGTTTTCTTCTACAGATTTCATACATACGATTATGCAAGGCACTTCGTGAGCGCATGTACCAGAATACTTGGACTCGAGGGTACCCCTGAAGGTGTGGAAGACCAGGGAAAGCTAACAAGGGTTGCAGCGGTACATATCAGAACTTGCGTTTTTATTAGCTAGTTTATCTGACATGTTTGGGATGCTTCATGATCTTACCTTCATCTCCCTCTGGTTATGATGATTTCTAAGCTATCCAAAACTTGTGTGCAAAACTGGTGATTCTTTTGACTCACTTGGCTAAAATCTTCAGTTTCCTATCGGGATAGACTCTGATCGTTTCAAAAGAGCGTTGGAGCTTCCAGCAGTAAAAAGACACATCAATGAATTGACACAGCGATTTGCTGGACGCAAGGTGAGATGACAGTCATACTCTCATGCTCAGAGATAAATTAAAAACATACGATTTCTTTTTCCCCAGTTATGATATTAATTTGTGAGCATTACTTCACTCAAGTAATTCATCTGAGTAACCAGACATAAAAATATATCATGGTTGTGTATTGAAACTATATCTTCTTCCGAGTTTCGTTCTCTATGGCTTGTGAATTGCTGTACTGCCTGTTTCACTCTCTTCTAAGGGATCTCCTCCGATGGAGGTAAACATGAAAATATAATTTTTACATTGATGTTAGCTCCTATGAAAATTGGCTTAGGAAAAGATTAGCGACTATTCCTGTGCTATCAACATAATAATTAATTCCTGCATTCCAAACGTATTCTAAATAACTACTCAAGTGCAATTTTATCTGTCTGGTTACCTTAGTTTGCTGGCAAATTACTTCTCAAAGGCAAGTTTTCTCTTTGCTGATAAGATACTGCTTTTGTATATCTAATTTTTCCTAGCCCACCTGGTACTGTTTAGTTGTTCTAACTTATAAGTGCTACCTGGCATGTCACTGTTAATACTTTCTATCCTGTTGTTATCGTTTAGGACATTAAATCTTTATTTTGGAACCGATAAACTATGTATTAACTTCTTCTTTTTGTCTTTTTTTGTTGTTAAAATTCAGTAATTTATCATCATCTTTTATGGGCTTAACTAGTATTTTGTTCCTGGCCGTGGTGATAGGTAATGCTTGGTGTTGATCGACTTGACATGATTAAAGGAATTCCACAAAAGATTTTGGCCTTTGAAAAGTTTCTGGAGGAAAACCCTGAATGGAATGACAAAGTGGTTCTCCTTCAAATCGCTGTGCCAACAAGAACTGATGTCCCTGAGTGTAAGAGCATTTCTGTATTTATTTTTTGCCTCCAATAAGCATGTATCTCTGCTGGAGTGCAGCATATGTTTGACTTATGATTTGCTCACATGCGTGTTTTTCAATGTATCACCTTGCAGTCTTCTTTCAAAAAATGTCATTCGTCTTAAATCATTGGTCTTCATGCAGTTTTGATATGACTTTCTTGTTTCTTGAGCAGATCAGAAGCTTACTAGCCAAGTGCACGAAATTGTTGGGCGCATAAATGGACGATTTGGAACATTGACTGCTGTTCCTATTCATCATCTGGTTAGTTTTTCCATAGCTCTTTGTGCTATGTATGACCTAATATTACGTGTGAAAGTCTCTGAACCCGGGCTGTTTCATCTAACATAATGTGCTACTTTCCAGGATCGATCTCTTGATTTCCATGCCCTGTGTGCTCTTTACGCGGTCACAGGTAATCCTTTGCAGCTCTCTTGGTACTGAAAGTTAAGAGTTAATCAACACTCTTTCTCCAAAATATTCTTCCCGCACTTTAGTGCTTTTATCATGCTTTACCTGTGCATATCCTCTGTTTTGCTTAGATGTGGCCCTTGTAACTTCACTGAGAGATGGCATGAATCTTGTAAGCTACGAATATGTTGCATGCCAGGGATCAAAAAAAGGAGTTCTGATACTGAGTGAAGTAAGTTATCAGCTATAATCGATTAATAATTCGATTGCTTCTTAATTTAGTGTGTAAGAATATTCATATGTGCATGTATATATTTTCGTTCACACACACAGAGACTCTCTCTTTTGCTCGCTCTGATTATGGTTCATACATTTCTGTTACTGCAATTTCAGTTCGCCGGTGCAGCACAATCTCTTGGTGCTGGTGCCATTCTTGTAAACCCCTGGAATATTACAGAAGTCGCAGACTCAATATATCATGCTTTGACAATGTCATCTGATGAGAGAGAGAAACGGCACAGGCATAACTATGCTCATGTAACAACTCATACTGCGCAAGATTGGGCTGAAACTTTTGTATGGTAAGGAGCTCGTTTTTCACTTCGTCTCATTTGTACCTTCGTTGTCAGTATATTAGATTCTGCCTTTTCATTGTACAGTTTGTTAGCTTCTCTCATGCTTTCTGGTAATTACCCTTCGACTTTGAATGCAGTGAGCTAAATGATACAGTTGCTGAAGCGCTCATGAGAATAAGACAAGTTCCTCCTGTTCTTCCTAGTCGAACAGCGATTCAGCAATATCTGCAGTCCAGAAATCGTCTGCTCATATTGGTAATACCATATTGCTTCTTTCTGTTGAATTCATTTGCCTCCATACCATTTTTGAACAACTTAGCATTTACAAATAACATATAGTTTTTCTTTCATAGCACAATGAACTTAGCTCTTAAACATTCAAACATTACATCTCTGTTTTCTGAACTTACGACTGAATGTAGGGTTTTAACTCAACACTGACCGAGCCAGTTGAATCCTCTGGGAGAAGGGGTGGTGATCAAATCAAGGAGATGGAACTCAAGTTGCATCCTGACTTAAAGGGCCCTTTGAGAGCCCTCTGTGAGGACGAGCGCACAACAGTTATTGTTCTCAGCGGAAGCGATAGGAGTGTTCTTGATGAAGTAATTCTACGACTCCTGCGTTTCATTAAGTTGTGATTAGTAATTAATATATTTGTTACAAAAAAAATAACCACATCCTATTCCCTGTGCAGAATTTTGGAGAATTTAACTTGTGGTTGGCAGCAGAGCATGGAATGTTTTTACGCCCAACTGACGGAGAGTGGATGACAACAATGCCAGAGCACCTGAACATGGATTGGGTTGACAGTGTGAAGGTATGTAATATTTGATGAACAATGTCCAGCTGTAACCATTAAATATTACACCTTCTCACACCATTTACCCTTTTCCAGCATGTTTTTGAATATTTCACGGAAAGAACCCCAAGATCTCATTTTGAACATCGTGAGACATCATTCGTATGGAATTACAAGTATGCTGGTAAGTTTTCAAGAGTTCTATGCATAATGTTTGCTCTTTTCTGAATAATAAAATACCCAATACTATTTGTACTTGCCTATTATGAAGATGTTGAGTTTGGAAGGCTCCAAGCAAGAGATATGCTTCAGCACTTGTGGACAGGTCCGATCTCAAATGCAGCTGTAGACGTTGTTCAAGGGAGCCGGTCAGTTGAGGTTCGGTCTGTTGGAGTCACAAAGGTTAGTGTGATGTTTCAGGATGGTGAAAAGTTTTCATTTTATTTAATCATTTAGCTAATTGATATTTACACCAATTATTTGTTTCGTTCTGCAGGGTGCTGCAATTGACCGTATTTTAGGAGAGATAGTTCATAGCAAAAGCATGGTTACTCCAATTGACTATGTACTATGTATAGGCCACTTCCTTGGAAAGGTAAGTCTGCATCAACTTTATGTTTGCACTCCTTTCTAGTTAAATGTGTATGAGGGTAGGAAAATTACGATCTACTAAATGAATAAACGAATGATACATAGCTTCTAAGAAGTCATTTATTCGTACATAATGATTGCATAATAACATTATCCAGTGTCTTTAATGAAGAAAAATCAGTTAAATTTCTTTTCCTAGTCTAATCCTTCCTTTTAACTCCGCAAAAAAAATCCTTCCTTTTAACCACTTCGCAAGTGTAAAATGTGCACTTACAAACCAACTGTTTGCAAATCGAAACAACAAGATCCTAGTTGACTAAAAGAAACATGCTTATTAGTGCAACGATATGAAATGAGGCTGCTAACACAGAAGTTCAAACCAATCAACAAATTCCTAGCAGATATAAATGGTTTGGAAATGGTCTAAGAATTTCGATATGCATGCAAATTCTCAATTTCAAAAGTGTTCAAATTTCTGTATACCCTGTGCATTTTCCCGATCACACATTCAAGAACCTTTTCATTTTGCAGATCATTTTCTAGAAGTTTAATGATAAATCATTCAGTTGTTCAGTTTGGCATTGTACATGCTTATAGAATCCTGGGGAAACTCATGTAGTATTTAGTTTATCTTTGCTTTTGTTCCTAACATGCATTTTTTTTTCAGGATGAGGACATCTATGTATTTTTCGACCCTGAATACCCTTCTGAATCTAAAGTAAAACCAGACGGTGCTTCAGTATCTGTGGACAGAAGGCAGAACGGACGGCCAACAAACGGCCGGAGCAATTCCAGAAACTCACAGTCAAGGACACAGAAATCTCAGTCCGCACCCGAGAGGTCTTCTTCTTCTTCTTCAGGCCAAGGCACCGCAAACAGCCACCACGACTGGCGTGAAGGGTCTTCGGTCCTCGACCTGAAGGGCGACAACTACTTCTCCTGCGCCGTCGGGAGGAAGCGTTCGAACGCCCGTTACCTGCTGAACTCGTCTGAAGACGTCGTCTCCTTCCTCAGGGAGATGGCAGAATCAACAACACCTCGCGCCGGCTTCCAGCCCGGCGCCGCTGATTACATGTTCTTGGATAGGCAGTAGATACATTTTCTCTACTACTAATTACCCGGGCTTCGTCAGAGAATAGTTAACCCTCAATAACATCATTTGTTATATGCGCGCTGGAGCTACCCGCGTAGCTAGCTGGTCGATCCTGTACAAAAATATAACCTCATGTTACAACTGCGAGAGCACCACAAACGGAAATGGGGAGATATGGTTTAGAGAAAGAGAGAATGCATGTGCAAGTGGTGGTTTGTTTTGGACGCATGTTAGAGGTCCAAAGAGTTAGTCTTAGGCGTAATCAAATAATGGATATTTTATTATTATGATTATATATCTGCGTTGACCTGAATTTCTGGTTTCTGGAAGCTCTGCTGCTGTGCTCGATCTTGACAATTTTCATAGTTTGTGCTAATATGGATTGGTCATACTTGATACTGGCAAGCAAGCAAGCCGATGATTTCATAATAGATTCTGTACCAATGAGGATCTGTTGATTCATTTGTTTTTGAGGATTCTCTACCAAGGAGGAGTCAGTTCTATTCTTAATATATGAGACGAGACAAATCTTTTACCTCCGCTTTCAAAACTAAAGTTATCAGACACTTGATCCAAAATTATAAACTACTCAATGGTGATCTAAGACTGGTTCGGTGCAGCTCTTGACGGAATCTAGCTAGCTGTATGTGCAAACAAAACTATATATAAGCCTTATTTTTATTTTGTTTTGCCGTAGAGAGAAAACTATACTCAAGTAGTACATGCAAGCAAAGCAATGAGCCATGCCGGTGGAGGCATGGAGGATCTCAATCTGGGATGACTTGATGTGTGGGGCTTCCTAACCACATTCCTTGTCCTCATTACCCGGTCTGCCGGTCAAGCATCAGCTAATCTGCTTACGAATGATTGGTTACCCACTGGATTAAGGCAATTTGGCATTCCTTATGCGCTTTCTCCCGTCACTCCATCATCTCAACCTCAGCTCTCGCAATCAAGCCTCTTCTTCTAAACAAACAGATTTGGACATTATTCCTGCAATCAAAGGAGTTGCCAGGTCCAGTCTCCTAGTGCTTCTTGGACGATAACCTCTGCTTCTCAGCAAGCAAAAATAAACAACACAATAGTATCTCTTTTCTAAATGAAAAATAGTCATAAAACAATTGTTGCCACTGGCACATCTCTTTCGATTTGCCTTTTTGAAGGACTATACTTGCATTTTACATGAATATATATAAATCGGGAAAAGAAAGTCAGCATTAAACACCCTAATAACGTCATATTACTGTTTGTCATTATGCAAGAACTGAGAAATCGGATTTAATCGTAGTTAGGAGTGCCCCCTACGTCACGTCAGGCAACCACGTCAGACGCGCTTCTCTCTTACCGCCCCCAATGCATACAAGAACGCCATTAGCAGGGTTCCAGACCGGAAGTTGCACCGATGGAGGAGCTCCAAGAAGCCGACGTCCTGTGGCCGGAGACGCCACCGCCGCCTGCGCCGCCGCGGGGAGGCCGCGAAGGATACCAGCCGGAGCTGTACGAGGCCACCGCCGCGCTGGACTTCTCGTGCGAGCCGTTCGGCAGCGAGCACGCAACTGCTTCCTCGGCGAGCTCGACGTCGTCGTCGTCGTCTGGTCGTGCCTCCTCCGACGGCTTCCTCTCCGACCCGTCCAGCTTCGCCGGCGGGCACGGCGGCGGCGACGACGCCTCGTTCCAGGAGGCGGACGTGCTGTGGCCGGACGACGGATACGCGACGCGGGAGCGCGGCGTCGTCGACGGAGGGGAACTCTGGTGGCTCTGCTGCGGCTTGGGAGATGCAGCCGCTGAGCCTGCCGCTGGTGGTAAGCGTGGATCGTGGAGGGGGACCATGGTGTCGTCCCCGATCGATATCCCTACCGGAGTTGCCGCTCGCCGCCGTCGCCCGACGGCCGTGCCGCTGGTGCACCGTCGATCGATAGGCATGGATGGATTCTGACTGCGACAGGCTCATTGGTGATTCCTGCTATAGTTTTGCAATTCTTTTTGTTGGGAAATGGAGCATGCATGTGTCCTTGTAGAGTATGGGAATGGGTCGTGTCGTGTTGCTGCGATCGTTTTTGCTTCTAGTGAATAAATTACGAGCCAGAGGTGAGAGGTGTATTAAGATTCAGGAGCGGGAGGTATTGGAGGAAATTCAGGAGGGAGAGTTCATGGATCGGAGCACAAGATGTTTGCCATCAGTTGATTTTTCTTCCCAATGGAAATGATAATACTGTATTTTTAACGCAGTCGATCGACTTCAAAAGAAAAAGGAGATATCTATATGATGTGATTGTGATTGTGATTGTACCATGGAATGTGTTCTTATCTTGCTCGGATGCACGTGCACAGTTGCACGAACTGAAAGAAGCAAGCATAAGGATGCACCGAATCCATGGACATACATTTTCGCTGAGTTCGACCATTCTGCTGACCTTTTCCCTGTCTTGATTAGTTAATTATTTCCTTGGTAAACGACGACTTGCAGTGCCAGACTGGCGCCATTGAATTTTGGCACGAGAAACATAGGACGACATCGATTGTATCGTATATGTATGCGAGCACGAGACCTATCTTCATCTTTGGACGATGAAGGTTAGGCGAGCTGAAACTTCCTACTCCACCTTTTTTCACTCGAGTATATACTCTTTTACAAGTAAGAGGAGTGGCAAAAGAGTTTACAAGTCCAGCACATATAATCACTATACAAAATTGTAGACTTAAACCAAGATATACATATGACATGGAGTGGCACTACCACTCTCGATACACATATAATAACTAGCGGAAACGGCTAGGTTGCCGAGTGCCCCAGGGTTTACCAAGTGAAATTTATCACACACTCAACATCAAAATAGGTATATGCCGAGCGCGCCAGAAATTTGATCAGCATTACCAGACACTCCGTAACTAGTATGCCAAGTGTTTTGTCAATGGGACTCAACAAATATAGCACTTATGCCGAGTGTGCCCCTATGATTCTCGACAAAGAATCCAATCCTAGGCACAACGACGTGTATTTTGTCAAGTGTCAGGTCTGGTGCACTCAGCAAACACCCTGCTGTTAGTGTTTGTCGAGTGTCCTGTTAAATTATCATGCAAAAGGGAGTTTAAATATTTTGGTTTAAACTTTTTTTCATTTTTTTCATGCAAAAAAGTTAAGACCAAACAAAGAATATGCTGCAAAATATGGCACCTCGCCAGTTTTCACGTAACTTAGACCATATTGGATGTTCAAATTTCGAATTATAAAATTTTCTCTTATTCTAAATAACTTTGCGTATTTAAACGCATTTCAACCAATTTCTTCCAATTAATCCAGATTTCAATTATAAGGGTGTCCTAAAATAGTTTTAAAAATCACCAAAAATCATTTTAAGGTACCACGTAGGATTCTACGCATTAGCCAAAAACAGAGTTGAAAGTTTTGGGCTCTAGCTATGAATGGTTTTGAGAACTATTTTGACACAATTTCAAAATCAAAAAGTTCAAAACATACAATCTTTTGAAATAGAGTGCTTTTTTATGAGTAGTAGTTTTTAAGAAGTTGGTACCCAATGATGTATCCGTGGTAAATCTCACTTTTAAATTTTGTATACTGAGGTACACATATGAAAATGATATGGATGAGAATATAGTGAATATGCATAATTTCAAAACTATCAATTTTTTTTAATAAAGTGAGCACCTGATCTCGGAAGCCAAAAAGAAATTTCCGTGGAATGTGTTCTTATCTTGCATTGGTCGGATGCATACGACAAACAAGCAAGCATAATAAAGATGACCAAACCCACATCACATATATTTTTTTCGCTGAGGTTGAGTATTATGCTGGCCTATTCCCTGCCTTGATTAGTTAATTGTTTCCTTGGTAAACGACGACTTGCAGTGCCAGTCTGCCAACAGCCAACGCATGCATTTAGGCACACGAGAAGCACAGAACGCCATCGATCGACCTCTGTTTCGTGCATGGAAGAAAATGGCGGCCAAGGTATGCGAGCCGAGACTTCCTACCTTACACGCCAGTACTCTCATCGTTCCATAATATAGCGTTTCTAAATTAAGGATGACAATTTTACCCGTGGTACGGCTATTCGCGGGTATCGTACCCACATGGACAAGGTATGGGTATACTTTTTTACCCATGGGTAGTATTCATACCCTACCTGTTAAGTCACGTGTACGGTCACGGGTATAGCCTTTTACCCGTGGGTATACCTATACCCTGCCCATTTAAATTGACATATAGAATTTTTGTGGGGAAATTTTACATGTAGACCTGCCTATAGAGTCCCAGCATATGCAGCTGAGCAGTGAGCATCATAGCGTCGAGTACGAGATTGCGACTTCTAAAGTTCGATAATTGTCATATACTCATCTATCTATTATTATTGACTTGAGATAATTGTTTAATTTTGCTAAAATATGCTACGATGAAATATAAAATGAGAATAATTTGTGTACTATTTGATCGACCCGCCGGGTATCTAATGGGCACTGGTATCCGTGGGGTATGAGCATCGGTAAAGTTTTATACCCGCGGGTACAGATATGGGTAAGACTTTGTACCAATTGACTATACAGGTATGAGTGGTATGGGTGTGGTATTGCTCTACCTTATCCATATCCTGCCTATTGTCATCCTTATTCTAAATAGCCAATTTTAGCTCGCTAAAAGATTATATTTTTAAACAGAGATAGTAAATAGCATTTGTAAATCTTATAGCTGATTGTCAGCTGAAACTAAACCATGATGTATTTGGCAAGCACGTTGAACTATTTTAGGGCAAGTTGTCGGGCTTTGCTATCGCTGCACTTCAGGCCTTGTTTTGACTAGAATTTGATTTGAAACTACCTCGAAATTAAGATGCCCTCTTTGCTCAGAGTATTAGTGGGGTGGAATATGGGTAAATCTAACCTCATACCATGATAGTTCTATGTTGTCTTTATCAACATCGATCTTTCTCCACAAAGTCGACTATGACTATGAGCTATATAGATAATTTCGGTAAAACGCGTCGACAATTTTTGTGGTTTTCAATTATCGGGACAAATTGTGTTCATGTATCAATGTTAACCAAAACTATTATGTCCCAGCCAATTGGCATGCATGTGTGGACCCTATATGCACCTATTCTAGGTTGTTATCATTTTGTGTAGCCTGAACCTGAGGCTTGTGCTTATTTGTTGCCAGGGACGGAGGAAGGGGGGCGGGCTCCATGATTTTGATTTCCTTCATAATCCTACTACTAATCCCACTTATACTTGACAATTTTTAATGATTCTAGACTATTTCGCCCCCTCCAATCCATATGGCTGGCTCCGTCCCTGTTTGTTGCCGCCAACGTTTTATGTTATCTTGGGTCACCTCAGTTTCAAATAACTGATCAATGGAGGAATAATTTTTGACCATCCAACTCTCGGGCCGGGCCGTACTTTGGACCAGTCAAAAAAGCCCGGTGTTAAAAATCTAGGCTAGAGCCCAACCCGATCCAGGATTTTTGGACTAGGTCAGGATTTTTGGGCGGGCCGGGCTGCACATAGCCAGGTGTACACCGTCAAATAGTTTATCATGGCTGATTTGAGGGTTAGGCTCGAGGGAGGACACAGATTTTACGGGTGAAGGGAGGTCACATATGATGCTTTTACAAGGACGCCTTTTGAAGAGATTTTGGGCGGTGAGAGGGATGGTTTGGCCTAGTGTAATTGCAGTCAAATTTATCGGAATCGAGATAAAATCAACCTCAATAAAAAGTACTCCGTAGATGGCGTGATCGACCCACACGCCACCCAGTTTAATTCGCTTTCAGATGTCTTCTTCAGTTTATTTTTGCTTCCAGACCAGACGTCCTTCACACTGAACATGCACATGCATGCGTATATAGTTAATCGATTATTTGGTTGCGTTTCCCGCTCCAGTCTCCATTTCGATCATTTTTGTCCTCTACTCACTCAAGCCACGGAATCTCAACTCGAACAGCCGCATGCCAGTGTACACTGCAAGTTTATTTTCGCAATCTACATGAATGAATTGTTTGGGAACCAAGTAATGACTGGAACGCGACAGGAATAATATCCAAATTACTTGCCCCATCATTACCTCTTGTCACACCTACGTACATACGTACTTCGTCTTGTTGATTAGATCCACTCTCTGCTACCAATTACCAAACGGGTTGGCGGAGGCAGCAACCAGTGGATAAATTTGTTAACTGTCACAGTTTTTGCTTTTAAAGCTCAACTGCATCTAATTGGTAATATTTGACGAGGAGTAGTAGTCTGAGGCTCAATTAGGTTGTGAAATGGTAGTACTAGTATATTTGACGATCGAAACTATGTAAGATTTTCTTGTGTCTAAATCGACACAATATACAATCGACCTATACATGACAAAATCTCTATCAACTTAGATGTGGACATCATGTTTTGCAGTTAGTGTTCAAATAGACAATAATTTCTGAAGATTATACAACAATATATCACACATACAAACGCAGAGTTCGAATAGAAAAGAGCATGTGCAGCTACTTGGAACGCCATAGGCTGGCCCACGCAACAACTTAATTTTGCTGGCCCGTCCGCCCGAATCCCCACTGTTACGAAACCGTGGAACACAGCGCGCACGCACGAAATCTGGGCGCGCCAACCGAAGCATCCCCATGCACGCATGCACGCCATCGTTACTCGCGACTGTGCTCACTGTGTGTGTGTGCCACTTCGATTCTCGTTCTCGATAGATCCCCCCCTATATATGCGCGTCGCCTCGCGCAGATCGACGGATCTCCAACCAACCACCCGCACCAACCAACCGCCGCCCTTCGGCCATGGACATGGAGGAGCTCCAAGAAGCCGACGTCCTTTGGCCGGAGTCCGACCACCGCTCCGCCGACGATCGCCGCTGCCAGCCACAGAAGCGCCGGGGGAGCTGCGGGCAGTCGCACTCTCACGTCGACGCGCCGCGGCAGGCGTCGTCGCCGCCCGTGGGCATCCCCGAAGTGAGACTACCCCCGGCGACGACGGAGCTGCAGGGCTCGTGGTCGTGGGCGAGGAGACGGCACTGCGGCGACGACGGAGTCGACGGGCCGACGACGTCGACGTCGTTCGTGGCGCCGCACGAGATGGCGGCGCGGCGGCGATGCGCGGCGGATGATGCGGAGAGGTCGGTGTGCGTCGGGCACGGGCGCACGCTCAAGGGCCGCGACCTCCGGTCCGTCCGCACCGCCGTGCTCCGCATGACCGGGTTCCTCGAGACCTGAGTGAACCTGGTGGTTCATTAGCCGCCGGCGTCTGATTCTTGATTCTTACTTACAGTAGCTATTAGCCGATTGATCGAACAGTTTTTAAGTTTGTTCATGAAGTCTGAAACTCGGAACGATCTTGGATCAGTTCGAGCTAGCTACCGATCGAGATGTCTCTGCCTGCGTCGTCGAAGAACTCGATCGAAAATGCAGAGCTAGCACTAGCACCCGTTCCTGTCGTGTTCTGGACTTTCAGGGATCTGCGACTGCGACATCGCGCACGAAAATGGTCCAGGTTTGGAACAAAAACCGGTGATAGATGTGTCCCGGTTTGGATATTCTAGCGGCATGCAGCGATCGCTCTCTAGCTGTTGCAGTCCTCCGCGTAAGCGTCCTTCTCTTATCTATCTAGGTGAATGTGAATTTAGATGCATGTTTTAAATTTAACTTTGTAATATCATCGTAGCTAGACTCGATTATGAGCAGCTGCCTGTTCCTTTCTGACTACTTTTCGTTGGCTGGCCGGCCGGGATGATTCTCAGCTGTTGTGTACTGTTAGTGTTAAGACTAGGCAGCTTCGTCATAGAAGGCGTGTGCGCAAATGTCAAATTGTCAATGCATAATTCATTTTCCACGATCCTAGTACCTTTCAAGGATGGCAACTTCTTTCAGATAAGACGTTCCAGAAGACCAGGAAGAGCCAAATTGATAAATCCGTCCTGTAGTCCTCCTGTGACACCTGCAGTGTGGTTAACGCATCAGAGTACGCGAGGAACTAACAATCGACGTAGCACGCTATGGGCTTCAGAAATAGAAGTGCAAAACCACAAATCATTAGGTTCGTAGGATGTTTGCTCATACGCGCATGAATCGGACTTTAGAAGTTCGGGATAAGGCCGTCAAGAAATTCAAGGAGGTATTCATTGCAGAGATGTCACCCATAAAAATTGGTAACCTATTAGTAGTGCATAGTATAGTAGCAATACCCTCTGGTGTCATTGCAGAGATGTCAGGTGTCAGGTGTCAGGACTGCCAATACATGATGACTATGAGGATAAACCCTTGGATACGCAGATAGTCTTTTTCAATATCAAGTGCTCAAATAGATGATAGTTTGTCAAGATTATGTGATCGATCGCACACATCTAAACGCAGACTTGCGTAGTATGTTTGTATGAGAGCCCATGAAACATCTTGTCCGGTATTTGACTTTTGCGATCGCCGAGCACAATATCGCGCTCCAAATGGTCAGCTGTAGGAGAGAGACTTTTGGTATATATGAGAGCCCACAATATCGCATAAGTTTCTAGAAAAAGAAAGGAGAGAGACTTCCACGTAATTACGAATGTGTGCCTCCACTCTACTCTCCTCACTGTCTTTCTCAGCTGGAGTATACTGTAGACCGCCGGGGTGCATGAAGACGTACGTGTGCACAAATGTCAATGCATAATACATCTTGCACGCAGCCATGAGCACGACCGGCGTGCAGTAAGAGTTACGTGTCCCGGCGGCGTCGCACCGGGTACCTTTCGAGGATGGCAACTGTTTTCAGATAGTAGATGTTCAGACGCGTTTATTTTTCCAGAATACCTCTATGGACGGTACTGTCACACTTGGTTAACGTATCGGTACACGATAAACTCCAAAAGAGTATACAAGAGTACACATCATCTTTTTCTGTGGAATGTGATGTTTCTGTCGATAACATGGTTCATAGAATGTTCGCTGAATGTACGCATGCATCAGACTCAAAAGTCCAGGATAAGGTCAAGAATTTCAAGTGGTCTCCATGCACAAATCGATGTCACTGCTTTCTTGATCATAAACTTTACTAGTAATAGTAACTATTGGCATGCATTAGTCTAGATGACGACTGCTTCATGAGTGCAAATGCTGAATAATCAGACTAGTCATATTGAAGAGTTTTTTTTGCGCAATGTTGAGGATAATTTGGTTGGCATATGTATTTGAGTAGTTTATGTTGTTATCTTTCTAGTGCAAAATAACACAACATTGGTATTACGTGGTCTCATTTAGCAGATTGAGCCTTATTTTTATCTTTGTAAACACTATGTAACAACAATATAATATGTTACTCTATTTGTCTTTCTGACTTTCTCGTAATTAACAGTCACATTATTTTTATTGATTTAGGTGACATGCATGATACCACCTATGTTACTATCACTATCGGTTGTCTCAATGAACCGGTAACCCAAGCCAAGGAATTCTAGTTCTTATTATAGTCTCTGTACTCTCTGTTCAGTTCACGATGGTATTGCTTATTTCCTATAATCCTAAAATTGTTGGGTCCTAAGATACAAGTTTCACTTCTTCTCGGGAAGAATGAAGGAACCACCAAATCTATCAAGAAAATATAATAAAAAAATTAGTAATCAATCAACTGCTTTTTAGGGGAGTCAATCAATCAATCAACTGCTTTATCGAGGAAAAAATTTCCTTTCGAATATCAAAATATAAGACGTTCCAACCTATTTTGATATAAATGTATACGGGTTGGAGTAGGAAAATGTCGGCCTTCGCGAAGGTCTATTTCGTGTTCCCACGTATGAGCTGCTGTCGTCATGTGGACACGCAAATTAAGAAAGCGGTCCCGCGCATATCCAGATCTAGATTCAAATCCAGATCCAGATCTGGATCTATTATTAGATTTGTACAAAACACAAACTAAAATAGTACAACAACGTAAAACAACTCAGATTAGGTTGTACAACAACACAGACCGACTTATACGTACAACAACACATACCGGGTTGTACATCAACCCATACCGCGTTGTACAACAACGGAGACCACGTTGTACAGTAAACAAAAACTGGGTTGTACAACAACACACAGACAGAGTTGTACAACAACACAGAACATGTTGTACGTACAACTACATTCGGGTTGTACGAACAACTACACCTAGCAGGTTGTACGTACAACTACAAAATTCAGTTTGTACGTATGACTACACTTAGGTTGTATAAACTGTACACAATCCAAAGTACAATTTTTTTTGTCGAAACCTATCGATATGGGATCTAGTTTTGAAAATCTCGACGCGAGAAGTTCAAAAGTGAAAACGGTTCGTAAATCGGATAAACGAGTCTCAAGATATTTCGTTTTCAAAAAACGAATCTCAAAATAAATGCATGTACATCCCTCTGCCAATCATCAGGGAGCCGCCACTTGTCGCCGTGTGGAGAAAAGGTGGGAACGAAAAACGAACGAAATTGTGACACTTGTAAACACCGGAGCGCACACGCGTGGACTGACTTTTTAAAAGAATTTCCATGTTTTAATGTAAGGTTGCAGCCCGAAATGGGCCGTCTTCCTCCCAGAATCCACAGTCACCCCCAAAGAGCTCGCCATTCCTGCCAGTGGGCCGGGCCGACCACCTCGACTCACCCGAGGAAAGTGGGGGCAGTGAGCGTGCGCGGCGTGGCCCTCTTCTTCTTTTTAAGACTTCCGCTCTCCTCGCCTGGGGAGGCGTCCTCATCGGTCACCGCTCACGCCGTCCGTCCGGGGGAGGACAGCCCCGTCGAGCTTCGCGACAGGACGCCGCCCTCTCCTGGCGGCGCGCGCGGTGAGCACCCTCTCCCCTCGTCTTCCTCCTCCTCCTCCCCCGCAGTCCCCTACAGGTCGTAGCTCCCCCCACCTTACCCGACCGACTCCGCCTAGCCCGTCCCCCAGTTCCCGCCCCGGCGCCGCGCCCAAATCCGAAATGTTTTCCAGTTAGATTTCGCGGGTTGTTGCTCTCGGTGAGAGCGGAGGGGTCCGTGAGAGCCTGCCTGTCTGGGCGCCGGCGCTCTACCGCGTTGGGCTTTGAGCTGCGGCGGTTTTGCTTTGCAGGGTTAGTGGGTGATTCTACAGGTGTTCGCCGTGGTTTTGGTCGGTCCCGAGGGTCGGTCTAGGAGAGGCGTGGTTTCTAGGGTTTTGAACTCCCTTGATCCGGCCATTCCACAGACCCGGCAGCAACTTAGGGTAATAGCGGCTAGGAACTTTGTTGATTTGGTCGATTTTGGAACCCACAAAAGCCTCAGTGAATAGATAAACTGTTGGAAGCACATTCAACTGCAACCTGTGTGTGGAATGTGCTGTTGGAATTTTGAGATAACTTCAGTGAATAAGATAAACTGTTGGAAGCTAAAATGGTAGTACATTGCTGGTTGTGCTGGCCTGGTGTCAGTAATTTCCATTCAGGACAAGTCATCTGTCTTGGCGGAGAAATTTTGGCTCACATTCATGTACAACGCTGCGCTATGTAGATGTGTGCAGATTGTCTAGGGTTCGTGCCGACTTAATCTGACGCATAAATTCGTATTGTTGAATGGAATGGATGTGCTGTAGTGGATTTACTCCCACCGTCCCATTGGAAGCAGAGTATATTTTGAATTCACTTTTCCCGCGAAAGGCGGCGAGGCCTTCCAAAAACGGCAGTGGAGTTTCCTATTTTACCCAGCTTTGTGTTGTGGAGATTAAATAAATCCGGAGTTTTGCATGCATGTCTTGTACCGAGTATCAGGGGCATTTCCGTCCAAAGCTCACCTGCGGCGGTTCCTCCGTTGGTTCATGACGTGTTGCTCTCCGTGAGAGAGGACGGTTTGTGGCGGTCTTGACGCTGATGACCTCTGCTGCGTTGTGTTTGAGCTGTGGTTTTGCTGGGTTGGTGGATTGTGCACGTACCATGGTTTTGATGGGTTGGTCCCGATGCTCGGTTTAGAAGAGGCATGGTTTCTAGGGTTTTGAACTTCTCTTGGTTCAGTCATGCTAGATACCCGGTTCAGTCATGCTAGACAATAGCAGCTAGGAACTTTGTTGATTTAGTCGATTTCGGAAACACAAAAACCCAGTTACATGTCATTTGCTCGGTGCAGGTTGTAAGCTTGTCCTTTTTAGGTCCTAAGCAAGGGAAGAAATAGCTTTCAACTGTAACTTTTGGGGAATGTGCTGTTGGAATTTTGAGATAACCTCGTGAATAGACAAACCGTGGAAGTTGGTCACTGCTGGCAGCAAGTTCCAGTAGGTGTAGGTGCTAAAATGGTAGTACATTGCTGATTGTGCTCGCCAGTTGTTTGCTACTGTCAATAATTTCTATTCAGAAGAAGTCACCTTTCTTGGCAGCAGGGAAATTTTAGCACACGTTCATGTTCAACCCTGCGCTATATATAAAAAACTAGACGGAGAGGAGGCCCGCAGCATTATATTAAAAAGAATGGTGAACATCATCGTGCGAGTAGGAGCGCTCGAACTCGGGTGGGTGGGACCCTACCACTAGGCTATGCCTAGGTCTTCACTGCGCTCTGTAGATGTGTGCAGATTCTTACTAGGGTTCCGGCTGTGTTGAGAATAACTTAATATGAAGCACAATTCATACTGTTGAATGAAATGCACGTACTGGATTTAAAATCCAGTGCTTTAAGATGTAGAGTTATCAATGTAAAGTTATAATCCGATCACTAATGCTGATTATACTTTATTTACTTGCTGCAGGGGCTGGTTAATTTGGCCGGACTTCATAGAGGCTCCTATTTCATTGCGCTTGCGCTTGCGCTGCTCGAGAAGACGGTTCCCGCAACCTGTATTTTTTTGTTGTTCAATATAATAGAATTTATTCCCGGGCGCCATCCCATGGACAAAAACACTAGTCCTCGTCCTTTTGAGGACATTCTTGAAGCTGGGAATCATGCAAACTCTAGCGAGAACCCTGAGACCCTTAAGCATCAGAGTTTACCACACACATCCGAGTCAATGGGAAAAAACATGGGGGAAAGGAGAAATTATAAAAGGGCAGCTAACAGGGGGAGGAAAGGATCCCGAGTATTCGCAAGTAGAAATTATCCTTCGAGGTCATCTGATAGTACTGCCAGGATTCTTCGTTCTAGGTCAGTTGAAGAGAAGTCACCTAGTGACTCTGTGCAGACTCTAATAGAAAAGGCTGCAAAGAAGCCACCCGGTGACCCTTTACACCCTCTGGTAAAACCAGCTGCAAAAAAAATAAAAAAGGGTAAACCCACGAAAAAAAGTTCGGACGACGAGTTCTTGAAAATTCGTCAGCGAATCAGGTACATTTTGAATCGGATGAACTATGAGCAAAGTCTACTTGAAGCATATGCCAGTGAAGGCTGGAAAAGGCAAAGGTTTGTCACCTCTCTATTCATGTATTTGATTTGATATGCCGGCATCTTCTCCTGAGTTCACCTTCGCATTCCTAGCTAATGTTTTATCTGTCGATGATCCACTTTCAATTGAACAATTGTTTTCTTCGTGGCGTATTTTCTGGACTCACTTTTATGTTACTTCATATATATATTATTCTACCTCCGCTCTAAAATATATGATGTTTTAGCTTTTTTCCTGATTCAGATGTATCTAGATGCGTTTTAATTTGTTTCAGTCTGTATTTTGTCTGTATCGTAATAGATAAAACACCTTATAATTTACTCCTTACGTTCCAAATTAGATGGCTTCTATTTGTCTAAAAGTGGATGTATCTAGACTTTTAGCATGTCTATACATCCACTTTTGTACAAATGGAAGTCGTCTAATTTGGAATGGAGGGACTATATGTTAACTAATAGGCAACTTGTTATTCTGGAGCTACAATACATTTTATTTTACTAGAATGGTAAGATCTTCTGCAACTAACTCGATCCCATTGGATAGTCTAGTAGTCCTGAACTGGCCCAAAATTAATGAAAAATGCAACAAGATTATAGAGTTGGGTGTTAAGCTAAACACGACCTCTTTGTTGGTCTTTCCTCTTAAATGTGCAATGAGTCAACCCTGGGAATGTTAGACAAGTATAAAGCTGATGGATTGGTTTCACTACCTGTACATTTTGTTTGAGCAGTGCAGTTATGATTCATCAGGTGTAATAATTCTCTGCTGATTGTGTCGTGAATCTCTTTTGGCTTGTGTTGTGAATCTCTTTGGCCTGTTGTTCCACTTGATTTTTTATTATTTGAGAAATAGAAGAAAGAAAAGAAACTTTTGTGTTGAGTGGTCTATCAAAGTGCACTGTTGATCATGTTTTTATCTTTTTTAACTCTGTTGATGTCTTTCTGTGTTCAGAGGATATATTTCCTTCTTGTAGGCACTAGTTCTTATGAATGATTTTGGGTTCAATTAAATTTACATTCTTATTTGACTCCTTTCTAATTGGAGGTGCAAGACCCTTTTTCTACTTTTCTGCTTAGTGTTCATAATCAATAACACATCTTCTTGGATATTTTTAACTGCGAATTCCTTGTACTCGATCTGCAATCTAAAAATGTTCAAACATTCAGTTTGGAAAAGATAAGGCCCGAGAAGGAGCTTGAACGAGCCAAGGCAGAAATTGTACGGTGCAAATTGAGAATACGAGAAGCTTTCCAAAATCTTGATCAACTTCTATCTGTGGGGAAACTTGAGGAATCTTTGTTTGATTCTGAAGGAGAGATATCTTGTGATGATGTATGCCAACAGACCATCTTTCCTGATGCTGTGCTCTATTATGCTTAACATTTTTAGTTAGTGACCATGCTTTCCATCTTGCAGATTGTTTGTTCCGCCTGTAGTTCTCAAGACGTTACATTGAATAACGACATCATTCTCTGTGACGGAGCCTGCGACAGAGGGTTCCACCAGAACTGCTTAAACCCTCCTTTACTGACTAAAGATAGTAATATTTACTTTCCCTATTTGTTATGATATCTAAGATTCTGCTTTCTCTTCTGTAAATTCATTCATGAGATCCATTCCATTGTAGTCCCAGCAGGAGATGAAGGATGGCTTTGCCCTGCATGTGATTGCAAGATAGATTGTATAGACATCATAAACGAACTACAAGGGACTGATCTTTCTATGAGTGACTCTTGGGAGGTAAAAGTTCCGCTGTTAAGAGTACTTGAGTTTGGCTTTGTTTCATAGCCAATAAGTCAGTGACCCTAAAGTTTCCTACTACATAATTGTTTGCAGAAAGTTTTTCCCGAGGCAGCTGCTGTGGCACATGGGATGATGCAAAATGATTTCTCTGATCTTCCATCAGACGACTCGGAAGACGATGACTTCGACCCCAATATTGCTGAAGAACATCTGGCTGGTCATAAGGAAGTATCATCCGAAGACGGTGGTGATGAAGATTCAGACTCTGATGACTCAAATTTTAGCATTTCTTCTGACAATTCAGAACATGTTAAGGAGAAAGAGAAAGTTGATGACCTTGGATTACCTTCTGAGGACTCGGAGGATGATGACTTTGATCCAGCATGTCCTGAATCAGATGATGATATCCAAGAGAAGCAAGATGAGTCAGACTTCACATCGGACTCTGATGATTTCTGTGCTGAGATTGCTAAGTCTTGTGGTAAGGATGAAGTTTCATCACGTGCTAAGGTTGGAGATACTAGTAATGACTTGGAAGGAGCTGATGTTCAGCCTAACACAGCAATGCCACATCTCAGTTCCAAAGATCTTGAAATCAACCCAGATTTGATTTTACCTTCAGGGAGAAGGCAGGTTCAGCGACAGGACTACAAAAAACTTTATGATGTAAGCCCTCAACTTGCACGCGTGCATGCATATTTTGACAAGAATTTTGCATGTTTCTGCCTTTCTGGCCCTGTGAAAGCGTTTGGTGCGATTTTATTCATCAATTACTAGTGGAGTCTTTTATTTTATTCAGGAAATATCGGTAAATCCAGTTGCTCCGCTGGAGATTGAACAACATTTATTGGGATGATCGACATGATTATAATGCGATAAAAATAACTAGGAATGTGTCCATACACTAATAATTTAGCAATAGATACGTAGCTGATCTGCTCTTTCTTGAATTTTGTTATTGCTACAAGGCTATGTGGAACATGCAAGAGCTTTTAAACTAATGCTAAACTGTTACCTCGAGTACAGTTGTCGAGTAGAATTTAGTGACTCAACTATTAAGTAGAATTGCTGTGCACATGCATGAATGTGTTTTACTGGATCATGAACTTGACATGTTTCCTCTTCATGCTGAAATCAAAAGGATGCTTACGGGGAAGCACCATCTGATTCAAGTGATGGTGAAGAGTGGTCTGGGAATAGCATATGCAAAGAAGACAAAGAAGAACCAAATGAAGTGGATACATTTGCACGTAAAAGCTCTATGGGAACACGGGCTGTGCAGCAGAATAGTGAGTTCTCTGATGGCAGCAATAGTAAAGCTAAGAAAAGGCGATATGGCCCAATAATTACTGAGGTATGTTGAAACATTCTCATCTCTGCGGGTTTTATATTTGTCACGACTAGTGCGACAAGCTATGCCAATTTACATCGTTGTCGAAAATTTGCTTTAGTTACCAACAACTCATTTTTCTTGCAGAGGCTAAACAAACAATTCACAACAGACCAATACCCTAGCCGTGCTGTTAAAGAAAGCTTGGCCCAAGAACTAGGGCTGACATTCCGTCAGGTTCGTACGTCTTGTCATGAATTTCCAATTGCATGTGAAAGTTGACTTGGCATTGAGCAAAATCCCCACAATGCCTTCTGCTAACAGGTTAACAAATGGTTTGAAAGTACCCGAAGTGCTGAAAGAGTCGCTGCTGCAAAAAATGGCGCTCACCCAGAAAACCATGGCAACAAGAGGAAGAGGAGCTCAGTGGTAACTCACATGGAAGTTGCAGACCCCAAAGAGACGATGTTGGAAACACCTAATGCATGTAAAAACGAAGGTATCAAACAAGATGGCTCTACTGGAAATGTAGAACCTTTGGAAATCGTAGAGAAAGTTGCTGACCTTGGATTACCTTCTGATGACTCTGAGGATGATGACTATGATCCAAAAAGTCCTGATTCTGATAAAGATATGGAGAAGAAGCAATCAAGTTCAGACAAGTCAGACTGTGATGACTCAAATTTTATGACCTCTTCTGGCAATTCGGAACATGCGAAGGAGAAAGAGAGAGTTGATGACCTTGGATTACCTTCCGAGGACTCGGAGGATGATGACTTTGATCCAGCAGGCCCTGATTCAGATAGAGATATCAATGAGAATGAAGTTGAATCAGACTTCACATCTGACTCTGATGACTCTGACCAATTTGTGGTTTTACCAGTTTCAGCGAGACAGCAGGTTCAGTCTTTGGACAGCAAAGAACTGCATGATGTAAGCCCTCAACTGGCATCTGTGCATATCTTAGCACCTATTCTCATAATATTTTTCTCCTTCATGAAAGCTTTTGATATGTTTGTTTGCCTTACTGTCAACTTCAAGAGTGATTACCTTCCTCAGAAAATTTAAAAACCATCATGGGAATGCTCAACATAAATTAGAATGTGAGGATAGACATACATGGATAGCCTGATAATTTAGTACTACTAGATACGTAGCTGGCTTCTCTGTCTTGAATTTAATTATTGTGTGATACTAATATTTTCGCTAATACTGAACTGTTGCCTTCTTTTCTGTCAAGTAGAATTTAATAACTCAATTTTTAAGTAGAGCTTTGATATTTTTGTGTGCATACATGTACGTGTTTCACTGGCTTATAAACTTTCATATTTTCTTCTCGTGTTGAAATCGAAAGGAAGCTAACCCGGAAGCACCATTGGGTTCGAGTTATGGTGAAGATTTATCGGAGAAAAGCACACCTGAAAAGCACAATGGGAAACAAAGCGAAGCAGGTTCTTTTGATGACAAGAACTCCAGAAGAACAGGGGATGTCAGCCAGAGTAATGAATTCACGCCGCAACGTGTTCCACAAAGCTTGCATGATTCGGCGAACGGGAAACAAGCAGAAGAGCTGCTTACCCCTAATGGAAGCAATAGTACAGGTCAGAAAAGACGTGCACCAATAGTGAATCAGGTACGGTGGCATCTTATATCATTGATGTTAGAGTTTATCAAGAACGAGCTGAACAAGCTTAACCAGTAAGATTGCTATCATAAGTTTGGTTGAGCCTACAATCACATCAATTTTTTTCTGCAGAGGCTAAATGAGCATTTTCAAACAGATCAATATCCTAGTCGTGCTGTTAAAGAAAGCTTGGCACAGGAACTAGGTCTGACACTTCGTCAGGTTTGTGCCCTATCTTCATGAATTTCACAATTGGATGTGACAATTGTCTCGGCATTGAGCAAACCCTCACAATGGCTTTCTGCTAGCAGGTCAACAAATGGTATGAAACTAAGCGGTATAAAGCAAGAGTAGCACCTGACAAAAAGGGCACTCAAGTAGAAAACCATAGCACAAGTGATGCTGCAGATGAGGATGTGCCATCCGGGATTCTGAACGAAGGTATCAAGCAAGATAGTTCACTGAAACAAGACGCCGGTGGTGCACTGAAGACAAACATCAGCCCTTCAAATAGCAGTCAAAGATGCACTCCTGCCAAGGGGTCGGTAGGGCGTCCAAAAGGTGGGTCCAAAGGGAAGAATCATGGAAATAATGCCTCCTCAAGCTTTGTTGGCAGCCCAAAACCAAAAGATAGCCGTGCAGGGCTTTGGGTTCTGGCGCTAGAAGCTGTAGATGAGAAGACCAAAAATTCCGTACTGAGGGAGCAAAAGAGGAGGAAAATTGGCTGATGACATTTCTAGCTAAAGACCCCTTGAATTTGCAATTGGTGCTATGATTCTGGCTACTGCTAGTCAGCTAACTCTTTCTCTGGATCAAGCCAGTCAACTAGACTAGTGAAGAAGCAGTCATTTACATTCTTTACCCACATGGTGGATGTTTACTCCCGCGGGCAGGAAGCTTGGTTTGAAACATGAGACTCCTGGTTAGAATCCGTCTATTCCTTGGGATTCGTAAGTGATGAAACTGAAAATTCTGAAGTGCCGCGCTGTTCTGGTAGGGAATGGAAAATATGAGATTGTTTCATTGTTCATTCAACGCTGCTGTCTCCTCCTCTACCATGCTGTGAAATCATGCTCATGTACAGTCATGGTTTGTGTACCTGTGCAATTTGTTGTTGTTTATCTAGACAAGTAACTAGTAGATTATATCCAGCTTATTGTCGTTCATGTGCATTTTTTACAACTTGAATGGAGCACCACAGGTTGTACTGTTGGTAAGGAGTACTCGTTAAACATGCAAGGGCTGCAAAATATCTGCAAGGTCGTGGTCTCGTTAACCATGCGCGCAGGCAGAAGCGGGTCAAGCTGTCGCTGTCCCCAGATCTGCACGCCATCGCGGAGAGCGAGTGTCACTTCCTCTTCTTCAAAGGGAATGTCTTTCAGGGCAAATGATGGCTCCTTATTCAGCCAGTGGGCGCTCCCTTTTCCATGGTCCAATGATGCTTCCTTTCTCTCCCAGTGCCCTATTTTCGCTTTGTCAAACGGACGGATGGTGGTGAGTCCTACTCCACAGATTTCACAAGCCATGGAATTCCGCTGCACCAGCCGACCACCACTCGAGAACGTAACAAAAAGGCGGTCTCTCCGTCGACATCGAAACCGCCACATCATCACCACTGTGGCTCGTTAGCTTCTCGCAGACATCAGATCGAAAATTTATCGAACCGTAGACATCAAGCCTCAGGCTTGTTTCACCCACACCAATGGCATGGTGAGTGAGTTTGAGTGTGCGATATGCATGTCGCTGTTACCACGGGGTGTTCTGTTGAGTTGAGTAGTAGAAACGCTTGGCCACTTTCATTGGATGCTTCGAAGCATACATGGCTCTAGCTGCGGCTGGTTTGGTAACTGGTGGGCGGCTAGAGGACGAACCGGGTGCTGGATGCTCTCCACCGTTGTGTAGGCATCATGCATGGGAAAAAGGGCATCTGGTTCCTGGTCCTGGTCCTCCCTCGTCTGCATTGCATGGTCCAAAGCCAAACGGGTCAATAAATCCGCAGATGCGATAGACAGTAGTTGAACCTCACAAGAAAAATGCTACTACTACAGTACCCGGGAGACGCTAGGATAGTGAAGGCTAACAACAGTGACAACATCTTTTGGATTTGGCACACGAATTACGGAGACGCTGTCTGGAAAGCGAAGGCTAACAACAGCAGTGACAGCATCTTTGGATTTTTGGCACACCAGTTGTGTGGCGTGTGGGCGGCCGCTGCACAGATTCGATGCCCCGTTTTGTTTGCAGTTTGCAGCTTGCCGTTCACTTCCCAGAGTGAAGAACTTCACTTCACACCTGAAAGGAGAAACGGTGCGGCCGGCGAGCAGTGGGGCTTGTGCAGTGGATTGGGATCTTTGGAAACAAAACAACAAGGGCTAGCCCGTGATAGCTTGCCAGCAGACCGCGGTTCCTGTGCTTGTGAGTGCCTGACTGGTGAGTGATCCCATCGCAAGCGTTGGCGTGTGGCCACAGGACAATGCGTGTGGTCCATGGAGGATTCCATGCTCTCATCTCACCATGGTCAAGCACTCAAGCTACCTGATGTGGAGATGGCTTGGATTCGGATGCACGCCTGGTTTTTCTTGGTAGTAGTAGTCAGACAAGGTTTTTATTGCCCGGGACTCAATCAGACAATCACTCAAATGGATCGATGATGCTAATGCTTCCTCTCATATGCTAGTTCTTGCTCCCAAGTGGGAACATCAGCAGGCCAAGTTTTCAGCCTGTCTGGACCTACCACACATGAATGCAAAGTTTGACCCCGGCCAGTGCCAGCTACAGCTAACTATACCCCTATCCTTCTGAAATGCAAACCATATTTCTAAATAACTCTACCGTGATGGGGTAACACTTTGAGTGGAGTCAAAGATCAATGATGGGGATTCTGGGTTTTGGAAAGGTTGATTAAAAGTTCGGGATATTTTCTACTCCTTTTGCACTTGCAAAATTGGGAGTGGGAAACGAACTCGTTTTCAGGGAGACAGACGCTTGGCTGGGAGTTTGTCCATTCTCCATCAAGTAAGGAAGTTTATATGCCTTATATGAATCCATCGAGATCACTGTGAATACAGTGTTTACACAAGGTTGGCGGAGGTTTAAATTTCGTCCCATCTTAATTGGGGAGACCCTAAAAATGTGAGAGGATCTTAAAGAAGAGCAGGACGATTGTACTCATAGAACGTGAGGATTCGGTGATTTGGAAGCTGAATCCTAATTTAGGGTTATTTGTTCAATATAAATATAGTGCTTAGCCCCGGTCCACCAGTTTGGACTTATGGTCTAGATGGCTAGTGCAAAATTTCTATTTTGTATCAGAGCCCTGCTCACGCGGGTTATAAAAAATGAAAAAGGAAAATGATCCTGCAACCCGTCCTATCCCACGCTAAGAACTAAAATAGACTGGACGTGAGGGGGAGTGTTGAATATAAATATAGGACATATTTTAGGGGCTGAGTGAATTTATATTAACAAAATCGTCACAACTCTCTTTATCCTTTTCAGTTTTTCGCTTTTTGTACTCCCTCCGATTGAAAATGATCGTCATAAGTTTATCTAACTACAGATGAATCTAGACGTATTTTATACATGGATACATATTTTGTTAAATCTTTGTCAACTATTTCCAATCAGAGGGAGGGCGTACTTTTTCTTTTTGAGAATTTTAGCAAATGTACTTAACGTAATGCAAATCGAAGGGTGAGCCGTAGGTTCAAAAAACAACTCTACCGTAAGAGGCGGATGAGCGTTTGACTGCGAGACGTCCTTCCTATCAACACTGTACTACGTACGTTTGTTGTTTGTTGCCGCCCTCGGGCCGCCGGGCGTGTAGCGGCGACGGGTGGCAGTGGCAGGCAGCGATGATTGATCGCCGGAGGAAAGTGGCCGGCGACCGCGCAGCGCCGGGCCAGATGCTGTATAGTTTTGCTTGCTCGTGCACCGCCGACTCCGGGGCGCGGTCGCTGGTGGTTGGTGATGTGGCTTCACGGTCCATGATGGGACGACTGTCATGTCGTCGACTCGTACTGTCTATTATTGTCTGACGCGACGCCGCACGGTGCCCATCTTGCACGGTACGAACTGCAGACATTTCTAGGGCAATTCCCCACGAAATACTACCTCTGATTTTAATATAAGATGTTTTTATCATTTTCCACATTCACATATCCAAACTTAAATAAATATATATGTATTTTTCACAATACACCACAAACCAATAACTATATGTGTACTTTCGTTTCAGAGTACTCCACAGTAATGGTCGCAAATCGACACATACATTGTGCATTTCAGCTGCGAAGTAACGCGCTAGCATGTCTAGTCCAAACTTATGTCTAGAAGTGTTCATATTCACTCATTTTTTGTGTGTATCTAGATAACATGTGCAACAACTAAAATATTTTGTATTAAAAACGGAGAGAGTACGTACGTGTGAATATATATATATATATATATATATAGATATATAGATCATATTTATTTATTTT
Source organism: Poa annua (assembly GCA_026929855.1). Lineage (NCBI taxonomy): Eukaryota > Viridiplantae > Streptophyta > Magnoliopsida > Poales > Poaceae > Poa > Poa annua. Next base: position 94,834,597 of record CM049431.1, read on the forward strand.
TTGAGAAACACAGTACAACGTAAGAGCTCATATACACGCGCACACACTCACCCCACGCACGCACACACACCCTACCCTTATGAGCACATCCGAGAGACCGAACCGGCGGGTCTTGAGATTGACGAAGCCACCACAGACACCTCGCTATTAACGGAAACGTCGCCTCCCATTGAATGAATATTCCGGCTTATGAGAAACATCAGCGTCAAACCTGGGGTTTGAACTCTGGTGGGATGAGAATACAACCATCCTCCTAACCATCATATCATAGGCAAGTTCTCGATATCATATATATACTTTGGACATGAGGAGATGCATGTGATCATGATTATATGGGTGGGACCAACAAAAGGAGAAGAGAAATGTTGATGATTCTCAAAATATAAAGGAGAATGTTGATCTACTGTAGACTGGAGTCGCAAGCGAGCATTGACCTAGGTGGAGCTGTCGGCCCCGATCGTCCAGGTCCGACTTAATTAATTTCCCCCGTCGGTCTCGGTGATCTTCCTTTCCGGATAGTGGCCAACAGCATGATCCTCCTTTCCGGCTGCACGCATACCGTGTGTTGTGCGCCCCCATTGACCGGTAATTGTACTAGTAGTATCCACCTCTCACATCACAGCTAGCTACACTAAAAACCTGTTCAAGGACAAACAAACGTACCACGGCGTGAAAAATGGGAGCTCCGGTACGTTCGGACACGTCGTCGCCCGTTCTCCTCCTCCTTCTCTTTGGCCCCGCTTCTAGAATGTTCAGTCTTGGTTTTCACAACAGTGTGATGTGCTCGATCTGTAAAACCATGCAGTGGTACGCAGGAGAAAAAAAATTCAGCGATCCATAGTCCCGTACGACGACGCGCATGGCGTACGGTACAGGAGTGCTGTACCTGTGCGTATTTACACCTGCGTTCCAGTAGTAGCTTTATTGGTATGCACGTACGGCTCGTGCCCCGTCCTCGCTACCGAACTGAACAATGCATGGATGGGTTTAATTTAGGCACGAGTGTCCTGGGGTATACAGTACAGTACTGACCGGTCCTCACGGAATAGTTCTACACACAGCAAGTCAGTAACACCTTTGCTGTAGGCACTGTCACCTTAGGCTAGCTCTCCTGTTTCTTCTTGTAATAACAGGCGAGAAGCTCTGGTGGTCACGGAATAGTCCGAACACGCAATGAGCAGTGAGCCAGTGAGTGAGTTTAGTGAGCGAAAACATCACACCCACCACCGACCACCCCCGCTTTCTCACCGTTTCCACTATGAGTAGCTCAGTCGGAATTACCCGCTTCCTTTGTAGAAACGGAGTCAAAAGACTTGATATCTCTTAGTCAATTACCCGATTTGCTTAACGTCTACAGTCTCTGTTTCACAACGTAAGATGTTTTAGTAAATTTTCACGTTCATATGTCCATACATATATCTAAATATATTTTGCTGTATATGTATACTCATTTTGTTGTGAATCTAATCAACTTGTGTTCCAGATAAACCACCTTATATTGTGAAACAGATGGACTACCAACCTAAGTTCATTCCATTCTTTATCTTTTGATAAATGTAGGAAGGGTGTGTAGAGAGGTGCGTGACGAATTTTAGACATTTCTCTCATTTCAGATTTTCCACGAGATGGGTTTGACAGGAGCATTAAAGTAACGGCCTCCATTATAAATGGGCATGAACTATTTGATCTCTGATATTATCTGATGCCCCTCCCAATAATATCGGGTCGAATAGACATGAAAATAGCTTACTACATTAGTCAACACTTCCAAAATAGCCGAGCCGAGTTCGTCTTCGTGTCGCGTGCCATCAAAAAACTTGAATGCTGCAAACTTGATATTCATGCAAGTGTATTGTAGATCCTGGTGTTTTTTCTGTAAATTTACTCAAACTTTGTGAAATCTGAATTACGATGAATCTAATACGGCGTACGTGGAGTAAAAACGGAAACAATAGTCGGTGTAGATGCAATTTCCGGTGAGCTTCCAACAAATGGAGTCAACATTGCCCGATCTTTCACAGTCCATTCTCTACTCGTCTGAGCTTGCGCTTGCGCACAACCACCCGAAGACTAGGCAGAGCTATTTACGGATTGGAAGCATCTTTCGTCTTCTCCTGCCGTCCGGGCCCACCAGATGCCGCTGCAGGGGTCAATGCATGCCTGCCACCTTTATTTCCTCGACTTGACAAAAGCACCTTTGGACTCTCTCTTTTTTTCTCCTTTTGTGAATTGCCGTTCAGCCTCTTCTTTCGCAAAAAAAGATAAAACCCGGCCGATGATACTCCGTATCTTCCGCTTCAAAAAAGAACAGAAGATATTCCGTATCCCGTTTACCTCTTCTTCACTTTTGCGTTCTTGCTTTTCCATGGTTTTACTTCCATTGTACTTGAGTGTTTCTTCTTCTAAACCACTAAGTACAGTGTACGCATGAAAAACGTACACACCGTTGCGTCACACATGTTATACTTTGATACTTACATGATAGTTATCAAAGAATACAAAAACTAAATATTATGGGTGATAAAGTTCAACACAAAATGACCATAATCTTTTTTTTTGTTCCGACCGTCCTAAGTAAGGTCCTGGACGAAAGGCATCAGCATCATCCAATTCCCTGCGTGAGGTGCGTCCATGACGGATTGACGTCGCACCATGCAGAGTACCGTCATAAATTTGGCAAAAAGAGATTGTAAAAATAGTAGTGAAGAACTATGAGGCGTGCGAGTTGGAGGTCAAACCTGACCCGAGTAACGCATCCCGTGACCGCGGCACTGCACCGAATGGAGCCCCGTCAAGTGATAAGACGACAATTGGGAGCCCCGTCAAGTGATAAGATGACAATTGTCTCGTCCACACGCGAAGAATGGGATAGTATTCAATGGTGCAAGCATCGAAACATCTTGCTTCAATAATTAGATAGTTTTAAGTGGTGCGAGCATTAAACCTAGATTAGTCCAACATACTTGACAAGTTTACATAGAGAAGAAATAATTTGATAGCAAAAAAACTTAGATGAAAAGACAGTGAAGCGACGAGGGTTGAATGACCCTCATAATGCATCCCGAGGCCGCCGTGCAGTATGAGGCAATAATCTTGAATGTTTTTGAACGCAATGGTTTTTCATAATGTGAGCACTAAAACATCTTGTTTCAACAAATCGGTACTTTATTATAATGCAAGCACTAAGGCGTGTCTCAAGAATTTGATATTTTTCAATTGTAGCACCAAAATTAATCTGAGTCAATCTTCCACAACAAAAAATATAAAAAAACAACCAAGTATGCTGAAATCTTGCAAGAAAATCTTAACACACACCAAACCTCTCTCCTTCCTCTCCCTTCTTATTCTCCGCTCCCTCTTCCTCTGCCCTCCTCTGAACCCAACTCCCTCCCCTTCCTCTCTCTGACCCGAAACCAACCGGCGATGGAAGTTGCTGCTCCTCCCAAGCAACTCCTCCCCATGGCGCCGCAGGACCCCAACTCCCCGTCCTCCTCCACCTCCTCCTCCTCGCCGTTCTCCGCCGCGTCCCCCCGTCCCCACCACCCGCTCCCGCCGTCGCCCAGGCCCATCCCCCGCACCATCGACACCACCCCGTTCCCGACCACCTTCGTCCAGGCCGACACCGCCTCCTTCAAGCAGGTCGTCCAGATGCTCACCGGCGCCGACATGGCGCCACCGGCTCCACCGGCCTCCTCCTCCTCCCAGAGGCCGCCCGCCAGCAAGCCCCACCACCACCACGGCGGCGCCCCGTGCCGGCCCAAGAAGCCGGCTTTCAAGCTCTACGAGCGCCGCAGCAGCCTCAAGAACCTCAAGATGATCGCGCCGCTCGCCATGGCCTCGGCCGCCGGCGCGTCGCCGAGGAAGGCGCTGCCGGAGCTGCTCTCGCCCAGCGTGCTCGACTTCCCGTCGCTGGCGCTCAGCCCCGTCACGCCGCTGGTGCCGGACCCCTTCAACCGCTCCGCGTCGGCGTCCCCGGCCGAGCAGGAGGCGGTGGCCATCGCGCGGAAGGGCTTCTTCCTCCACCCCTCGCCCCGCGGCGAGGCCCCGCCACGGCTCCTGCCGCTCTTCCCCGTCACCTCCCCAAGAATGGCCTCTGCTGCTGCGGTGGCGGCGGCGCCGTCGTCGGACTGAATCCGATCGATCGCTCGATCGGATGTACTCTTCTTACTCCGCGCGTAGAGTGATAATATACCCATCCGGCGTGCTTTCCGGTGCTCCTTGTTGTAATTTTTGGTGCTTTCTTCGCCCAAGAAACGGAAAGAAATCACACTCTTTGAGCTCCTCCCCTGTTCTGTTCCGATCTATCTCGATATACAGTAGTAGTAGATCACTTCTGAATTATAATTGTGCCTGAGTTTACTCTTCAGCATTAACCCTGTCCGTTTCCTTCGGTTACTCCGCAGGGAGGGATCCCTGCCATTCCGTTCATGGAAACTGCGTGAATTCTTGCTAAGATACTTGTTGCAGCTTTCAGAATTCTCCCAAATCAAGCCTGCAGTCTCGCAGTCTGACGCAAGCTATACTGCTCCATATATACGGGTAGGAGTTTCCTGCAGTGCGTCTGAAATTGTACTCCATGACAAGAGTCGGTCAGAGTACCTCGGAGAAGAGCGACTGCAATTCTGCAAATCAGCAGAGATCGCGGTGTCTAATTCTGAAAAATCCAACTATGTTGTTCACAAATACAGTATCATTCCTGCAGCTGTTGGTTGTCAAAGCTAATCCACTACTATGTTCTTCTTCAGAGATACTACTATTCCACAATGATATTTTTTTTCTTCTTTTACCAAGTACATCCGTGTGCCTTTGAAAGGTTCCGCCACTGATCTGGCATCGGTTCCGGTCAAGGAGACGTCGTTGTCACCCAACACCTCGAGCCACCAGTGGTGGTTAGACTGTCCAGTTGACCATCTCTGCATATTTGGGGTGTGGTGCGCCGGCGGGCCGGCACTCCCTCCGACCATCATCGGCGCACACTCGACCCCCTTGCTTTTCATTCAAAGTGGGCATGGTGCATACCAGGTCGGTATGGCCACATGCTTCTCAACTTTATACCAGAAAAACAAATGCAAAGCTGAAGGAAAGCAAGCAAATTGTGTGTGTGTGTGTGAGAGAGAGAGAGATGGGTCCGTTTGGTTGACCGCTTTAGACCGGCCGGCCGGCGGGCAGAGGTACTAGAAGTGACGCCGATCGAACGGCCCAAAGTGGTAGATCGTTTCTAGAAGGACTCAAGGAGCAGACGGAGCTTTTCCAGGTTAACCCACCAACTGGGAGCAGCTAGCGGTGGAAGCTTGATTAGCATGCTATAATCAAGCCATCTGCTCTTTGTTGACTTGTGTGTACGCTAATTAATCGCATCATGCGCATCTCCGTGCAGCTTTCGTTCTCCGGCGATCATCCCGGCCCCCATGTGAGTTGATCACTTACCGTATTCGCACTGTTCCAACCGTCGCTTTGACCCCTCCACAAGCAGCTTAATTGCTCTTGCCCACTCTGATCACTTCTTCCGCCAAAACGGAGTTTAGAGCCTAAGCGTGTGAGGTGAAATGTCTTAGCCATGCATCAACTCAACTGAAAGATTAACCAACAATGTTACTACGTGCGTACGCTATTTCAACATCCACCTGCTTGACTCCTTGCGCGCCGGTTGCTTTTGGAGCACAGTTGTTGTTGTGTTGTTCCACTACACTACGACGACTACCTTGTCCAACATCCATCCGATCCAAGTGAATTTTAATCTGACTACTACAGCAAACCAATTGGCTGGCCTTTTCTCTTCAAAGACAGCGACATGCATGACCATTTTTCTAGCTTAATTAGCGAGATCAAATGGCTAATGGCTCCAAAAGAAAGAAGCGGTGGCTTGTTAGCTAGCTCCTGTTCGTGGTTAAAACAGCAGCTACGCTCCGGTTCTTGGTGGTGAACTGATCAAGTGGGGTGAACGAACGACGAAAGGTCAGCAAAGGCTGCACGCACGGCCGGCGCCATAGACCGACGTCAGGACCGAAGATAAGACCCGTCCTTGTGCGCGCATCATGTAGGATGAGATGGTGACATGCTCAGCTTGGAGCTTGGATGCTGGCCAATGGCGTCGCCGAGCCAGGACGAACCCCAACTGCATCGGGCGTCCTCCTTGACTTTGGGCGCGCGGGGATCCAGCCGCCATGGTGTGCCTAGCTTGGCGTGTTTCAGATGGCGGAGTCGCCGTTTGCCAACGAGATGGTACCAAGCATGCGTTCATGCTCTTCCTGCTCTAGTTATATGTTAGGGGTTCGATCATACATAAGATATCTATGTGCTAATTTGATGTGGGTTCTGGGTATCGGGGCATTTGATGTGTAGTGCACTACGGGACTAACAGGCCAGTCTGACGGCAAAAGCCGTCGGGCTCACGCTAAAAACCGTCGGCGTACATGAGCCCGACGGCCACCGTCGGGCTAAGGCCGTCGGCGTGTAATCCATCGGGCTCACGTCGTTGCCGTCGGCGTCGCAAATACCGTCGGGCTCACTATGAGCCCGACGGTATAACCGTCGGCCTTATAACTAGGACGCCGACAGCAATGCCGTCGGCTCATAGATGGCTCTACCAATTTTTTTTTCAAAATTATTTTTTTTCAATTTTTTTTATTATTATTTTAACTCCAATTTAGTCATATATTTAATCTCATATCACACACTTAATCATAATCTTATCTCAAACTATTCACCCTTAGTCAAACTTTCCAGACGGTCACCCATCCTTAGAATGCTCCAGGCCAAGTACGCTTAACTATTGAGTTCTATTCAAATGAGATTCCAGTTGAGATGTCATACCTTGTTGTTATTAGTATGATACCAATCATATTAACCCTCATCTGAGATATTATATTTTTAATCTTTAAAATTTCAAAAATAAGATTTAAATAAACAAAATAACTATGTTTAATAATACTTGAATAATAATAATAATCAAATATTTTATTTTTGTTTTGTCTTTTCCATTTAATAAGAAATAATTCATATCTTCATATTGATATATCAGAATTTAATAAATAAAATGTCTATATCGATTATAAAAATGAGAGGAATCCAAATATGACATCCATGCCATCATTTTCATAATGAATGATGTCTTTTAAAACAAATAAGAACCAACATAAATCAGCATAAAGTAAATTAAAGAGGAAAATTTTGATAGAAAACAAGGAAAATCCTCATATTAAGTTATTATTCATAAAATATGTCTACTCTTTGTGAAAATTAAATGGGTGTCATTTTGGACCATATTTTATGTACTTGCTTCACAAAAAAAGTCATTTCTCACACTTAAAAAATGGAAAATTATATTTCTAAAAAGAATTTTGAAAATCGCTTCGGTGACGTTGTTTCCCATACCATGACACACATATGTGCTGAATATGGGCACTTTATCACAAACTATGACATGATAATGGTCATACATTGGTCATTTGTCTTGAAACCTATGCATGTTTATAGATGTTTGACATTTTTGTGAAGTTTCGTTTTGAAAAGTTTGCCAAAAATCAAGTTTATCATTTTTCCTATTAACTAGTACACGTAAAAGGACTTCTTGCCAAAGGGTTTCTTTTTTTGAGTACTTTTTCATATTTTTCCATTTCTTTCAAAAAACGGTCAAAATGGAGAGCATGGCTATTCATCAAAAGTGGTCGAATTTTTTAAAACTATTGACGGTTCTATGTTGTAACCACTACTTTTGTACCTTAAAATTATTTTTGTAAGAACTTCAGAGCAAACTATCACACAGTTGTAGTTCAAATTTGAATTACTTCCGGAAAATTGACATAAAGTCAATTAAAGAGGCGAATTTAGATAGAAAGTAAGGAAAATCCTAATATTAAGTTATTATCCATAAAATATGTTCTAATCTTTGTGAAAATTAAATGGGTGTCATTTTGGACCATACTTTATGTACTTGCTTCACAAAAAAAGTCATTTCTGACACTTAAGAAATGATATTTCTAAAAAGAATTTTGAAAATGTCTTCGGTGACGTTGTTTCCCATACCATGACACACATATGTGCTGAATATGGGCACTTTGTCACAAACTATGACATGATAATGGTCATAAATTGGTCATTTGTCTTGAAACCTATGCATGTTTATAGATGTTTGACATTTTTGTGAAGTTTCGTTTTGAAAAGTTTGCCAAAAATCAAGTTTATCATTTTTCCTATTAACTAGTACACGTCAAAGGACTCCATGCCAAAGGGTTTCATTTTTTGAGTGCTTTTTCATATTTTTCCATTTCTTTCAAAAAACGGTCAAAATGGAGAGCATGGCTATTCATCAAAAGTTGTCGAATTTTTCAAAACTATTGACGGTTCTATGTTGTAACCACTACTTGTGTACTTAAAAATTATTTTTGTAAGAACTTCAGAGCAAACTATCACACAGTTGTAGTTCAAATTTGAATTACTTCCGGAAAATTGACATAAAGTTAATTAAAGAGGCGAATTTAGATAGAAAGCAAGGAAAATCCTCATATTATGATATTATCCATAAAATTTGTTCTACTCTTTATGAAAATTAAATGGGTGTCATTTTGGACCATATTTTATGTACTTGCTTCACAAAAAAGTCATTTTTCACACTTAAAAAATGGAAAATGATATTTCTAAAAAGAATTTTGAAATTCGCTTCGACGACGTTGTTTTACATACCATGACACACATATGTGCTAATTATGAGCACTTTATCACAAACTATGACATGATAATGGTCACACATATGTGTTAAAACTATTGCATATTTGTATATGATTGATATTTTTTGTAAAGTTTTGTTTTAAAAAGTTGAGAAAACTCAAATTTATCATTTTTTTAAAAACTAGTACACGTCAAAAGACTTCATGCCAAAGGGTTTCCTTTTTTTTAGTATTTTTTCATATTTTTTTTAAATGTAATCTAATTTTTTGAGAAAAACTGAAAAACCGTACAGTGAGTCCGACGGTTATACCGTCGGGATGTCGGGCTCACTTAATAAACGCTGACGGTACTGCGAGGCCGACGGTGGCCGTCAGCCTTACAACTAGGACGCCGATGGTAAAACGACGCCGACGGTTTTTTCGTTTCGTCGGTTTCACGTTGTGACGCCGACGGCCCCCGTCGACGTTGAAATGGCCGTCGGGCTGGGCTGTGTTTCCCGTAGTGGTGTGTATATGTGGTAATTTGATATGGTCGTCGTGAAGACTTCAGTGATAAGTATATTGCAGGTGCGATGTACATGTCTGTATTGCAGTTGGTGCAAGTCTGTACTGCGGTTGGTGCAAGTTATTCACAAGTCAACCAAGAATACATCGAAGATAATGTCAAATATTAAAGTTGAAACGTACGATCCGGTACTTAATTGGTGAAATCGATGGTCAACTGAGCACGTCAAGTAGGATCGAATCACACTCTCTTATTTCTTTTGTTTTCTCTCTCTGAAGGAATCGATCAGAGTCTGTATTGTTACTTAAGTTCTCCTACCTTCGAACTCTGAAACGTTCTTCTCGTTTTCCCCTTCTCTCTACTGCACTGCACATCAAGTTTTTCTACTGGTTCTCCTGGTAGTTGTTAGACAGCGGCGTGCCCGAAGATGAACTTGAACTGGTGCAAGTATTATTAGGTCCTTGTTTTTTTACAGTTGGTGCAAGCCTGTACTTGAATTTGGTGCAAGTAGCTCAAAAGTCAACCGAGCATACATATAGGCAAGATATATAATGTCAAATATCGAACTTGAAACGTGTACCATCCTGTATATAATTGGTGAAATCCGTAGTCAACTGAGCACGTCAACAAGGATCATCATATCAAACTCTTCTTCTTCTTTTATTTCCCCATAATGAATCGATCAAAGTATGTATTGGAAAATTGTTCTAGTTTGGAAGTCTGAAACGTTGTTCTCGCTTTCCTCTCTCTTTTTTTACAGAAGGAACTAATCAATCTTTCTACTGCGCATCAAGTTTTTTCTACTAAAAGTTCGTTGGACAGCGGCGTGCCCGAAGATGAACGCACGCTTTATCTATCAATCAGTGTAGCTGTGTCAAGTCGGTCTCTTTTTTCCACGGTAAATTAGTCTTGCAGGCAATTACTATGCTGATTGTCCAGTCACCACTAACCCCTCGAATTGGTCAAGCCTTCCTCGGGGAAAATGGTAGAAGAAAACGTGAAGTTTTTGGTGCTTTGCGTGTGTTCCAAGCTCGCCGAGCGTATATTGCGAGATCACTTGAAGCGTAGTTTAGATCGTGATTAGTCAATGGCGTTCACTGCTGTTTTATTGTGATCCAAATTCATATGACGATGTAAAATGAGCGGCTAACTTCGTAGCGGTGGTGCGGGGACGGCAGCCCCCGCGGTACGGTACGGATCGTGTCCGAGTCGGATCGCAACCGACTTAGTGTTTCTGCCCTCTATAAATACATCTTGTAAGTCGCCTGTTGGGGTCATTGTAAACCCACGCGTTTGTAAACTCACCCCGATATAGTGAAGTATTGCTGGCTGGCGTCCGTGGTTTTTTTCTCTCCTTTGTTTGAAGGGGATTTCCACGTTAAAATCTCGTGTCCCTGTTGGTTTGATCGTTCCGCTCTTCATCATTTCTTGCTATCTTCTATAACATTCACTGCGTTGCTCATCGCATTAGCACAGACGCATTCCACGCAGCTTGCATTCCAGTGGCTGCAATGAAAAAACGGTTAAGCTTACAATACAACCTCAATACAACACTCTAAATGTCCAAGAGGGTGTAAAACAATACATATAGCCAACTATTTGTAAAGAGGAGTAACTATGATTTACTGTCAGTGAAGAAAAGTGAATGGCGCGAGACTACCCAACTCGTGATGATATACCTATGCAAAGTATACGAGTAATGAACCAGAAAGTGCAAATGAAGCTCGATCTTTGGGAAATTAAAAATCAGTTTTTTTTAGTTTTACAATTCAAGACGAAAACCCAAATGTAGATAGTATCGAGATCCATAAGAGCGAAAAAAAATATGTAGAAAATCGTTGGATTTTAGGGTAGACAAAAGACAGAAATCGGGCAAAAAATTCAAGTTAATGAAATTATGTGACGTTCACCACCCAGATTCACACATTTGTCATTTTTGTCTAGCCCACAATACAACGAATGCCAGTTAAAATTTTACACACTTGTAAATCTTATCACTATCTACATCTGAGATATATTTTTCCAATCTTTTAAAGCTTTCAAATGTCGTTTGCGATGTACTCTGGGTGCCATTCATCCTATGCTAGTAAGGAACATCCATACTAACGTGCTAAAATTTTCACTAGGTATAAAATTATCAATGTACCACCTTTGCGAGTGAGGTTCAGAGATGGTAACCAAGTGGAAACCATAACAATCACCTGTCTCTACTGGTGAAAAGTCCATCAATCAATGTTGGGATGATAATTTATGGTGTTCAGTGTTTATTTCACAAGAGGGAGTGATTGAGGTTCACCGGTCTTTGCATCGTCCCGATTCTTTCTATAGTGGGCAACACTAGCTGGAGAATCTGATTAACAAAAACCGGCTGGAGATCATGTCTGGATGCAAGCAGGGAAGATTAGCGTGAGCTTCCTGGTGCGAGCTAATTTAGCTTTTGGTGTCTGCTCCAGAGGAAGCTGCAGGGAAGGTGAGACAGCTCTGGTCCCAGGCTAATATTAGTAGTTCACTAATCACTAGCTACCGAGCTTTGTGCTGGGAATCAAATCAAATTAAGCTTCCTTAAGCTGCTGGTCGCCCCGTGGTCAGAGCTTGCACTGATTATTGGCCACAGTGCTTATGGTCGGACACTCAGATTACGCGGCAAATGACAAAACAAGACCGGAATTATTATGAATGAATCGCCATTAATCAATCGGTCGTGCGTCGGATGTGCCCTACTTGTGGCGGACATTACGGATCGGATTAGGTAAAGTCGGGGGTACTAATTGGTGAGGTTTTGGAGCAGCTAGCCCGCGACAGGCAACATCTGTTGTTGCTGTTGTGTTGTGCTCGTCGGTGGCTTTGAAGTGAACTGAAGCTTCGTTCATTTCTCAGGTCCACACTTTGAGTATGGACGTTGATGTACAGTCCACATTAATTTGGCCTCTTTGGCACTAGTACTTGTCATACTGTACTAGTGTATACCTCCGTATATTTCAACAGCGTATTTGGCTGTAGATATATTTTCTTCAAAGCTTCCATAGCAGTTTGTGTAGCACCGGGTATAACGAATGTTACGTTCTTGGCGTCTTGCGCAGTGATGCTGGTGTTCCAATAAAAAAAAAACAGCAAGCCACGGTAGCACAGATTTGGCTGGTAGGAGTAACTATTTGTTTCTCAGAGCATATTGTGCCTGGATGTGGTTTTTAGAGGGTCGCATTCTGCCTCTAAACCATGCTTCCTTGGCAAAGTGCTCAGTCATCCGTACGGCCTTCGCCCAGAAGGCCCAAGCAAAGCCCACACGCAAGCGCTGCCACGGGCCCGCACGAACCAGTGAAGCGGCCCACTCACGACCGCTCAAGGCAGCCCGTGCACGCTCCCCATCGTGGGATCCGATGACGACGAAGCCGCGTAGTTGTTGGCGTGGGATCCTAGTAGGGCCGGTCTCGGTTCCACGGTGAAGCAATCAGGCGAGCGAGTGAGGAGTGAGGTCACCTCTCACTTCCCTACCCCATGCCAATCACACAACCAGCCGACGTCCACGTAACAACTACGCCCGATGCGACGCGCAGGACAGGATTATCTATTCCATCTCGCAAGCCACCTCACCCTCCACGGCTCCACCCACCCAACCAAAGCTCTCCATCTCACTATCTCACTCGTGTTTCAGGCCGCTCTGCCAACTCCGATAAGCCAGCAAAACATCATAATTTTCTCTAGAAAACAAGGCTGAAAACTCTGATAGGCCACCACCATTTCCAGTTTTCTACACAAATACAGTACGGAATATTACAAATAATTGCTTGTGCGACCCGCGAATTATTTGGGCGTGGTGGGGGAGTAGGCGGACGACCTCACAGAGCACGCACAGTCAAGCGCCGTCTCCGCGCACGCCGTACACTTCTCCAACTGTACTTTTCCGCACCATATCCGGAGCTTCAAGATTTCCACCAACGCTCGAGCTTGACGATGCCGCAAATCTCTGCATCACCTGCAGCGACGGCGACGACGACGAAGCCGTAGCCGCGTAGCCGTACCCGTACCGAAGCTTCTTCTCCCTCGCCCCCTACCATCAGGTACGCGACCTCCTCCGTCTCCCGTGAGCAGCTCCAATCATCTATCCCCCACGACCACGATCCACGAGCGCCTCGCCTTTCCCGCGCGCGCGCGACCATTCTCAACATTCTTCTTCCCTTTGCCCCCCCCGCCTTTCCAATCCTCTTTATCCTGCTCCCCCCCGTGATCTCGATTCGGGACGTGGGTTCCGCCAATCAACCAACGGGCACGGCGCCTCGGATTCATTCTACTGGCGGTTTTTTTTTCTCCGTTCAGATTCGATTTCGGCGGCGCGGTTCTCGCGGCGTCAACCAGCCAGCCAGCCCACAGGGAGTTGGCTTGCGACGACGGAGGACGAGCTTTGAATCCCGGCGGAAGCCACGAGGAAGATATATGGAATAAATACCGCCTACCAGACCTCCGCTTTCCCCCGCGTGCGCCGGCCGGCCGCCTCATTCGCCGACGAAGACAGACAGGGTACGGCCCAACGTTTGGTCCGTGTCTTTTCCTTTCCCCAACCGGCGGCTATCCCTCCCTCCCACCGATTCCCTTCCCCCGCCCTTTTCTCTTCTTCCCCCGCTCGCTAGATTGTTTTCCGGTAGGCTTTTAATGCGATTCCGGTTGGCTCCGCCCTGATTTATATCATGCCATCTTGTTTTCCATGTGTTCATTTCATTTCCACGGGATTGAGATTGATTCATTTCAGGTTCAGAAGGAGGGTGTCATTGATTGAATCTCGGTCGAAATGGTGCTGCCGCGATCGACCACGCGCTGCGGCGGTGGGGTTTCGAGCTCGTCGGCGGCGACGGAGCACCAAATGCGGGTCCTGTTATAGCGTCAGCCAGTCAGCCAGGCAGGCAGGCAGGCTCCCACCGTCTGAGTCCGTTCTGGTCAAGTTCCTTGCTGCAAGCCTGGGATCTGGGTGGCTGGAGGATTTCGCGGTGGACGACTGGAGATGGATGACGACGAGTACTCGTGGGTGCGCCGCACCAAGTTCTCGCACTCCGTCGTCAGGTCCAGCTCCATCTCCGGCAGGATGTCCTTCGACGAGCAGTTCAACCGCCGCGCCGTGCCCAGGCAGAGGGACTTCGACTGGGACCTCAAGGTTCCTGCGCATAGCATCCAGCCACCAAGGGTCAAAGCAGCGGTACCGACCTTGACGCCGGCGAGGCCGTCAATCCCGAGGTGGAAGCCTGTGCCTTCTCCACAGGCGGACCGGATGAAGCCCAAAGGTGTTGTCTCTTCGGATGTTCAGTCGAAGAAACATGGTGCTGTACTGTCTTCAGATGGTCAGTTCAAACAGCAAGCTGCTGCTGTCAGGGACGGTATGGTGAAAGAAATGTCAGTGGTGAAGCAAGATCACAAGGTTGGACCGAAGGGAACCGACCTAGGCGTGGAGCCCCTGAGCATTCCTCACCGGCAAATCGTCCGGGGTTCGGATGATGGAGGCTCGGACACGCTGGAGTTCTCTTTCCACTCCGAGGAGCAGAGCTTGAGGCTGCAGAGGGTGTGTTCTAGCCCGGCTCCTTTCACCGCGAAGGACGACGCGGCGCTAACTGCTGATTCCTCCGATGCACGGAGTGTATCTCTTAGGGTGGTCGGAGATGGATCTAAGCCCAAGAAGAGGTCCAAATCGCCTATCCCGACACGCGTCATCTCCGACGTGTTCAGGGAGGCGAAAGCTGCCAGTAAGAGGTTCTCATCTCCGCAGCGGCCAAGGAAATCTGGTTCTGCACGGTTGCTGGATGATAACCCACCTTTTGCCTTTTCTTCCACGAGAGTGGCAACCAAACTGATAACCAAGAGGGCCTCTTCCTGGCCAAGGAACTCTGATGCTAGAGTGGCGAAGGTTGCTGCACTGGAGATACTAGAGAAATGGACAGTCGACCGCTCGCAGTTACTCATCGGTCATAAATTTGCAGCAGGAGCTTATAGTCGTTTGTTCCATGGAATCTACAAGGAGGAGCCTGTGGCAGTCAAGTTTATCAGGCTGCCTGATGATGGTGAAGATGAGGAATTGACTGCTCGCCTTAAGAAGCAGTTCACCGTCGAAGTCACCATTCTGGCTCGTCTCAATCATCGTAATGTCATTAAGGTAACATGCTTTTCCATGTAATTTTTCTTCTGATGTTCTCTAGCTATCCAGTGCATATGAGTTAGCAAAGTATAACATCAATTATTTGGGTATTTCTGTGTATTCATGGAACTGGCCATACTTGGATTTGGGTATTTTTGTTGTTGTTGTTGAGTCAGTGCCCTCCCTGAATCATTAACAAGTATAACATCAATTATTTTCCATTGGGACAATCTCAAATATGTAGCAACCGTGTGAGCTGTAATTTTACTCTTCCGTATTTCTTGTTTATCTGCAAGCACGATTCTGCTGTCATTAGATTCAGAGTATTTCCTCCTGAGGACATACACAAGGAATATGCTAACTGCAGTTGCAAGTGTCATCCACCTGCCACTAAAAATGAAGTATCTTTCCTTGGAGATGGCAAATTCACGAGCAATATACTAGTCAATGTGATTGGGTTTGACATAACTATCTAAGTATTCCTGACTCCCGTACCCATCAGTTTAATCAGTGTTGTTACAGTGGTCAATCATGTATTTCTCGTTTTTCTGCATGTGTGAGTGTTCTAGTATTTGTTTTTTACCTAAAGACATATACACAGAATATGCTAGCTGCAATGCTAAGTATCTTCCCCTAGCGCTAAAAAGAGGAAATATTTTCCCCTGGACATGACGTGCACACAATATTAATATACTAGTCCATGTGTTTGACTTTGACATAATTATCTAACTACTCCTATACCTATCAACTTAATCGATGTTGTTATAGTTGTCAACATCATGTGGCACTTGGCAGTGCGATGATTAATTAATATGTACCATTTAGAATTATTTCACAAAAGATGATAAGAAAGAAGAACCATTTTCATAACTTGATACTCCCTCTGTCCCCAAATAACTGTCTCAAGTTTGTCAAAAAGAAGATGTATCTAGACATGGGTTCATGTCTAGATACATCTTTTTTTGACAAACTTGAGACACTTACTTTTTGACAGAGGGAGTATTAGAATAACTCGATCACCACAGCTGTATTTTATCATTCTTTCTTTATATTTTTTTAGACAACTCTGTTTCTCTAGATGTCAGCTGATTTAACGTTGTAAAGCCTTAAAGGCTGTATCATCGCACTGTACCAGCATTCCATCACGTTGATTTCTTTGATATCATCTTATACCGTAACAAAGAGTTGTTTTTAATTCATTCTCAATATTTTGTTTAGCTGGTTGGAGCATGTAGCTGTCCACCTGTTTTTTGTGTCATCACCGAGTTCCTGTCTGGGGGTTCTTTGAGGGATTTTTTGCGAAAGCCGGAGCACAAACAACTTCCTCTGGAGAAGATTATTTCCATTGCCCTGGACATTGCATACGGTTTGGAATATGTTCATTCGCAAGGAGTAATCCACCGTGATGTTAAACCTGAGAACATTCTATTTGATGGAGAATTTTGTGCAAAGGTCGTTGATTTTGGAGTAGCTTTTGAAGACGTATACTGCAATACACTCGAAGATGACCCAGGTACATATAGATGGATGGCACCGGAGATGTGTAAGCGGAAACCATATTGTCGGAAAGTTGATGTTTATAGTTATGGCCTTGTCTTGTGGGAATTGGTCAGTGGTTCAATTCCTTATGAAGAGATGACTCCTCTGCAAGCAGCTTTCGCAGTTGTTAATAAGGTATTTGCTCTAACGAATTCCTAAACTTTAGTATCCAGGGATTAGCATTTTTTTCATTCATAGCGAGGAAATTATTTTGAGAAACATTCAGTTTTCACATTTCGCAAAGTTGTACATGAATTGATGCCTATATTTTTAGTTACTACCTGTACTTATGTTGGCGAACACTTTGTTGATAAACATAATTTTCCCATTTCAGAACTTGAGACCTGTTGTTCCCTCAAACTGTGCGATACCATTACAACAATTGATAGAGCAATGCTGGTCCGCTCAACCAGAGAAGAGGCCTGAGTTTAGTCAAATAGTTAAAATCCTTGAAAATCTTAAGACGGTACTTGACAGAGATGGAACACTTGACAAGATCGCAGGCGCCAGCTGCCAGGAAGCTCAGGACCAAAATAAGAACAGGCTTGCCAACTGGATCCAAAAGCTCTCATATAGCCAACCAGATTTCTCAGGGCCTCCACCGCCGAAGCTACTGTAGTCATGTGTCCTCCTCCTCTTCTTTCCGCAATGTGTTACGTGGTAGATCAGAAGCCTGTAAATCGATTTTTCAGTGTATATAAACACAAAACTACAGAAGACACCTTATGTTTGCAGAACACAATAATATACTTGTCTGGATTTTGTTCCATTTAGGAAAAAGAAGTCTCAAAGGAACATAGGAACCTTGGCTGTATGACGTCAGCTAAAACTTGACATGTTTATACAAGAGAACTGGGAAACAACTTGTGAGCCTTAAACTCTACATGCTGGCTGTGTCAAGTGTAGGAAAAAAGGGTATTTGTGCAGGCAGCATATTGATGTGTCAAATTTAGCTGAAACTGCACACTTGTAATCTACTTCGGCTTGCTTTTGAATAAATCTGACCGGGTTACATCACCAAAGAAAGGAAATTTGCAAATGAGAATGCAGACACAAACTACAGGGAGTTGCATATATGTACCGTCTCCCAGAATCTTGGAGACCCTGGGTCGTCTTTAGGAGTGATATCAGAACCTGGGTAAGTGAATCTCATAATTACCGTTCCTAAATTTTGCCGATTCCACTATAAATTTTCTTGTGTGGCAAAGGCTGGTCAAACTAGCCATTTGAGTTGCTCTATCTTGAACTTGGGTGGCTAAATCTTGCGAATTCCTGATCACGATTCACGCAGTCACCCTTGCGATGTATGGCGCCGACCTCACGCAGTCAAGCGTGTCATATTAGGGAATCGGGAGTCAAATCCGATTGCACGCTGCAACACCGACCGACCATGCTGCCCATATTAGCCCCCAACACCTCCACTGCTATCTCCCCACTTTACCTGAACCAACATCGGCACCATCCATCCATCCAGTCTGCTGCCATGCCGAGGTTGCGTCGCGTACGCCCACGCACCGCCGCCGGCGAAGAGCCCGACCGCCTCAGCGCGCTGCCAGAACCGCTGATCCGTCTCATACTCAGCAAGCTGGGCCCCCGCGCCGCCCTCTCGACCGCGGTCCTCGCCAGGCGCTTCGCGCGCATCCCCCGCGAGCTCCCGGCGTTCGACTTCAGGGTGCGCGACGTACTCCCGCCGGAGTACGACCGGACCGTCGCCCTCCGCCGGCGCAACCTGCCGCGCGACAAGGCCTTGGCCAGGACGCTCGACGGCCTGATGGCCAGCTGCGAGGCCGGCACCATGAGCAGGTTCCTCGACGGCATCACCGGCTTCTTGGAAGCGGACGGTGCACGCCGGCGCGCCAAGACGCTCCGTCTCGAGTTTTTCGAGGCGGATCAACAAGACCTCGGGTCCGTGGACCGGCTGATCGCCGCCGCGGTGGGCGCGTGGGGAGTGGAAGAGCTGGAGGTCCTCGTCCGGCGGCCGGCCTCCACCACCAGCCGCCATGAAGAAGAAACGGCGCCGCCGGCGGCCTACAGGCTGCGCCTCAAGGACGGGCACAGGGCGCGCGTGCGCAGCCTGACGCTGGGCAACTGCACGGTGGCGCCGCTGCTGCACCGCTACGACGCGCTCACCACGCTGGTCCTGCGGGACATGGCCGCCTCCACGCCCGTCCACGTGTACGAGAGGGTGTTCACTCAGTGCGCACGGCTGCAGGTGCTGCGCCTCGCATCCTGCCGCTGCCTGGAGGACCGGCTGGTGGTGGACGCCCCGAGCTCGGAGGTGAGGGAGCTCGTCGTGGAGGAGTGCTCCTTCCTCAAGATCGAGCTGCGCTGCCTCCCGATGCTCGCCCGCCTGGCGTGCCTCACCAACACCGTGGAGCTCGTGCTCGGCTCGGTTCCGTGCCTCGCGCGCACCAACCTCACCTTCTTCGTAGAGGAGGGTTTCTTGGCTCCGCCGCCGCCGCACAGGGAGCTCAAGCAGTTCATTGGTACATCCCCCTCCACCATGGAGAGCCTCGTCATCCGTTTCACCGGACCCAGAAGATGGATTTGGGCCAAGTGTCTAGATAAGCCATTGATCGGCCTGAAGAGGCTCCTTGTCGGCGACATGCCTTCCAACTGGGACGCCTCATGGCCTCGCGCTCTCCTGATGGCGGCGCCATCGCTGGAGATCCTGCACATCCATGTGGCTCACTCGGAGGTGGAGCCAGAAGCATACGGGATGATGTGGTCCAAGAGGTGCCAGCAGCAGCGGCATCCTAGCATCAAGGAGTTTGTCATGGTTGGATTCACGCAGCAGCGCCACATGGAGTTTCTCAAGTATGTGGTGAGCGCGTGCACGTCGTTGCAACGCATTGGACTCTGGGATTGGGACATGCCACGGAACGGCCAGCAACAAAGCCGGTGCTGCTGGAGCGACAAGGATAAATTGGCGGTGACCAAAATGATCAAGTCTGGGCCCCGGCCGCTGGTCGAACTTACCGTGGGATGATCCTCCTTTTGTTTTCTCCTACCCATGTAATACGAGATAGTCGGTCTTCTGTTAAGCCTGAGTACGTAAAGGGCTCAATCGAATATAGTTTCTGGAGAACATGCGAAAATACCATCCGTGCCGCGGTTCGGCCGCCTGGGCTATCCCCACCGATTAATTGCGTCAAGATTCGTACACATTTTTCTTGTAAAAAAACCATCCCACCTCTATTAATTTTCACGACTAGGTCCTCAACACCGACGGAACTGTTCCAAGAAGCTCCGGCCGAAGCGGTGGCGGTAGAGCGGGACGGCGGCAGGGAGGAGCGTGGCGCCAGCTCCGGGGGCGGCGCCCTGGTGCGGAGGAGCTCCGGGCGGCGGCGGTGGAGCGGGGCGGCGGCGACGGGAGGAGCGTGGTGCCACGCCTCCGGCTGAGCTCTATTTCGAACAGACGCCGCTGTCCCCGTCGTTCCGCCGCCGCCGCTGCCAGGCGTCGTGCGCTCATCTCGTCCGTGCGTCGACGCGCTGGCGAGAGCGAACAAGCGCGCCACGCGGCCACGCAGCAGGCCCCATCGGCCGACGAGCTCTTCGGACTCCGGGCTGCCGCACGCGGCTCTCCGGCCGCCGCTACCACGGCTTGTCGCCGTCCGGAGCGCCGCCTCCCAAGCGCGGAGTGTTGGTTGATCTACGGTTCAAACAGAAACGAACCAGGTCAAAACAGAAAGAAAAGAAAAGGAAGAGATAAGGCCCACGAACCAACGTTTGTCCACTTATCTCGTACGTAACCAAAACGCCCTGATCGGGGGCGTCCCCAACCAACTAATGGTTCGTGGCCCCCTGTTGTGTGCGCATATAAATCAGGGGGAGTCCTGGCGACTTGCGACTACACACATTAGCGCTAAGTCACGCAGCTCCCCACACCCCAACTCTGCACCGATCGCAGCTTGCGCACAGCAACGGAAGGCTGGAACCTCGACGTGCCGTGCCAGGGCAGTGCCGCTGGAGACCGGAGGGGATCCAGACGTTCGCATCTACGACGACCCCTGCTACATCTTCTTCCACTACATCATCTCTCAACCTCGCCTGCACCGAGCAGGCGACGATGTCTTCAATAGCTGGAGTTTGTAATGATCCCAAAAACCCTCTCTGTTATTTTGTCTTTGTGTTCTAGATTGTTGTCAATATTCATCTAGTTATCACTAGATGGGTTTTAAGATCTAACATTGGTATCAGAGGCCAAATTTGATAGCTCTAGAACCCTAAACACGATCTGTAGATCAAATTTGGGTTAATTGTGTTCATGTTTTAGGCAATTAAGATGTTGATTAAGTTTCGACTAATTGCTTCTTAAATAAATAGTAATGGTCAATTTTAATTAACACTCTCTGTTAATTTGGAAGATTTAGTCTTGGTTAATTAATTTTGATCTCCAGTTAGCCATGAAGCAATTAGAAGGAAGGGAGTAGGCAAATTGTGCACGAAAATAAGAAAATCCCCTTCTACCGAACCAAACCCTAGAAAAAAATCCCCAAAATTTCGGCAATGCAAGATCAGAACTCTTACCAGGAATGACGCCGGACCACCGCCTCCACCTTCGGGTCCGTGCAGCCCTCCGCTGCACGAGGGCTCTGGCCCCGCGACGCCATCCCTCTCCCATCGGAGAGGATGCGCGGAATGACGCCTTCGTGCGGCAGAGCCCGCGCTCCGGCGCGGAACGGACGTGCACGACACCAGTGGCCTCGCCACTCGTCAACGCCGTCGCCGGACGGCCGCCTCGCCGGCGCGAACCACCTCCCTCCACCACCACCGACGCGACGCATCGGCCACGCTCGACCGAGCAGCTCGCGGGCATCAATCTGATGCACGCTGCTCGGCGGAGCGGAGCCACAACGCCGCCAGGGCTAGGGTGGGCCTCCGGGCCGCCGCAAATCGCCGTCGAGGCGCGGTCGCCGCCGGCGCCATTTTTTCTCGCACGGGGGGAGAGGAGAGAGTCGGGGGATAGAGAGAGAGAAGAGTGGGGATTAGGGTTAGTTTTTTTTGACCCGGGTCCGTTTTACCCCGACCGGGGATCATCTCGGCCGTCCGTTCCGATCGGACGGTGCAGAGAGCTCCGGGTAGTTTTGGGCCTAGGTCAGTTTGTGGGCTTCCGAGATGGGCTGCGGTCCAGGATGGGCTGTGTTTTTTTTTTCCAAATTCCTGTTTATTTTCTGTTTCAGTGCATTATAAGTTTTATTATTCAATTTCATGCACTGTTTTAAAATACAGAAAGTTATTGCCTAAAATATGAATTGAAATATATTATTATTCTGAATAAAAATGAACCAACGAGATTTTTTATTTAGAATATTTAACATGTTTAAATGTTGAATTATAAAATTAGACATCATATGAAGTTTTTTCCTTTAAGTTTAAAATTGATGTTTAATTTGAGAAGATTTATGATAGTAAAATTAAATCTGACCAACGTTGTTTTAATTTTACAAGTCATATCCCTAAAGTATTTTCCAATTTTATGTCATTACTGCCCAACGGTGTTCTGACATAGAGTTGGAATTTTCAGAAATCATGGCATGTTTAATTCTTTTACCAACGTAAATTTATATTCATGTCATACTTATGAGCGTCCATTTAAAATTTCAGCTTCCGCTCCGTTTAGACCAGATACTGTCGAACACTTGACATGAAGTAACTTCCCTAAATGGAAGAATGCTATGGAAATCTGCTTGGCTTTCAATGAATTTGATTACGCCTTGCGGGAGGACAAACCTGTGGCACCATCTGTCGGTGCCACGGGGTATGATGAATTAAAGAAAGCCTATGATTCCAAATTGGAAAAATGGGAAAAGACAAATCACGTTGCAATGCTCGTGATGAAGTCTTCAATATCTCCAGATATCATTGGGGCTCTCCCCAAGAAGGATAATGCCAAGGAGTTCATGGCAGCTTTGGAGGAGCAGTTCAAGGGCTCCGAAAAAGTCTATGCTCAAGAGTTGTTTCATAAGCTCCTTGTAAAATATAATAATGATGGAGATGTGAGATCTCATATTCTGAGGATGGTTAATGCTTCCAACAAACTGAAAGCTTTACAGTGTGAGCTTAATGATAACCTCCTTCGATTATGATACTAGAGTCCCTCCCTTCAGAGTTTGAGCAATTTAAGATAAATTACAACTCTCTTAAAGAAAAATGGTCACTCACCGAGTTATCCCCACGGCTTGTTGAGGAAGAAGAGAGAATCAAGAGGCAAAATAAGGATCAAGTTTTTCATGTTGGATCCTACAAGAGAAAACATGATGAACCAAGTTCCTCCAAGCCTGCAAAGAAGCCTTTTAAGAACAACGCGCCAAAGCCTGTTAAAGAAAAGGAGAAGGTTCATGATCAGTCTTTCGACAACAAGTGTCTCTTCTGTTCAAAAGAAGGGCATTTTAAGAAGGACTGTCCAGATTTTCTGAGATGGCTAAATAAGGTACAGATGAAATCACATTTGTTGATGAAAGTTCTTATGTTAATTTCTCTAGTACCGAATGGTGGATTGATTCAGGTGCAACTGCTCATGTTGCTAATTCCATGCAGGGATTAAATATGATCCAAACTATAAGAGAGGGGGCAAGAAGACTTAAAGTCGCGAATGGAGTTGAAGTCGATGTCGAAGCTGTAGGGTCACTCATCTTGGAGCTCCACACCGGCTTCCGGCTTCAATTGAATAATGTTCTTTATGTACCTACTTTAAGTAGGAATTTGATTTCAGTTTCTTGCCTAGATGATAACATGTTTGAGTGCAAGTTTGGCAACAAACAATTTGAGTTAAATTTTTGTAATAAGAATGTTGGCCTCGGTGTCAGACGAGGCAAATTATATATGTTATCAATGAATGATTCAGTTCTGCATGTGAGTGATGTTTCTAAAGATGAGAAGAAATGGAAGGGTGCTAGTACTTCTTAGAAATTGTGGCACTGTCGTTTGGGCCACATTTCGAGGGGGAGAATAGAAAGACTCATAAAAAATGACGTACTTCTTCCATTAGACTTCTCTAATGCAGACAAATGTATTGACCGCATTAAAGGAAAATACGCAAAAACGATTAAGAAAGGAGCAGTAAGATCTACGGGTGTCCTTGAACTTATTCATACTGACATATGTGGACCCCTTAACGTTAAGTCTATAGATGGTTTTGATTCATTCATCACCTTTACAGACGACTTTTCCCGATACGGGTATATTTACGCGATACGTGATCGTTCGGAAGCTTTGGAAAAAATAAAAATATTCAAAGCCGAATTTGAGAACTAACTGAATGTTAAAATAAAAGTTGTACGATCTGATCGCGGAGGAGAGTATTATGGTAGACACGCTCCTTATGGGCAAATTCCAGGACCTTTTGCGAAGTTCCTAGCTGAGAATGGAATTGTTGCCCAGTATTCAATGCCTGGCGAACCTCAGCAAAATGGCGTGGTTGAGCGTCGAAATCGCACACTTATGGACATGGTGCGAAGTATGCTTAGTCATGCAAGTTTGCCAGTAAGCCTATGGATGGAGGCATTAAAGACAGCCGCACATATTATAAATCTTGCTCCTACTAAGTCAGCACCGAATACACCTTACGAGATGTGGATGGGAAGAAAACCGAGCTTGAATTATTTGCGTGTATGGGGTTGTCGAGCTGAAGCTAGAATATTCAATCCACAACTTAAGAAATTAGATTCAAAAACAGTAAGTTGTTTCTTTATTGGATACCCTCATAGGGGAAAGGGATATCGCTTTTATTGTCCTAACCATACCACCAAGTTTGTGGAGACTAGACAAGCGGTATTTTTTTTAGTATAATGAAGTCACCGAATTAAGAAAGATCGACCTTGAGGAAAAGCGGGTGTGTGTTTCATTCCCAACTCCGATTGAGCTCGTTCTACCAACTCGAAGAAAGATGGCTCGTAGTTTTGGTTCTGAATCTTTTGGTTCAGATCCTGAACCCAATGTTGATCCTGAAAATAATGATGAAAATCCAGAAAGTGAATAGGATCATCATGAAGAGAATGGAGAAGATCATCAAAATAATGATGTTCCTCCGCCTCCTGCGAGAAGATCACAGCGAGACAAAAAGAAAGCCATTTCAGACGACTATGTCACTTACATGAGTGAGGATATAAATGACGTAGGAAAGGTGGAGGATCCAGCCTCAGATAAAGAAGCCATTAAAAGTCAGAATTCGTCCAAGTGGGAAATTGCTATGGAAGACGAGTTAAAATCTATGGGCTCAAACAATGTTTGGGACTTAGTAGAAATTCCCAAAGTTGCTAAAACAGTAGGCTGCAAATGGGTCTACAAAACCAAATTCGATTCCAAAGGGAATATCGAAAGGTTCAAAGAGAGACTTGTGGCGAAAGGTTTTACGCAGAGAGAAGGAATCAATTATAATGAGACCTTTTCTCCTGTGTCTAGTAAAGATTCTTTTAGGATCGTCATGGCTCTAGTAGCTCATTTCGACCTAGAATTACACCAAATGGACGTTAAAACGGCATTTCTAAATGGTGACCTTAATGAAAATGTTTACATGACTCAGCCGGAAGGTTTTGTCATGGAAGGAAAGGAACATTTAGCATGTCGGTTGAACAAATCCATCTATGGCTTGAAGCAAGCTTCAAGACAGTGGTACCTCAAGTTCGATAAAATTATTCGAGCTTTTGGTTTTGTAGAGAATGTGAAGGACAACTGTATTTATGTTAAGTTTAAAGGCAGTAGGTTCACAATTTTAGTCCTATATGTGGATGACATATTGTTGGCCAGCAGCGATAAGGATATGCTGCATGAGACCAAGAATTTTCTGTCTTCCAATTTTGATATGAAGGATCACGGTGAAGCCTCGTATGTTCTTGGCATTGAGATTCATCGAGATAGGTCTAAGGGGGTGTTAGGACTATCCCAAAAATCATACTGTGAGAGAGTACTGAAGAAATACAATTTGCATAAGTGCTCTCCCACACCTGCTCCTATAGTTAAGGGCGATAAGTTTGGGACATTTCAATGTCGGAGGAACCAAATAGAAACTGATCAGATGAAGTCGGTTCCTTATGCTTCAGCTGTCGGAAGCATCATGTATGCACAAGTGTGTACACGCCCTGATTTAGCTTTTGTAACGGGAATGCTTGGCAGATTCCAATCAAATCCAGGAAAAGACCACTGGAATGCCGCAAAGAAAGTCTTGCGTTATATGCAAGGTACGAAACATTACATGCTTACGTATAGAAGGTCTGATAACCTCGAAGTTGTAGGTTATTCAGATTCTGATTATGCTGGTTGTGTGGATACTAGGAAATCCACATCAGGTTATATATTCACACTGGCCGGAGGAGCTATATCGTGGAAAAGCTCCAAACAAACGATAACTGCATCGTCTACGATGCAGGCAGAATTTATAGCATGTTTTGAGACCACTGGGCAGGCTGTATGGCTAAAGAATTTCATTCCCGGTCTATAAGTGGTTGACAACATTTCAAAATCACTTTTGCTATACTGTGATAATGAACCCGCAGTTTTCTATACGAGTAACATAAGTCAAGTGCTGCTGCCAAGCACATTGACATTAAGTTTAGTGTTGTGAAAGATAGAATCCAGGATCAAACAATTGAGGTAAAGCATATAAGTACGACGCGTATGCTTGCGGATCCGCTAACGAAAGGCTTACCACCCAGTATTTTCCAAAAGCATGTTGCCGGCATGGGTTTACTGGGAGCCTTATGATTTTGGAATAAGAGGACCACAATAAAGAACTACTCCCATTAAGAAGAATGTTTTCCATTTCGAAATAGGTTGTGTGCTATAAGTGTTGAGGTTCAACGGCATTTTATTGGCTGTTCTAACACCTCACTTTGGTATATTATTCCTATGGAGATTGGACGAATGAAGTTTAAACCAAACGATCAAGGGGGAGAATGTTGGTTGATCTACGGTTCAAACAGAAACGAACCAGGTCAAAACAGAACGAAAAGAAAAGGAAGAGATAAGGCCCACGGACCAACGTTTGTCCACTTATCTCGTACGTAACCAAAACGCCCTGATCAGGGGCGTCCCCAACCAACTAATGGTTCGTGGCCCCCTGTTGTGTGCGCATATAAATCAGGGGGAGTCCTGGCGACTTGCGACTACACACATTAGCGCTAAGTCACGCAGCTCCCCACACCCCAACTCTGCCCCGATCACAGCTTGCGCACAACAACGGGAAGGTTGGAACCTCGACGTGCCGTGCCAGGGCAGTGCCGCTGGAGACCGGAGGGGATGCGGACGTTCGCATCTACGACGACCCCTACTACATCTTCTTCCACTACATCATCTCTCAACCTCGTCTGCACCGAGCAGGCGACGATGTCTTCAATAGCTGGAGCTTGTAATGATCCCAAAAACCCTTTCTATTATTTTGTCTTTGTGTTCTAGATTGCTGTCAATATTCATCTAGTTATCACTAGATGGGTTTTAAGATCTAACACGGAGCACACACACACGCGCGCCGCAGCTAGCTAGCCAGCAGGGCCGACAGGCGGCCAACGAGCACGCACGCGCCGCAGCTAGCTAGCTAGCACGCCCATCCGGCCGGCGACTGTGTGCAGCTAGCTAGCCCGCGCACAAGCGGAGCGTCGGCTGCTGGTACCGTGCGGCCACGGCGTTCGCCGGCCTGTCGAGCGCGGTGTTGTTGCGTGCCTTGCTCCCTGTTAGCCCACCGGGTACATCGGCGTCTGCTCCCGCATCGTCGACGGCGCCGCAAGGACCGCCGGGTCCTCTGCTCCCTGCTAGCTCACCGCGCGGAGGCGCAAGCGCACCTCGGTGACTGCCCTGGCGCGCTCGCCGCGAACCCGGCCTCGCTGCTCGCCAAGGGCGCGCTCCTCCGGGGCCTCGGCCGGTACGCGCCACGCTCGCCGCCGACTGCTTCCGTGCGGCGCTCCCCGCTGGCGGTGGCCCGGACGCCTGGAGGTGTAGGCGAGGAGCGGGGCGGTGGATTTGTTGGATTGGGTCCTCGCGGAGCCATGGTGTTCTCCGCAGCGCCGCCGCGGGCTTGATGAATGCCATCTCATGTCGCCCCGCGTACAACCGAGAAGCCCACGAGCTCCCCCACGCCTTCCTCTTATCCCTCCTCGAGCAGCTCGTGACGGGAAGTCGTGAATCGACCGAATCGAGGTCTTCTTCCCGAGCTCCGGCCGTCGACTCACACGATTCGCTCGCTTACGGCTTCCCCATCCCGCTTCGACCTCGTCGTCTTGCTCGTGGTGGTCGAATGACGGGGCGGGGCGGCGCCTGGTGCCGAGGAGCTTCGGCTCCCGGGGGCGGCGCCTGGTGCGGAGGAGCTCCGGGAGGCGGCGGTGGAGCGGGGCGGCGGCGGCGGGAGGAGCGGTGGAGCTGGGCGGCGGCGGCGGGAGGAGCGGTGGAGCTGGGCGGCGGCGGCGGGAGGAGCGGTGGAGCGGGGCGGCGGCGGCGGGAGGAGCGGGGCGGCGGCGGCTGCTCCAGGGCGGCGCCTGGTGCCGAGGAGCTCCGGCTCCCGGGCGGCGCCGAGGAGCTCCAACTCCAGACGGCGGCGGAGGAGCGGGGCGGCACGGAGGAGCGCGACCGAGCTCCAGGCGGCGCGGACATCCGTTTCCGACGGCGAGAGGACTAAAACTTAATTTAATAAAAATATAAGGATTTTTCTACAAAGATTGGACGACCAAGATAAGCCAGGCGGCCGGACTGCGGGGTGGGAAAACCGCGCTCGAGAACATGTTTGTCATCAGCTTGTTTCATTCAAATGATCAAGTCTGGGCCCAGACCTCTCATTGAGCTCATCCTGGGATGATCCTTTTTTTTTAATTGCTCTTAACCATGTAGAGTACACACTAGGTGTTGAACCGCAATATCATTAACCAACTCTTGGGCATGACAATGAATCATAAATATTCTTATGTAGTTTGATTAGCCTACAATTACAGACAATGAATCATGTACACATAATGTTTTCACCGATGGTGTTTGAGATTTCAACATTATTTATACTTAATAATTGTTTGACCAGCACCCGATAGGTGTACTTCGGTTTGAAACAGAGTTGGTTCAGTTTAGTAACTTCATTTATTAGTTTCATACATGGTGTATTGCATTTATTTTTGACAATTTTCCTGTGAAAAAATATTAGAATTTATATGATAACAAGGACACACTATATGTATCCACGATACATATTCTTTATTTTTTACAAGTCAACTATCTTTTCTTGACCCGTTGCAACGCACGGGCATTTTGCTAGTTATTTTTAATTGCTCTTACCCATGTAGAGTACACACTAGGTGTTGAACCGCAATATCATTAACTAACTCTTGATCATGACTAGTGGATAGTAGGTGGTTTTCTTAGACTAATCATAGTGAGGAATAATATATATTTTACGAGTATATGTTGCTATCTTCGTACTAGGTAGTAACATATGTATGTGAAAACTCGTAAGATGTCTTCTAAATATTTTTATAATGGGTAGTAACATAAAAAATCCAGACATGATATTACTGTGTTAGCTAAACATTAGCTAAATGCTCCTTGGTACGGGTTAAAATCTTTAAATGACTTGTATTTCGAAAATATATCCGAAGGTAAAATTTCAGTCCTTACCCTCCATCACATAAAACAATGTTGACAAAGGTGAAACCGGCTTCGTATATGGTTGTGCTCTACTACATCACTACATGGCTATCAAGGCACAACTTACCAGCCATTGTTTATTAAAAAAATGTGTGGTGACTATCCTTGTATTACTCGCACACAATCACTGAGTACGAGGTGGTCTATATACAGAAGAATAGAAAACGAAGACAGAAACCATAATAGGGGTTAGAACAAATAGAATAAAATTTTAAATAGCACAATGCAGTAACTACATTTGTTTCACATATTCTCGCGTCTACTATTAATGGTCGCATAACCGGAAGCACGTAGACTACATAGCTGCAATTTGTCACGGATCTCATGTCTATGCAAACTTGCATCATACAATAATTGGCAGCGAAACCTTGTGAACAACCGACAACCATTTGATTGACCAATTGATATGTGAATGGATAAGTCTACAACCAACAATATGAGAGTAAAAACATCTGTATCAAAAAAGAACCAAATAAACAAGAGTAATAGTATATTATAAAAAACAAGAAAAATATAAGAGTATGTTGTTGTTAAACCAAACATCAACTTTTAGGTTGGTAGATATCATTTCTCCGCAAAAATTGATTTAGCAATTGGTTTTCCTCATAGAAACCGGTCCATGACGGTGCTGGTGGTTAGCTGCTCACCGAAAGGCCGGGTCACTCATTTTTGGGGTTTGCTCACATAGTGGATTGATCCTGCATGGCGTTGAAAATTTGTTTGCTTCTTAGAATATACAAATATTTTTTATCATATATAAAACCCTTTTTAATATCATGAATAATTACTTATGAACTTTAAGCATAGTTTTCTCAGATATTACTACAGTAGTTAGATTATTTATTAATAGAAATTTATTTTCTTAATACTAATAAAAAACCTCAACGTTCTATAGAAAATGTGTAAGGATTGTCGATGACTTGACCCAACCCGGCCTCCATAGAAGCCAAGCATGCATGCCATTTTGGCCCAAGCCAACACCGTTCAACACATGTCACGTGCGTATGGTCTTTTTTCTTAAGGATTTTTCTTAGTGCCTTTGGTTTTAAAGAATAGGATACCACCCTAAGTCAACCATGAGAATTACATGCTACAATTGATCCATTAGAAAACTATAAACATGTCACACCAATGTACAATTTATTTTGACAACAACCGTTGGATGAACTACTCAACACACAAACACATCTACGCATCTACTCCGTAACAAAAATATAAAACGAGCTCAATTTGAACTACCAAAACGTATTATATTTAGATATTGAGTAAGTAATATGTACGACACAAGTTTTGTTCAAAATACATTTATCATATATTGATCTACATAAAAAAAGTGGGATATTAGTGTCTTGACAAAATATACCATACAAAAAAGTGGGAAATTCGAAAGCAACCAACCAACCAAGCGGACGTCATCATCACTCTCTTCCCTTCCATTTCCGGAGCTCCGCTTCCACACGCGATTTCCCATCCCCGATTTCGAATAAATTTCAAAAATCTTCCACTGCTACCGCCGATCCCTCCTCCCTCTCCCAGCCGAATCCCCAATTCGCCGGCGACCCCGCATTCGCTCCAATTCCCCCCCGCCGCGTGCTCCCGCTTCCCCGACGGACCCCGCCTGGATCTCGGGGATATCCTCCTTGTCGAATCCGTCACGGGATTCTTGCCATTCGGAGCTGTTTTTTCTGCTCCGAGGTCGGAGATCTCAGTGCGGATTTTCACTTTCTTGTCGGCGGGACAAGTTCCCTCGGACTGCCACCCTGAGCCGCGGATTCAGACAGCACCGCCGCTGTGGCAGTTCGAGTGCTGTTGACACGTCGCGGCATTGGATCGGACAGGAGAGGTTGGTGGGCGTCTGTGATCTGCGCCGCTGCGCCGTCCTCACTGCGTAGCGGGGCGATGAGAGCTGGCGCCGCGGTCCCGAAGGCGGCGGCGGCATGAGCGGCGGGGCGTCGCTGGGGCTCAGGACGTGCGGGAGCTATGGGTCCTTGCTGCAGTCCAACGGCCAGCTGGTGTCGCCGGCGCCGTCGCCGCCGCTCGCGGCCCGGAAGCCCGCCAAACTGTCCCTTGGAGGCGGCGCCGGCCGCGGGGGCCGCTTCGCCCGGACCTGCATGTTCGCCAGCCGTCGCCAGCGGATGCTCCTGCTCCTCCTCGCTCCCGTCGCTGTGGTCATCTGCTTCTTCGTCTTCTTCACATCACCTGTCAGTAAAGGTGGTGATTGTACTGCTTTGCCTCGTGTTTACTAGCTATTGTTATTCTATTTTTCGTTCATTTGGTCACTGAGACAATGTTTGCGTCCAAATGATGCAATGCAACTTGCACACATAATTGTGGTGTGATTCATGTAGGTGTTCTCATTCCTAGGACTAGAAAACATCTGGTTCCCCATTACTTGGGCATACTCCATTTTGGGTGTGCAAGTTATAGGATGTTAGTGAGTATTATTATTAGTGTGGGCAGCCTTCAAGTGCACATAAAAATTAAGCTAATAGTTGACTTTCAAATGGCAAAAACTTTAGTGAAGTAAAAAAATGCAATCAAGATCTTGAGTGGTGGAAAAGAAATAAGTATATGGATAGATGCTTCAATGTTCTGATGCTGGCTGCCAACCATTTTCTCATCTGCATTGTTTATCGTGTAAGCATTTGAATATTTGATCACCTCTATCCTTGCTTGTGTGCATTCTTTGATTTGCATCACTTTTAGCTCTAGCATCAGATGAGCAATGCTTTTAGTAATTTAAATCAGGCAAGCAGTGTCAACATTTCTGTTATGTTTGAGCTAGGCAAGTTGCATTAGAGATTATTGTGGTGCAGACTTGTTTGGGATGTATGTTGTTCGATCCAGTAAATGTGGTATAGCTATTTCTAAGGGTTGGGGCTTTACAAGTAGGATGAGAAGTGCTAGTGTTGACAATGCTGTTGAAATTTATTCCTTTGTGGTCCTGCTAGGTAGGCTTATGGATTAGTAATACCTAGAATTGTTTATTTCTGCAATCCCAGCTGCATGCATGTGATTGTACATGTCCCTTTGTATTTTTATTCTTTCCAGTATGTATCTCTTTGACTTTGGCATACTAATGAACACCTTTTAAAATTTGACTAAAAATGAACTAGTCCTTTGTTTCCTTGCAATCCATCTGTTCAAATTTCATGGTTAACATAACAATAGGTTGATCCGGCTCTAATCACAGCAGTGTTTTATTTTTTGGACTTACTGGTTGAATGATATAATCCCTATTCTGGTGCTAATCTTTCATTGTGCCTTCTAAATGTGTGTAGTAGATGTTGACGATTCTACTGAATATCTGTTGTCTAACCCTGATGTGGTCAACTACATTTTTTTTGTTATGTTGCTTGCCCCCAATGTTGTCTGCTAAACATTGTTTTTGATTTAAACTAACTGTCTAATCTTTTTAATTTTGTTTGTAACAAAGTAACAAACTAATGTAGGATCTTATAACTGTAGTACTCACTTTTGTGTTATTTCTGTGTTTTCACCTTGATATGTACCTTTGAATACTGAGCCAATAAATCTTCTTTTGGCTGACTGTAGTTGAAGTTGCAGCACCCGGTACCGAGACCATGCTGGGGTTTTCGGATCATGTCCTGAGCTTCGTAAATCCTGTTTGGACATCTTCTTTGACTGAAAATGGTTTGAATACAACGTCACAGACCGGAGAACAGTCTCACATCAGTAAGGAAGAGGTTCAGGATCCTTTGCTGATTTTACCGCCAGCTATTGCTCTGGAGCATCATCCTTGTGAAAATTTCTCATTTTCTCCTCCACCTGTTGATAGGAAACGCACTGGACCACGACGTAAGTTTCTTACTAATCTAGTTTAGAGTAAAAAAGTATGAATCTAATTAAAGTATTTTGAACTTGTGTAGCATGTCCTGTTTGCTACGTGCCTGTTGAGCTAGCCCTGGCATTGATGCCACGTGCTTCAACAGCATCACCCATCCTTCAAAGTTTAAATTATTTGTCTGAGGACCATTTGGTTTTGAAAGAGTCCAACAGTGGGTCTTTGTTTGGTGGTTATCCATCCCTGGAACAACGAGATATGTCTTTTGACATAAAAGACTCGATGACAATACATTGTGGGTATGCTCATATGACTTGTCTGCTCTAACTCTTGTACATCTATAGTGTATGCAATGACTGTTCCTGTAACACTACTTTTCTTTATCTTAAGATTTGTGAGGGGGAAGATACCTGGTCTCAATACTGGATTCGATGTAGATGAAGCTGATCTGTATGAGATGCGGAAGTGCCATGGAACTGTTGTTGCTTCTGCTATTTTTGGTAACTGCATGCTCTTTCTATGTTATAATTATGTTTGCATGCATCATCTTTTTATGTTGGTGCTAATTTCAAGTCCTTAGTAAACTTGCTTATTTGTTTGTACTTTCTCAGGGAACTATGATATAATGCAGCAACCAGAAAATATCAGTGAATTTTCAAAGGATACTGTTTGCTTCTTCATGTTTCTGGATGAGGAAACGGAAGCTGCAATAAAGAACACCACTACTGTTGATAGTATGAAAAGAATCGGGCTATGGCGTGTGGTTGTTGTCCACAACCTTCCATATTCAGATGCAAGGAGGAACGGAAAGGTAAATGTGTATTCGGTTATTTTGATTTTCCTAGTCGAATGTGGGGAGTGCCAGTTACTTCTGGCATGCAGATTCCTAAGTGCACAGGTTGAGTTTCAGCTAAGCAACCGATGTAAACTGGAAGTTACCGATGTAAAGATAATTATACGGTATCTGCATGCAAGTTTTTTTATGTCATACTCAAAAACATGCATCTTGATCTAGATAAGTTGGTTGCTAAAGTTGCTTACACTCTGAGGTGGCAAGTGTGAATGAGACTGAAGTTCTTGCAAGTCCTTTTTATTTTTATTGCATTATCAGATTATAATTAATACTGTGTCTGATGCTTCCAAGACAAATATATCTTCATCATTTTATCCGCTTAGTGAATATGTAAAAAAGGAGATAGCAGAATCCCCATCTATGTTTCCTGACTTAAAAAAATATTTCTGTTCCGTAAAGAGGCAGGGGCATGGCATGCTTACTGTGAATCAGCATCAGTGTTTTGTTTTTTTAATCATTTGTGATGTTTTCCTCAAACAGATTCCAAAACTATTACTTCATCGACTTTTTCCTAATGTGCGATATTCACTCTGGATAGATGGGAAACTTAAACTAGTGAAGGATCCTTATCAGCTATTAGAGAGGTAAACATCACGTTCTCTCACTGAGCTCGACTGCTGTTTGTTGTAACTGTACTCTGCATATAACTCTAGGACATTTAAGTTTGTTGTGAAAAATGTAAGTTAGCTTGTTGCCAGTGCCACTGATGCTCTATCTATTGGATTAAGATCCAAGCTATGTCACATTCTTGCTGTCCAGAGTCTACTGTTATCCGGATTTTGACATATTATGTCTGATTTCTGTATGTCACTGTTATGCTACAGATTCTTGTGGAGGAAAAACGTGAGCTTTGCAATTTCCAGGCATTATAGACGCTTTGATGTCTTTGAGGAAGCTGAGGCGAACAAGGCTGGTGGAAAGTATGATAATGCTTCAATCGATAACCAAATAGAGTTCTATAAGAGAGAGGGTTTGACCCATTATTCATCAGCTAAGCTTCCAATTATGAGTGGTAATTGCTTCTTCTCACTGATTTTTTACATAGTAACATTTTCAATGTACGCCTTCCTGATAACATAAACAATACGATATCCTGAACAGATGTCCCTGAGGGCTGTGTGATAATAAGGGAGAACATCCCCATCACCAATCTCTTCACATGCCTTTGGTTTAATGAAGTTGATCGCTTCACCTCAAGAGATCAGCTAAGCTTTAGCACAGTGAGGGATAAAATACGGTCAAGAGTTGATTGGACTGCAGACATGTTCCTGGATTGTGAAAGGCGTGATTTTGTTGTTCAGGTACTTTCGAGTTAATCCTTTATGTGGCGCATTTCTTGATTTTCTGTACACCCTGTTTTCATGTCAAATTTCATTGATAGTTTGAAAAAACAATGAAATATAGATCCCAAAATATGATTGATGATAAGACAGTGTACAGTCTGGATTCTAATACTCCCTCGGTCCCTCCGTCCAAAAATAAGTGTCTCAAGTTTGACAAAAAGAAGATGTATCTAGACTCTCAAGTTTGTCAAAAAGAAGGACGGAGGGAGCAGTGGAAATCGAAGGGTTTTGATCCCTCTCGTGTTAAGAAATGACATGATTAATAATAACATGAATATCATTGTTGTCCTTTATAAGTGCCTTATTTCTCGTGCATGCCATTCTTACTTTTGCAGGCATACCACAGAGAACTCATGGAGCAAAGGCTGGCTGCCTTAAGAAGCCAGCCTCCACCGCCGCCTCCTGTGGTGCGCGCGCAACAGCCCCGAAAGATGCTCCCAGATAACGCAGCAAAGGAACCCGGGAGAGCTTCTGCAACCAAGAAGTCCACAGGGAAGCGCACACGGAAATCGAAACGGCCCCATCGGACGAAAACGACCGGTGGGAAGGAATCCATTCAACTGTAAATCTCCAGCGAAATTTTGCCCTGATACAACAGCGGATTCGATCCAGACATCCGACACGGATTGGTTTATTTAACTTCTATTCATGTTCCCCTCCCAAAGGCTCGAAAATTTTGTCAGGATTTGTTGATAGAAGAATTACAATTTTTTGGTGTAAATAAATAATTTAGAATGAAGGTGGATTAACTAGCAGATGCTTCAGTTCAATATATTATATTTTTCCTTTTGGTCTGGAACGGGTTTGCAAAGATGTGTTGTATAGACGCCACTACCAAAGGCTTCAGTCACGAAGGTAACATTCTGGGTTCAGTTTTGTTTGGAGGTGTTTGTGTTAAAAAAAATTGAAGGCCTGGTATGAGTAGCTAGTCACAGCGTTGTGGAGATTAGTTAATCAAGATGAAGTGTTTGCACAGCCTTTTTGGGCAATGTAGCGTTGATATCTGATATTTTCTTCAGAATGGGTTGCGGTCTGATATTTTCTTCTGAACATGTTGCTAACTGATCTGAGCCTGCCAAAGATGAGTCGCCTTCATTATTCATTTTGGTTAATTGGATAAATGCCATATCAATTGATGTGATTTCGGAAAACGCCACTGCATTTTGTCCAAGGTGTCATGCTTGAGGATCAGCAATGGCAAGTTGGCAACCGGCGACGGCCGGCCTCTTCCTCCTGCGTGGCGCTCGGCACGGTGAAGAGCTGCACGTGGACGTGTCGGGCTGCTCGTTCACCAGCGCCGCCGCGCGTGTCCACCGTGGTAGATCGAGGCCGCCGTGCGTGCTTGCCGGCGTCTCCAGCTGCTGCGCCGGAGCCTCCAGCCACGGGGGCCACAAGCCTACAACGAGCTTCACCTGCAGCTACAGCCAAACCTGGAGTCTTTCTGTCACGGCCTAAAAAATTGCTAACTACTCATCACTAAGTTGTGAATATGGTGTTTTTTTTTAAAAAAAGTTGTGAAGATGGTGCACACTCGTCTTTCTGTCTCGGTGGCTGTTAAATTTTGTAAAGTTCCCCATGAATTTTGGTTTCTTCCAACTTGGTGACCAGTAGTTAGCAATTTTTAAGTTGGTGAACAGTCTGCTCATCTGTGGCAACTTGTTAGACCGCGTGAGCATTTTACTCTTCTATTTTTGTTACCTTGTTTATGACCTTCAGTTCCATGAGGTAACTCAGAAAATATTAAAAGTAAGTACAGTATATTGTTTAAAACGAAAGTGCCAACAAGCACATAAGTACATACAGTATATATCAAGATGCATGTCAATCTACACAAAAAGTACCGTATCCTATACTCCCTCCGTAAAAAAATAAGTGTCTCAAATTTGTTCAAAAGTGGATGTATCTATATATGAAACATGTCTAAATACATTTAATTTTGGTTAAATTTGAGACACTTATTTTAGCACAGAGGGAGGGAGTATATCCGAACTAGAGCTGCGTGGTAGCATCTGCCCTTTCTTGTTGATCAAAAGATGTAGAGGGCCGTCATGGCAATGGTCCTTGCCGAAGAGGTGGAAGTAGATATCCTTGAAGGCCCAGATCTGGACGACGTCGTCCACCTTGAAGCCGCAGCGGTGGATGAAGTCCAGGTAGCCCTCTCCCTTGATGACGGTGCCGGCGCTGCTGTCCCAGCGCGACAGCTGCAGCTCCCTGACGCCGGCGCGGGGCTCGACCACGAGCACGGGGAGGCCGCCGTGCTTCTTGCCCTTCCTCTTCCTGCCCTTCTCGCCGGGGACCTTGGGCAGCAGCTTGGGCGGCCTCGGCAGCCTCGGGGCCTGCAGCTCGTCCAGCAGGTTGGCGGCCTTGAGCTCCAGGTAGGAGAGCACGGGCCGGAGGTTGCGCATCACGCCCTCGCTCGGGAGGCGGAACCGGTTCTGGTGCGGGACGAGGTCGGTGGCGGTCACGGCCTTCTCGGCGATGAAGTGCACCGGCAGGTCGGCGCGGAACCTCAGGTGCATGAGCAGCTTCATGCGTAGCCACGGCGGCTCGGCGTGGACGACGTCGGGGGTGTGCAGCATCTTCATGTTCATGGGGGCGACGGCGGAGAGCGGGACGGCGTTTATGGGCTCCCGGGACGATGGCGCGAACGGCACCAGAGCGCCGGCGGCGTCCTCGGCCAATTGCTGGTCTGCGCCTGCGGCGGCGGAAGGGTCGTAGAGAGCCAGCGTATTATTCGTCATTTGCTCCGTGCGCGGCCGCTTGGAGCCGGCGTGGTGCGCCGCCATCTCCGTATCCGTAGCGAGGTGACGTTTGGCTCGGTCGTCGACGAAGCACATGGTCGGCGAATGCGTGTGTTCGTCGGCGATCGACCTTGGTTCGCGGAAGGTTGTTGTCGCGGCGGAAGCGATCGAGGCGTTCGTGCGATCGGTTGAGCAATGGATGATTGGATATGCAGACAAGAGGAGCGCCGGCGTATATATGGACGGAGCGATCCATGGCGCGTCTGTAGTCGGAGTCGGTCTCGGACTGGAACTCGAGCTGTCAGCTGGAAGAAGCCGCGGGCATTGCCAGCCCAGCTGAGCCGAATTGAATGTGGGGCGGATGTGTTGGACGAGTCCGACGCGGTTTGCTTTTCCCCACCCCTTCAGATGGACTAGCTAGATTTATTCACAAAAAGACTAGGTAGACCGAACATAATTCTCGGTCGATCGCAGCATCACGTTTTTTTTTTGGCTGAATCACCTTAAAAATAAGTTAGCATTTTTAACTCGGCCTTAAGAAAAGTATGAAACAAATAGATGAAAATTACAATTACACACTATCTGTACATCTTATTTTCCTGATGCCGTGCTTCCACGCAATCCTCCTCCGTCTCACGGCGTCGTTTGTTGGAGGTCATCGAAGGCGGAGGCAGTGGCATATCATGGCCTTTGAGGGTGGCGTCTATCTCCTTTGTCTTTGTTCCCTTTGTCGGGAGCGGCGCCTCTTCCTCGTCCCGGTCGTCGTTGTCCTGCTCCTCGATCGATTCCTCATCGGAATCAACCTTCGGCTTCTCCGGGGTCTCATCCATCCACCTGGAGAGCTCATAATCTAGGTTGGAACCCGACGACAGGTTCGCCGGTCCGTCAACAGCCATGTCTGACACCCTCGTTTTTAGGATAATGTTTGACACCCTCATGCCAGTCCCGATACTTGGGGTTAGCCGGGTGGCCAACATATTTTGGAGGGCCCGATACCAATAGGGGTGCCACATGATTTATTTTTTTAGTTTGAACTCTGAACCCCATTGAGTCGAGGGGCCTAGACCAATAGGGGTGCCACATGATTTTTTTTTTGTCTGAACCCCCATTGAGTCTTTTCTGGTGCCATTTTTGGAGATGCTATAACATCCAAGAGCACACACAATCTACACAATACCACAAAAACTGTAAGTTCCAATTGGTACATAAACAAAAACGTAGCAATTACCGTCAGATTTGTGTCGAACTTATTTCCTTTTGTGTATTTTTCTTTTTGTGACACTATTCATAGGTGTATTCATCTTTTTGCTTATCTGTGTACATCGAATTTGGATATAAATAAACTTCTTTCAGATTGCGGACACGTCTCCTATCAACTCGCTCAATTAAAAATACACTTTTCCTATTTAACAGCTAGCTGTTTTATATTTGGGAAACAGACACTTTCTTGTCCATCCTATCCTTCCACCGATCTCAATGCTATCTCCTCATTTACTTTTTTTTCGTCTCCCTTCTTTTTCCGTTGCGTGGCTGAGTCAACGAGTTCCATTTGAGTAACTTTTGTTTTCATTTCGGCTTCGCTCTGCCCGTCGTGTCGTCGCAGAGAGAGAGGCGGCAGCCATGGCGGTCGCCGGAGCCAGGTCTGCTGGTGCCGCGTGGGGGCAGACTTTGCGAACCGGGATCCAGCCGACGGAGCGAGCGGGACAACCATGGCGGAGAGGCCATCGTCGGAGCCAGGTCAGTCGGTGTCGCGTTGGGGCGGGGCTTCGCAAGCCGAGGATACGACCGACGGGGAGAGAGGCGACCGCACAGCTGTGGCCATCTACGGCGGGGAGCCGCAGCTACGTCCCTCGTCGTCTGACGGCGAAGAAATCTGTGATTCGGGAGCGGGAAAAGCTTGTGCGGCGCCATTGAGATGGGTATTCCTCTCTTCCCCCTCCACTGTGTTACCTGTGCTGTGATTTCTGAAGGAGATATGCCCTAGAGGCAAATAAATAAGTAGTATTTATTGCATTATCTCATAAGTTTATAATAGGTTTGTGTATTATGCTATAACTGTATTAATCGGAATTATTAATACACGTGTGATACATAGACAACCAGGTCCCTAGCAAGCCTCTATATGAGCTAGTCCGTTGGGCAACAGTTGATCGAGATTCCCGATCAAGGACAATGACGTCGGTTGACAATGGGGTCATCTTGTTAGTTGAATAAGGTGATGGACATACGCAAAGTATTGCAATAAGATCGTATTACGATGTTTGTCATTTGCAATAGATTAGAGTATGATAGCTTATTCCTTAGACCGTGAGACCGTACTTATTAATGCTTCATAGGGGTACTTTGAGAGCATCAAACGTTGTGTCTTATATAGCATGACTATAACGGTGTCCATCTTGGGTATTCCGAAAGAGCATCGAGACGTAAGGATCAAGAGCGGGATTTGTTCATTCTTGTAATGGAAAGATACACTGGGCCCACTCGGTGATGTTGCATCTATATAGCCGCGCAACTTATGACTAGGTCATGGAGATGTAATATCGCAGACGAGTTAATAACCTTCGTCGGTAACGAGATACAACAAAGGCATCGGTGTGTCTACGATCATATCTCGGACAAGGTAGTATCGCAGAGACAAAGGGAATGAATATCATATTTATGGTTCAACGACGATATTCGTGGAATGCACAAGGGTCGTCATATATTTCCAGGTATCCCTGACGATCATTGGTGAGCGGAGTGTCTCGACCATGTCTGGAGTGTTCTCGAACCGTAGCGTAACAAACTTAAGGTCTTAGCGACGCTAGGAGATAGGTTCTGGAATTTTATAGGAATTTGTTGGAGAGAGAGAAATGATCCGGAAAGAATTCCGGTGGTCCGGAAGGAGTTCCGGAGAGGTCTGGAATGGTTCCAGAAATGTCCGAAAGTTGTTCGGGTGGTCCGAAAGAGTTTTCGGAGTCACGGGATATTGAATTATATATAAATATATTAATTATGAATTAATGGGATTTTTATATTAATTTAATATTAATTAAATAAAGGAAAAAGGGGGCTCCCACCTACATGGGCCCTAAGAGGGCCCAAGAGGGGGGGGGGGGGGGGGGGGGGGGGAGCCGCACCCCACAAGGGGGGTGGGCCCCATGGGGGGTTCGGCCGGCCCATGGTGGGGCGCACCACCCCCTCTCATCCTTTAGTCCCACATGGGGGAGCCAAGGGGTTTGCACACCCCCTCACCCCTTTATATAGCAAGGCATATTAATTGGATTAATTCATTGGAAAATACAATTAATTCCCGATTTCTCTCTCGATCTCGTGGTTCCCAAGTTGGAGCCGCGCCGAGCTGAGGAAGGGGAGATCTCTCTCCACCCAAGCTATACCGCAGAGCGCCGTTGCTCTGCGGGATTCCAGATAAGATCTACCCCTGCGATTTCAGCTGGATCTGAATGACCGGGGGTTGTCGCTAAGCTCCGTATGTTTGTGAGTGCTCGGAGGCAACTCCTTTTGAGTAGCCTGGGCGACGTCGTCTCGCCCCTGCAGCCGCCGCGCCTCCCTCCCCTCTGCTGCCGGCGCACCAGCCCCGGTGCTGGCGCTCTGCCTTCTTCCGCCCGACGCCCGTCGACGCAGATCATCGTCGACACCCCGGCGTCATCGACTTCGACATCGCGGCAAGTTCTTCGCGACCTCGAGGTCGGCTACATACGACTTCATCGTCAACGCTTGTGCGGGAGCGTAATCCCCGCTATCGGTCTACATGGAGGTAATGTAACCCGTTCCGCCACCGTTATCGCATGTACTAGATAGATAGATCCTGGCT
Organism: Poa annua; assembly: GCA_026929855.1. NCBI lineage: Eukaryota > Viridiplantae > Streptophyta > Magnoliopsida > Poales > Poaceae > Poa > Poa annua. The sequence continues at coordinate 94,876,596 of CM049431.1, forward strand.
AGTTAGGGTTTCGTTCGCTAGAAAAATTATTGTTTTCTGCACCGTAACCCCTTCAATTTCGTCTTATTTTAAGATTGCTTTCTCGCTTGATTTAGGTGTGCACTAGTGTTTGTGTTGTGCTTTTTGTTGGGTCGGCGTGGAGGCCATGGTCGACGGCGTAGCTTATTTATCTTGTTGTAGTTCTTCAGGGAGTTAGTACTCAGTCGCGACAGTCTCATTTGCTTCCTGGTTCTTAGGTTAGGTATCACATTTTGGTGATTTTGTTTCGTTGTAGATGGTTACAGGTTGATAATGGTGTGCATATAGCTTCGTTTTTGTTAGCCCACTTTCAAATGATAATTCACATTGAGATTAAAGCCTTGTCACATGCAACCATCTAGTTGTTTTTCTATGATCATTTTCATTTTAGGGATAGGCACAGTGAAACTGTTTATTGTGTTTGATTACTTTTTATTTACTTATGTGCAACTAAATTTTTGTTCAATACATTGATTTGTTGTTTTGAGAAGGTTAGGGATAATTTGTCAGTACTGAATTGATGAATTCAATAGTTTTTGTTCACAAAATTATGATCCTGATCATGTGAGATCTCTTATATCGATAACTTTGAACATAGCTTATCTTGAAGTGACAAAGTACAATCTTGATTATCATTGATATTTTTCTTGAGTATCTTGAAGTAGCTGATTGAATCATTATCTTAGTATCTTCAAGTAGCTAACCGAATCATTTCTCTTATTGAATCATTTCCCTGAGTATCTTCAGTTTCTTGTTTCGTCAGTCTCTTTGTTTGCAGTTTCAGAGTATTATTTTCTCAAAAGTATAGCTTCTCACTGTGACACTATCTTGATTATTTTTTAGGCCTTAACTTCTGATATATGCGTCATGTCGGTCTTTGTCGCACGAATCTATTATTTTTCTCGTTTCTTCTGTATCGCCCCAGGGAGACGCCATGATGTTTTGTGTTCTTCTCATTCCTTTGTTTAATTCAATCTCGTGAGCGGTAATCACCTTTTGTTCTCTCATTTTGGACCGGCTCGGGCGTGCAAGGGGAGGAGGCAAGGACGGCCATGGCAAAGGCGGAGAGGTCCTTAGGATCTGCTTCTCCGGCGTGCCTGGAGAGATAGAGAGAGGTGGCGCGGCTGCAGGGTTACCTCATCTGTCACGCCAGCCAGATGGGTACGCATGTGAGTTCTTCATGCTCTGTTTTTCCTCGCCTTTTCCCGCCCCGCTGCTGTGAGCGTTTTTGGTCGACGTTGTGGTACAAAGTTCGTAGGTAGGGAAGCGATTCTCTTACGAATAAGCGTATATGCCACGTAAAACTTGCAAAACTAAATAAAGCTAGAGGCGTCTAACTTTGTTTTGCAGAAGCGTTATTTTATGTGACATGGTTACGGTAAGTTTTAATATTACTCATACTGTCGGAGGCAATGGAGGGCTCTGTAGACTCGGAGCCATGCCGGGGCGCCAGGGGCCAGGCACATGGCGCCATGAAGGTCCAAGCGCATCGACCATGTCACATTGCACTTCATTGCATCATTATTGTGTGCTGTTGTGTGTGCATCCTATTGATTGCTTATATGCTAGATATACAACGGTAGCATCATAAATAGGATGATCCCTAACAAATACCAAAATTGTGTTCTCCCTCGTTGCGCACCACCAAGAAAGTTCTATGTTATGAGGCAGGCCGTGATGATCGGGTGTCACACATCTCGTCGTTCGCATACAGTGGGTGTAAGCCATGTTGCACGCGCAGGGTCTTCGAGGTTTGATTGGCGAGCCTAGCATACTCAGAGGTATGGCCTCGGAACACGGGAAGATCGAAAGATCGAGCACGAGTCACAGAGTTGTTGTGATCGACATGTTATGTCCACCTTTGAAGCTGTGCTGCCGGCCGTGATGATCGGGGGTAGTGTGGTGGATGAGGGTCGTGTAATCGCCATTGTTATTTTTAGGGATAATAATCTTGGTGTGGTGTGTTTTTGATAATGAGATTATAGAACTAAAACTCACCTACATATTATAAACTTATCTTACCTCTTTTGCGATCACATCTGGAGACTACGGAACTACACTTCGGTTGCTTCCTCAAGAGCTCGGATTCTACCTTGGAAGCCGACGGGTCCAACTTCATCAGATGGTACAAGCACTAGAGCAAAACAGGCCACTGGTCCCGGGCCGGGAGGGCTTTTTGTCCCGGTCACGCGCCCGGGACAGCGTGTTCGGGACAAATAGCCTCCCCTATTTGTCCCGGGCACGCCACGGCCCGGGACCAGTAGGGGGGTCACGTGGCCAAACCAGACAGCCTCTGGCAGCCACTCATTTGTCCCGGTTCGTAATACGAACCGGGACAGTATATATGTTTTTTTTGTTTCTTTTGTTTTGTTTCCTGTTTTCTATTTTTGTTTCTGTTTTCTATTTATGTTACTGATTCTTTTGTGTTTGTGTTTTTTCATTTATGTTTCATTTCTAACAAGATCGAGTTGCATATTATACGTTACTATGTAATATATATCATGAATACACGATTTTTTCTCGGGATATAGTCATGAATACTACTAGTACACGAGTTCTCCCAAACAAATATTTACAACCGAAAGATTGTAACGCCCCGGGATTTATCCCCAATTAGATTTTTTTGTTGTTTTTCTTTTGTGCATCATCATGTCATCATTTCATCATGCATTGGTCACTTCATTTAATTGTTTGCATTTAAATTTAAACTCCCTTTAAATTCAAATCACACAATTTGAATTCAAATGCTTTTCAAATAAATTCAAATGAAGTTTCAAATTATTTACAAATAATCAAACCAGTAAATTATTTTGTATATTTTAAAACTATTAAAATTGCCTAAAAGTTTTTATCTCTTTTCTATTTTGTTTTAAAATACAAACACAGAAAATACTAAACAAAAAGAAAAAGAAAACAGAGAAAAAAAATGCTAGCCTGGCCGAAGTGGGCCAAACTTGGCCCAACTCCGGCCCAAGCCCCCTTACCTGTCTCCCTCCTCCGTACGACCTTTCCAACGAGGCAGCACGCACATGGCGTGAGCCATGGCTGCCCCCACCTCGCTCTCACGTGCTCCCTTTCCCCTCTCCTTAAGGCCCCCTCGAACCCTAGCCAGCTACCGCCCCTCTCCTTCCCTCAGCGCCGCCGCCGCCCGCTCTCCCTTCCTTCTTTCTCCTTTCCTCTCCGTTCTTCCACCGAAAAGCCACCGGAGCGCGCCGCCGATTCTTCCTCCTCTCCGGCCTCTCCTCCGCTCCCAGCACGCCACCCGCTGCGCCACGATGTCCTCGGTCCTCGACGTCCAGGAGCAAGAAGCGGGAGCCACGCACGCCACCGCCGCGACTGCGCTTCCCCGACGCCGTCCGCGGTACCGCATCTCCTTCCCGGCACGGACCATCATCTCCATCGCCCCCGAGCCGCCTCGCCATCGCGCACCTCACGGTGAGCCGCACCTCGCCGCTAGCTTTCCCCCTCCAGTCCTTGCCCTCTGACGCTGTATTTCGTCGGCGCCGGAGACGACCGCGCCACGGTCGTGTCGCCCCCGACGCACGCGAGCACGAAACCGAGCCACCGTGCCCCCCCTTCGGTTCGGAGCACGCGCACAAACTCCAGCACACACGCGCCAACCCGCGCACGCACTCGAACGCAGCGACGCCGCCCGGGAAAAGGTCGCCGGCGTCCTGTTTCGCCGCCGCCGGGCGCACTGCTCTTCAGTGTTCAGTTCGTCAGTTTAACTGCACTCTTTACTGCTTAAAACGAAATCGTGTCACAAACCTGTCAACTACCCTCACTGATCCCTCTGGTTACCAGCACCGCACGATCCTTCCGTGTGCTTCGCATCACGGGTTCGAACCCCAGGGCAGAGGATTTAAAGCCCCCCTTTTTCAGCTTTTGCCTTCTCACTGACCGCCGGGGCCCAGTGGTCAGCGACGGTAGGAACAACTCGACCTCCACACACGCCAACGTGGCTCTGGGTCCACCGGACAGCCGCACGGGTTAGCCCAGCCACGGTGCAAAAAGACCAGATCCAGATCTGGATCTGGAAAATTGCGTCTAGACCCCTGCAGTTCCTGTTTTTCTGTACAGAACCCCACTGATAAGTTTTCTATCACGAACAGGTCCTGTAAAAATTACAGAAACACCCCTAAACTTAATATGCTAATAACTTTTAATCTATAACTCCAAATAAAATAATCTTTATATATTTTTATATCAGAAAAATGCAAGGAATATTAATATGCCATTTGTATGCCATTTTGCATCTGTTATTTTAATTGCTTAGTGTAATTTATTTGTTGCACCTATATAATTAAATATGGAATGTGTTGGGCTTTACTTAATAATTGCCCTATTCCATTTAATTTAATTACATCACCCATGCCATGTGTTGCCATGTTAACCAACATTTAATTTTGCTGGTAAATAAATAACTTGCACCTAAATATTAATTGCCGGGGTTGCTTTCCCGCTTAATTTGGATTACCTGCATTGTATTGCATCTTGCCATGCCATGCATCATTCTCGTATGATCATGCTGAATCTTTTGCCGTAGTTGTAAAATGCATCTTTTACGCTTTCCAGTGTTTGTTGCTTCTTCGCGGATAAGACGTTGAGATGTGTGAGCAACGACAAGATCTGCTTCCATGCGGGATTCCAGGCAAGCAAAGTTTGCTTGTTTACCTATACATTGTCTTTCATTCCTGCCGTTGATCTCTGCTATCCTAGTATTCGATTCTTTATCGCGATCCCATCACATGTTTAACCTGCAACTCATACAGCTTTATCCCCACATCCCATCACCTGTTGTTTGTTTATCTGTTGGCCTTGCGAGTCGTAGCGCATGCTTAGAGTTGTTTGTGCGAGTCGTCTGTTGGTCTTATGTTTCATCTGCTTAGTATGATAGATCTTTCTACCTTAATAAAATGTTGTATTATATTGGGTTATTATAATTAAAAGATAAGGCACCAGGCGGAAGGCCTTGCGAGGTGCTTTGTTCTGCTCAGTGTCGACCTAGGAACTGAGATTTTGTCCTCGGATCCAATTTTGAGCGCACTAACCACTTGTGGGTGGCCCAATGGAGCCCCCCTCGACTTTGAACGGATCCGCAGCTCGTCCATGTGCCGCAAGTAGTTCGGGTTTTCCATTCGCTCATATGCATGTGCATGATGATGATGATCGATGAGAGGTTACTTGATACGGGGGGTCATATAGGGGTGGTGCGCGCGAAGCGGACAGTTCCTACTGTGGTTTGAGCCGCATGGCGCGTGGACACAAACTAATGAGTCCGCAACTGAGATTCGGCCGGACTCCTGACGCGGGTAACAACTCATATGGGTGGCACTTGGACTTGCTGTGGTGAAGGAATGAGTCGTGTTGAAAGGCCCTAACGGGTTGATCATGCGAGTATGGGTACTGTAGTGCACCCCTGCAGGGTATAATCTTATCGATGAGCCGTGTCCACGGTAATGGACGACTTTGGTGATGATGCTGGCTAACAAGATCTAGACAACTTGCACCTAATTAAAGTTAATTAATTTGACTAGTAATATTGAATTACTTTCACAATAAATTATAACTAAAACTGTTCAGTGTGTGAGTTTCCCGAATTGCTTCCTCATATTTGGTTGAGGGGGTTAATTCGAGAATGGGTTATGTTTGGTGTTAGTTGTAGATGTTTATCTTATGCGCTCACTTATCCCTCTCTGTTTAGACGGAAGTTCTAGCGTGTCTCTTTAGGTTGCTAGTGCTGCTGCCGCTAAGTCCACCTCCACTATATTTTGGGAGATGGTGTAGAAAGTAGGCAAGTCGGTTTTGCTTGCCAGGGAGTGCCCTGACCCTCTTTTGGGATGTGCTTTATGTGCAGTCAACAGGTTTGAAGTCTAACGACGTTAGCTTGGGAATCCCTCCGGCTTGGCTGGGCAGGGATATGGCGCCATCGCTTATCTTCAGGACTCTTAGTCCAATTTGCAGCTTATCCGTAGTCGGATACTATTTTTGCTTCCGCTGTCATTTGTATCTTTGTATTGTATCTTTTGTATCTTGACTCGTTCGAGTCGTTGTTGTAATTTATATTCTGTTGTATTTGTGGATGTATCGGAACTGTTGTAATGTTATCACAATTCCACCCACATAATGCGCATGTTTCGGCGTGCACATTATGTCTGGTGGGCGACCTAAAATCGTTATTATGCGGATTTCGGCGGGAACGCTTAAATCTACATAGTACCGATTTTAGGGCGTCACAAAGATCATGTCTAAATATTTACAAACAGAGATCATTACATGACAGAGAAGCATTAGACCCTATTTTTTCCTCGGGATGGTCTTTTTTGGCGGCCGGATTATACTGCATTCTGCGCCTGGCTTTATGACATAGTCAAGCAGAAAGCCCGTAATTTCCTCCGCAATTGGTAGTAGGCGGTCTTTTGCATCAAGCCTGTTCCGGATCGTCTCAAACTAAAAAGGAGAGATCAACACCAATATATCAACCATTATGAAAATAATTCAATTTGAAAAGTGAACAAGTTTGAATGAATTGTTAACGTACCCTATTCCAGTCTGCACCCTCATTGAAGTGAATTCGGATGAACTCGCAGACATAGAATCCACACAAATTGGTGCCTTGTTGCTGCTTCGCGCACTTTATGATAGAATAAGATAAGAAATCAATAAAAAATAATCAAAAATATTGAAAAAATGGTATTGTGAGACTGAAATTAAGAATATGCATACGTGGAACCTAGCTAGTACGTCTTACCTCTCGCCATTTAAAAGTGAGGTTCTTAGCTATACCGACTTACTTGTGGAAACCGGTGAACTTGTCCCAAACCCTGAAGTTTACGGTATGGAAAATTAGTAAAGAAGTTAACTAATTACTATATATTATTAGAAAAGACGAGGTCGATTGTGATAATGAACGAAATTACCTCTGGAGCATCTGTTTCGTGTCGTCGAACTTTTCTTCAGGTTTCGATAATGGGTCCAAGACATCAACGATTGCCTTTTTAACATCAATATCAAATAATACCCAGTGAAATCTGCCATATGTTTATATTTGTTAATAACTAAATCATCAATTACATATACTTAATTAACATCGAGTATGTATAAGAAAGTAAACAACTCACTCGAAGTTGAACGGGAAAATTATGGTGCTTTTGTAATGTTGCGCCATCAAATAAGTAAGCAAAAGCTCCTCCGTTTGATCTGGTTAATGTAACAAACCATGATGATGAACTCGATTAGGGTCAATGAATCCAATCTTGTGACTGAGTCCCAGCTTTCGAGATTGTATAATTTTCAGCCTGCATAATAGAGTACAAAAGTAATATAGTGATAAGGATAATTACAAGCAATGAAAAATAAGTAGAGCTAGAGAATTACTGACATATATACATAATTTAATTACTTACATGCAAAAGGCACTGATGATAGATTTGTCGAGCGCGTCAAAATTGAATAACTGCCATAATTCGCAATACTCAATTTGAACCTCATCATCACCTGGGCCAAAAAAATCCTTTGGAATTTTCCCATCGAGCCAGTCTCCGTTTTTTGGAATTTTCCCATCGAGCCAGTCTCCGTCTTGACTTTTCGTGGTACGCATGTACCATGCATTTAGTTGGTGCAACCTAGCTGGTAGAGTGCGCACCATTGCAGGGTCGACAAGATCTTCTCCTCTCACATATGTCCGCACCACCTCATGTATGGTGACACTCTCGCCAGATTGCAATGCCTTAAGCTCTGCCAGAGTTATACCCATATCTCTAGCTTGCTGCGAAAGTACATCATCGACCGGGTTCCGGTTGTAAGGCGCAAATATGAGTGGAGGGGCCGATTGTCCCGCCTGCATTCCGAGCTGTGGAACATCTCTCTTCTGGGTGGCAGCAGATTTTTGTTCTTCCCACACTCTCCTAGATGTACGCACCAGAACGCGTGTGTAGTCATCGTCCATATTTAGTTCATATTGCGACGGATGCGTAAGAAATTCTATGGCCCACCGTATCGCATCCGAAGAATAAACCGGAACAGGCAAAGACATCTTTTTTTGCCTTCTTTCTCTGGGAAGCCTGGATCTCCTCGACCCATGTATCGACATCTTCACGAGAGTTCACAAAGCGAGACTTCCCCGTTTCTCTTTTCTGAGTACTAGTCGACGCAGCGGTGCACTTCCGCTTCTTTTGCGGAGGCGATGGAGTCCGTTGACGCGGCGGAGTACGCTCACGCGGCAGAGTACGCTCACGCGACGGCGGAGATGGACTAGCGCCTTGGTTGTCGTTGTGGGGGGTGTCTGGACTAGCGCATTGGTTGTCGTTGTTGTAGTTATGTGGACTGGCTTGTGGACTGGGAGGGCGATTTTGCTGCATGTGTGGGAACACGATGTATTCTTTTTTCCATAAGAAGGTACTGTTGAGGGAAAATCTCAACTCAACCTCGTCTTCACCCGTAGGGAAGTCCAGCTTAATTCCCTCATATGTCTTGATAACCTCATCAACCCCGATACCGGCATAGCCATCTGGAATAGGGCGACAATGGTAAGTTCCATTTGGTCTAGGCGGTAGGGCAAAGCCGTGCGCCACCTTCACGGTTATGTTCAAGCATGGCACATGTAGGTCGCAAAGTTCCCACTGCACGATATTATCCACAGGGTGACGAGGACCCGGCATATCATTGTGGCGATCGAGCTCCATCGAAGCCACGCTGCTTCTCCGCATTGATTTTGGATCAGGAGAAGGATCTTCGGGCGTCTCAGATTCGCAGGGCATCCGTCGAGTCTGCGCTGCCTTCAACTCTGCTATCTCCTTCTCATGCTGTAGTAATTTATTTTCCATCCACTGGGCCCGGTCGGCAATCTCTTTCTTCTTTCTCGATCGGCTTCTGTAAGTGCCAACATATTTGGGTAACCCAATTATCCACGGTACGGAGCCGACGGTTCCTCGTGTTCGTCCACTGTGTTCAGGATTCCCAAGGGCTCGCGATAGCTCGTCCTTCTCTCTGTTAGGGTGGAACCTGCCTTCTGTGACCTCCTTCCATACCTCTCTGAGAGCTTTAATAGGGTCAGCTCCGTGCTCCGTGGTAAAAAGACAGTCACCTGTTTCAGGGTCTAACTTTCCACCATGCCCATAGAACCAAGCCTTAAGCCGGTCTGGCCAGCCAAATGTCTCGATGTCTATACCTTTAGCCAAAAACTCATCCTCCATTTTCGTCCACTTAGGCATGGCCGTCAGGTAGCCACCTGACCCCATGTTATGGTGATATATCTTTTTCTCTGCATTTTTCTTATTTCTCGCTGAGATTTTCTTAGCGGCTTCCGATTGCTTGTACGCCTTAAATTCGGGCCACTCATCTTTTATCTTTTCATAGACTCCGACAAATTCTGGAGTCTTACCTTCAGTTATGAACCTGTTTAGCCTTTTCGTCCAGCTGCGGAACAATTCACCCATCTCAATATAAGTCCAGGCCTTGCATCGATTCTCTATAACCGGCTTCTCTACATCCTCCTCTTCCGGTAAAGTGAAATTCTGCATGAGCTCGTCCCAAAGGAGTTGTTTGTCTTCATCCCTTACATAAATAACCCCCTCTTTTGGCACCTTTGGCTTATACCATTCTTGAGCCCTGATGGAGAGTCTGTCCCGAACGATGACTCCGCACTGAGCTACAAATTTCCTTGCGTGGTTAGCGGGAGCAATCAGTTTTCCTTTTTCATTGATCTCCTCGATGTGGTACTTCTGTTTCCCTTGGAGCTTTTTGGTCCCGGTTCGTGGCCCGCCTCGTTTCACCGCTGCTTTTTTGCTTGGTCCCGGTTCATGGCCCGCCGACGGCTAAAAACAAGAAAAAGTGATAGTTAATATATGTATACACACAAATCTTTTCAACGGAGACAAAAACCTGAGGGCATATATCTACCTCGGCGGCCGACTTTCCAACAGTAGAGTCGGTGAACTTTCGGTGAGCTGAACTGTCGGTGACGTCTATTCCGTCTGAATGCCCCTCCAGTCCATCACCGGACTCGTTCAGAAATTGCCCGGTGAAATCGTCTAAGTGTTCCTCTTCTTGTTGGTCCAATCCATCACTTTCGCGGATGATGTCGAACATGTCCTCTTCTTGTTCAAGGTTTCTACCGGTGTCCATAGTTTCTGCAAGGGATTTCAATCCATTTACATAATTGTACAAATACATTAAGACATTTCAATTTTACAAACATATTTCAATCGTATCGAGTATCACAATTTATATTTACATTTCTCTTTTGAAGTCTCTCGAACTTTACTAGCTAGGGCTCCGAGAGGGCGGCGGGGCGGGTCTGAGTATCTGCATTGCAACATGTAAAAACTTTAACAAACACAAATTAAATAACATTAATGACACAACAACATCTATTTTCTTTTTTGAACGTTTTCATATAAAGTTTATTAATATTTCAACTCACAAAACTAACTAACTAAACACAAATTTAACAAACACTTTATATAAAATTGTATTTTACAGGGAGTAACAAACACTAACTAGACACTAACTAACTACACGCGTTGCGGCCAGAGGTGGGGGTGCTCACCGCACCGGCATTGGGGCGAGAGACGTGCGCGCGGACGGCGGCGTAGATTCAAATTTATAATTTTACAGGGAGTAGATGACGGGGAGGAGACGGAGACGACGGGGAGTAGACGGTGATGGCATGCTACAAATACCAAGTCACATTTGTAATTCAAATTTTATATTTATTCGCATAAACATTTGTAATTCAAATACTAATTCACATACTAATTTGCATATACAAGTTTTTATTTGCATACAAATTCGAATGCTACAAATAATAATAAAAAAATACAAATTCGCATGCTATAAATATTCAAATACTAATTCACATACTAATTTGCATACACACGCTTTTTTTGCATACTACACATACATATTCGCATGCTACAAGTTTTTGGGGCTGACGTCACGCATCCGCCACGCTGACATCCGCAATTGCAGCGGCGCAGCGGGCAATGGCAGCGGCGGCGCGGCAACGGAGGCGTGCGGGCGCGCGGGCAGCAGCGGGCGGCGCAGCAACGGAGGCGTGCGGGCACGACACGAACCTTCAGAGGCGCGGCAACGGAGGCGGCGGCGCGGACGGAGGCACGGCGGCGGCGTGGACGGAGCCGCGGCGAAGGCAGGATGGAGGCGCGGGCAACAGCGGCGGCGCGGACAGAGGAGCGGACGGAGGCGCGAGCGACAGCGGCGGAGCGGACGGAGGCGCGAACGAAGGCGCGGCGGAGGCACGGGACGACGGCGGCGGCGGCGGCTATGTCGCGCAAAATTTTGCCAGCGCTTCGCGAGGAGATTGGAACTGCTCCGGGTGGTTGCTCGACCCGGGAGCGCTAAGTGTTGCTTTTATAGCAACACACTATCTGTCCCGGGTCGTGGTTCTGCCCGGGACAAATAGGTGTCATCTGTCCCGGGCCGTGGCTGCACCCGGGATAGATAGCACCCCTATTTGTCCCGGGTGGAGCCACGTCCCGGGATAGATAGGGTTTTTTCTTTTTCTTTTTCTTTTTCTGTTTTAAATAACTTTTACAAACTTTTGAATTTGAAAAAACTTTCAATATGAAAAGTGTTTGAATTTAACTAACTAATACAAAAACATTTTCTCTTTTCTATAACCATTATTTAAATTAGTTTAAAACTATTTTGAATGTGAATTTGTATAACTTTTGCAAACTTTGGAATTTGAAAAAACTTTCAATATGAAAAGTGTTTGAATTTGACTAACTAATACAAAAACATTTTCTCTTTTCTATAACCATTATTTAAATTAGTTTAAAACTATTTTGAATGTGAATTTGTATAACTTTTGCAAACTTTGAAATTCTGAGCTGTTCGATCAACACTTTAACTTCCAAACCAGGACTAAAGAAGCACACGGATCGTGTGTTTCTTTCAAGCACTTGTAAGCCGTTTGATCAGGTGTGTGTTTCTTTTGATTGCTTCTGAGCTGTTCGATTAACGCTTTCAGTTTCAAACCGGGACTAAAGAAGCACACAGATCGTGTGTTTCTTTGAAACACTTGTTAGCCGTTGGATCAGGGGTGTGCTTCTTTTGAGCACTTGAGAGCTGTTGGATCAACACTATCAGTACCACTGGTTGAGCCCGTGACCCTATATATAGCCCCCTCTCGGACGAGGCGAGCACTCAGTGTTTCCTCCTTCTAGTGCCTAGCTGGGTGGTGTGTGGTATACGCCCCACGGTGCATTTGATATGCAGGCACTGAGGAGCCACCGTGGGGCTGTATGCAGGTGAAATCGTGTGTTTTGTTCTATCAAAAGAATAGTTCAATTCATCTACTGAGGAATATATACAAATTACTCGGATTCCCTGCATACGCCCCACGTAGCATTTGATATGCAGGCACTCATCAAGAGCCACCGTGGGGCTGTATGCAGGTGAAATCGTGTGTTTTGTTCTATCAACGCCGACGGATCCATTTGATATGCAGGTAAAAATGGAGCATCTTCTTCATATCAAAAGTTTAATATATTAATTATTACATATCGCACCAACATCTCCATCACACAACACCGCCAGTTCTTCTGCGTCGGAACCATGGAGCATCTTCTTCAATCAACTTGATGATTGGGTCAATGTTCACTACGAAAGGCGGAATTTCATCAAAATTATTATAATCATCTGACATGTCTGTCTTGTCCTCCACTCCCACGATGTTTCTTTTTCCTGAAAGAACTATGTGACGCCTCGGCTCCTCCACTCCCAGGATGTTTCTTTTTTTGGGTCTGCTAGACATGTCTTTCACATAGAAAACCTGAGCCACATCATTGGCTAGCACGAATGGTTCATCTCTGTACGCAAGATTGTTTATATCCACTGTTGTCATTCCGTACATCTTGTCTACCTCAACCCCGCCTTTCAGATTGACCCATTTGCACCGAAACAAAGGGATCTTAAAAGAAGGTCCATAGTCAAGTTCCCATATCTCCTCTATGCAACCATAATATGTGTTCTTCTGCCCATTGTTGTTTGTTGCATCAATGCGAACACCACTTTTTTGGTTCGTGCTCTTTTTATCTTGCACACTCGTGTAAAATGTATTTCCATTTAGCTCGTACCCTTGGAAAATACATATAGTTGTAGATGGTGCCCTGGCCAACAAGTGTAACTGTTCATCAACCTTGTCTTTATTTTCAAGATGTGCTCGCAACCAACCGCCGAACGTGGCCATGTGTGTACGTACAATCCAGTTGTCAGACTTCCCCGCGTGTAGAGAGCGTACAAAATTCTTGTGTTCATCGATATACGGAGCCACCAAGGTAGAACTTTGTACAACTGTATAGTGTGCTTCAGTGAAAGAATGTCCATCCATACAAATTTTTGTTTTCTTTCCTAGTGTGCCTTTTCCACTAAGTCTACCCTCATGTCGTGATTGTGGAACACCTATCGGCTTAAGGTCATGAATAAAGTCAACACATAACTCAATGACCTCCTCATTACCGTAGCCGTTGGAGATGCTTCCTTCTGGCCTAGCACAGTTATGCACATATTTCTTTAAGACTGCCATGAACCTCTCAAATGGGAACATATTGTGCAGAAATACAGGACCGAGAACTTGAATCTCTTCGACTAGGTGAACCAGGAGATGCGTCATAACATCGAAGAAGGATGGAGGGAACACCAACTCAAAACTGACAAGACACTGGACACAATCATTTTGCAACCCTGGTAGAATCGCCGGATCGATTACCTTTTGAGATATTGCATTGAGGAATGCACAAAGCTTCACAATGGGTACTCGAACATTTTCCGGTAGTAGCCCCCTCAGTGCAATCGGAAGCAATTGCGTCATAATCACGTGGCAATCATGAGACTTTAGGTTCTGAAATTTTTGGAGTCTCACATTTACTATCCTCTTTATATTCGACGAGAACCCAGCCGTGACCTTGATACTGCTCAGGCATTCAAAGAATATTACTTTCTCTTGTTTGGTAAGAGCGTAGCTGGCAGGACCTTCGTAGTGTTCGGGACTTAGGCCGTCTCGTTCTTTCACACGTTTCTGGTCCTCCCGTGCTTCCTCTGTATCTTTTTTCTTCCCGTACACGCCCAAGTAGCCTAGCAGGTTCACGCAAACATTCTTCGTCACGTGCATCACGTCGATAGCAGATCTAACCTCTAGGACCTTCCAATATGGTAGCTCCCAAAATATAGATTTTTTCTTCCACATGGGTGCGTGCCCGTTAGCGTCTTTCGGAACCTGTTGTCCTCCAGGACCCTTTCCAAAGATTACTTTTAGATCCTTGACCATATCAAATATTTCTTCACCAGTACGGTTGACAGGCCTCCTACTGTGATCAGCCTCACCTTTAAAATGCTTGCCTTTCTTCCTTGCGGTATGCCTGATCGGAAGAAATCGACGATGCCCCAGATACACACACTTCTTACATTTATCCAAATATAAACATTCAGTCTCACCCAAACAGTGTGTGCATGCATTGTACCCCTTGGTCGACTGCCCTGAGAGGTTAGCAAGAGCAGGCCAATCGTTAATTGTTACAAAAAGCAGAGCTCGTAGGTCAAAGTCCTCATGTTTGTGCTCATCCCACACCCGTACACCTTCTTCCCGCCACAACTGTAAAAGTTCTTCAAATAATGGCCTGAGGTACACATCAAGGTCATCGCCGGGTTGCTTCGGGCCTTGGATGAGCAATGACATCATAATGAACTTTCGCTTCATGCACAACCAAGGAGGAAGGTTATAAATACATAGAGTCACAGGCCATGTGCTATGACTGCTTCTCTGCTCCCCAAACGGATTGAAACCGTCTGTACTTAGACCAAACCTTAAGTTCCTTGCGTCATCTTCAAATTCCGGGAACTCTCTCTCAATTTTTCTCCACTGCGACCCATCAGGGGGTGTCTACACATCACGTCTTTCTTACGGTCCTCTTTGTGCCATCGCAACAACTTGGCATGCTCTTTATTCACGAACAGGCGTTTCAACCGTGGTATTATAGGAGCATACCACATCACCTTGGCAGGAACCCTCTTCCGGGGACGCTCACCCTCAACTTCACCAGGGTCATCTCGTCTGATCTTATACCGCAATGCAGTGCATACTGGACATGCATCCAAATTCTCATACTCACCGCGGTAGAGGATGCAGTCATTAGGGCAGGCATGTATCTTATGCACGTCTAATCCTAGAGGGCACACAACCTTCTTTGCTTCGTACGTGCTGTCGGGCAACTCGTTGACCTTTGGAAGCATCTTCCTAATTATCTGCAGCAACTTTCCAAATCCCTTGTCAGTCACACCACACTCTGCCTTCCACTGCAGTAATTCCAGTGTGGTACCATCTTCGCAACTTGGATACAACAATTTCTTGTGATCCTCTAACATCTGGTCGAACTTCAACCTCTCATTTTCAGTTCCGCACTCTCTCTTTGCATCAGCAATGTCCCTACCAAGATCGTCAGTGGGCTCATCTGGTGCCTCTCCAGCTTCAGCTTCCCCCGTTGCAGAATCTCCGTACTCCGGGAACATAGGATAGTTGTCATCATCTTCCTCTTCTTCATTGTCTTCCATCATAACACCTTTTTCTCCATGCTTCGTCCAACAATTATAACTGGGCATGAAACCATGCCGAATAAGATGACTTTGAAGGGTTCTCACGTTTGGGTGATCTGTCTTATTCTGACAGTTGACACATGGACAACACATGAAACCATTGGTACTGTGGGCCTGGGCTTTCTCTAGAAATTTCCTCAAACCTGTCATGTACTCGGCAGTGCGTCGGTCACCATACATCCATTGTCGGTCCATCTGCATTATATAATGAACTACATCAATAACCATTACAGAACATCGACAAATAAACACTGAACATGCACGGTATCAATTAATTACAAATGAAATGAGAGAAAAAATAACCTTGATCAAAAAGAAGAATAAACTTCTTTAAGTGTACATCAAATCATTTCGTGAACTCTCTCGGGCATTTCATCAAACACCTTGCATGCATACAAAAAAAAACAGACTAGCACACACCCCCTCCTTCCATTTCAAAAATAAAATGCCTCCAATGGTTTTGGGAGGGGGCTGCTGATCAGTATATATAAGCACCCCCCCCCATTTGTCCCGGTTTCAGTCACAAACCGGGACAACAAGGAGGCCATTTGTCCCGGTTTGTGACTGAAACCGGGACAGATGGAGGTTTTTTCATTTTTTTTATTTTCTTTTTCTGTTTTCTGTTTTAAATAACTTTTGCAAACTTTGTATTTTGGAAAAACTATGAATATGAAAAATGTTTGAATTTGACTAACTAATACAAAACCATTTTCTGTTCTCTATTTTAAACAACTTTTGCAAACTTTGGAATTTGAAAACACTTTTGCAAACTTTAGATATATTTCGGTCAATACAAGAGAACATGCGCACACAGAATTTTTGCGTAATGGAATACATAGATAGTCTACTCATCAACGACATTAAGATGATCATTGTCCGTATTATAGCCGTGTAGACTATCCCACTTCCGTGCAATCTCGAAGCCAAGGCGAGCGTCTAAAGCAGCATATACGACTTGATCGTAGCTCAATGGAACGTTGCCCCATCCGAAAATTAGGTCTTTTTGTAACGTGTCTTCCTTGTCGTCGTCCGTGTTCTTATTCTTCTTGTATTTCTTCTTCTTCTCAAGATTTGTCCCAATGACCGCATTAGAGAGAGCATATAGACTAGGAGTAAAATTGCCGGTAGGGTTTCGGCGATCCCTCTGCAGGTCGACCGCGGACCGAATAATAATTCCGTAGTAGGCTAGCATCTTCATGTCATTATGGATTGCCACGCCGTAGAATTTGATTGTCTCATCACCTAAGAAATCCACGAGGACCTGTGGCACCCGATCATGTTTGCAAATTTGGAAGACAAGAGTCTCGGTCGCCACCGAGAGTTGAAGGACGGCGGCGCACTGCGGAGTATCCTTCCATCGAGGGTCGGTGAACTCGCAATCGAGTCCAACGGCTTTGATCGGAGCGGCGTCGAGGAAGTAGTTCTTCACGTCGCGGATCCACTTCTCCACGCGCCATGCACGAAGGGTGACCCACACCTTGAACCGCATGCCTTCCTTCTCGTAGTCGTAAAACTCATCGGACCGAGGCACGAGTGGCTCCATAGGGACGGAGAAAAGAGAGGAGAGATGGCCGGAGAAATGGTGTGTGGAGGAGTCGTACTGTGCAGTGCATTTTATAGCGCCGGAGAGGAAGATGAATCGCCGGCGGAGAGCAGAGGAATTAATCGCCGGAGGGCAGAGGAATCGCCGGCGGCGCCGTATTTCCGCTCGTCTTCCGTGCGCGTCGAAAAAACGCGGCGATGGCTCGGCTTCCGCGCGCGCGTGTAACTGAAACCATGACATTTGTCCCGGTTCGTGACTGGAACCGGGACAAATGGGTGTCGCCTGAAGCGCTCGGTGGGTGCTACCTCATTTGTCCCGGTTCGTGGCTGGAACCGGGACAAATGGGTGTCGCCTGGAGCGTTCGGCGCGTTTTATGCCCCATCTGTCCCGGTTTGCAGTACGACCGGGACAAATGGGGTTTTGGAGTTTGGTCCTTTAGCCTGTTTTCTACTAGTGAAGGGTTTTTTAAAACATTCTCCAAACACAACAAACATCCTATATGTCCTAGAACATTAGTTAGAAGTTAGACCAGATGATTCTGATAGCAAGAAGGAAGATGATGAGTTCCGTAAGCATCATGACATGTTCATGGAAGTGACGATCGTCATGAGCGTATGCCTAGCACCTGAGTTGAAAGTTGTTTCAACACATGGAGCCATATGTCGTGATTGATGCGATCAGAGGTCACTTCGAAGATGAATTAAGTCTTGAGCAGTTCAGACAGCTTAGAAAGTTCCGGACCATTCACATGGGGAGCATACCTGTCTGGAGACTCAGTTGAAGAAGTTGTGTGACATCTACTTCAGGCTTACGAATATCTACGATTTCTAGATAGCGAACTCCAGTGCAATAGAGATTGTGCTTTACCTCCTAGCTGTGAATAGCATGTGCGTGAATATGCTATAGAGACACGGTGAGCTTCTTCACGTTCGTGAACAAGTTCAAATCTCTAAAAGTTGATTCATCGAAGAAGAGTTCTTCGACGCTATGGGTATATTTGATATACGAAGATATAAATGTATCCTTCTCATACTGGATGAAAAGTGTTTGATAATTGTTCTGTTTGTGAAACAGTCCCTGATTATCACAAGTATGTGGCGAAGGGTGACGTGACAGTACACGAGTGATGGCAAGCTCATGGCCAGTAGTGCTCACGCCCTCGAGATAATGTCGTGGTGGTGTCACGGCAGATGCCATAGGATGGCTAATGTGTGGGGACGATGGACGTTGGTGGATCCGGGGAGGGATAGCGAGCTGAAAAGCCCACACGAGGAGGATCCCGGTATAACCGAGATCTCCTAGGAACAAGAAATAAGAACAAAGTGCGAGGAGGAAGATCTAACAAATACAAACAAATGCACGAAGGCACACAACACACACACACGATATACCCAGGTTCAGGGCCCTCGTGAGGAGGTAACACCCCTACTCCTGCCTTTCCTCTCTATATAACAGTGGTACAAGAACTACAACTTGCTGCTAGATCTCTCAAAGGGAGGAGTACGAAGAACTAGATGAACTCAAGGTGAGAAGAAGTAAATGCTCTAAGAGTAAATGTGACGATGGTTTTGGCTCCGAAGTTGGTCTCTCTCCCTCCAGAGCAGTTATGGCGCCTTTTATAGAGTTCCGGCCAGGAGGGCCGGAAACCCTAAATCGGCTTGGCCCCACCGGGCAGGCCTAACCGGCATGTCGTCACCGGCTAGCGTGAGCTAGTCGCCGCGCTATCCGGCATAGCCCCTGCGTCATCATCTCGGTAAGGACGGCAGGCGCCGTCCTGCACCATCATTGTCCCCCTGTCAGAGACAAGACATGTCTTTGCCCATCCCGGATAGCCTTTTCCGGATTGCCGGGCTAGGCATGTCAGGTCTTGTCGTACCACGATCGTACCGGCTGACGCGCTCCCGTGTCAGGCGGGAGGTGACCATGCTTCCGTGTCAGGCGGGAGGTGACCATGCTTCCATGTCTGGCAGAATGGTACTTCCCCCCGCAATAGACGGGAAAGCCTGCTACAGACCGTTGACGGCCTACCGGAAGCCCTCACGCCGGCTACCTCCTCGCTTGCCATTGTGAGCCTCTTCTGCATAAGATCAAGACCGAGACATATACTCCGGTTAGTACCCACCCGGACAACCTATCCGGTAAAGCCGAGTATTCCTCCTTCCGGGAGCTTCCTCGGAGCCCGTGATCCGGGATCCTTTCCGGAGGGGTCCGAGCTCGTCTCAGGATGAGTATCTCTAGGCCTAGCCTCCCGAAGATGTCTTAGCCTATCAGCAAAGACATCTTCGAGAAGCTAGTTCTTAGAGGAACTACCTGCTTACGCTTGTGCTGCGATTGTGAAGGCCGGGGTGTCTATTTATAGCTGCCAGAGCTCCCCCTTGCGCCTGCCAGGAGACACTTTGCCCTCTACCAGTGCTCAAGGGTCAAGTTGCCCTTTCAGCACACCAGGAGGTGTCCCTGGCTCTCGCCAAAGGTCAAGTATTGTTGGCACCTGAATTGTACCGGGATCTGCCCCTACCCGGGGGGCAGCCCCCCGACACTAGTCCCCGAAGCTGGTGCTGCACAGCGACCTCAGATGATGTGCGGGATCAGCTTTAAACAACAACAACCTTCCGAGAACACATGGCATCACCCTCCGTTTTCTTGCCGAGATTGATTTCTCCCGATACCTTCTTACCGAGACCGTGTTAACCGGGAGGTGAAGCCTGCCACCGGATAACACAGTCCCAGTGAATCTCGACCGTTGGTTTCATGCTGAATTCGAGATTGCGAGCTGGGCCCCACCCGACGTCCCGTCTGAGCAGAAACGCACTCGAGTGCTCCTGCCCGAGCACGCTGTCGCTTGGGTTCCCGCGCCGGGAGCCGCAACCGATCCGGAGCCCAACCGTTGGGGGCCATGTGACCCTCGGTGTGGCTGGATCGGGCGTTCCGGGTAGCGCCACGTGGCTTACTGCGCAAAACAGATCCCACTCACGATCGTGGAGATCGTGGGCGGGAAAATTGGAAACCGCTCCGGGATCCCCCCTTAAATAGGGGACCGGAACGGTCTCCTCTCCTCCTTCCTCTTCCTTGCTTCTCCTCCGCCATTGTCTCGAGCACATCGCCGCCGCTGCGCTCGTCACCCGAACGCCGTCGCCCTCGCCGTGCGCCGGAGCTCGAACATCGCCGTCCCTCTCGCACGTCACCGACCTCCTCTGCTCCGGTGAGTCGCTCCCTTCGTTCGATGACTTTCTTCGGTAGAACAACCGCTCGACTCCGGCCGTGTCGTAACACGAGCGCGGTTGAGCCGCCGCCGGTGAGCACGACTTGAGCGGCACGCACGAGGCGCACGGCGATGATGCACCGTAGCGGTAGGATGCAGATCATTCACTCGCATTGCGTCTCGCCCGAGTCTAGCGCGAGCCTATTTTCCTCCTTTTTGTTTTGATTTTCTAGCAGACGGTAGATCTTATTTCCCAGGAATCCGGTTGTGTTTAGCAGTTTGCGATCCGGCATCCTTAGCTCCCGGTAGATTAACTCCGACTAACCACCGCCGCGCCTGCAGAGTAGCCCGAATACACCTGCAGACTTCTCCGACATGGGCGAAGAAAGTATCCGGGGGTGCTGGGATGGATCCGAGACCAACCAATGGGATCTGGACTGGCTGTACCGGACTCACCGGATTCCGCCAGAAGTTGAGAGCCGTCTCCCGGAGGGCGAGGTTGAGCCGGAACCCCAACCCGGGGAATACGTTGTATTCCTTACGCATTTCGAGCGTGGGTTTGGGCTTCCGGCTAGCCCCTTCTTCCGCGACTTCCTCGACACCTACAGCCTCCAACCGCATCACCTCCCAGCCAACGCCATTATGATGCTCTCGGTCTTCACCACTTATGCGGAAGCCTACCTCGGCGTGTGGCCCTTTCTGGATCTTTGGGCCAAGTATTTCATCCTTCGTCGCCAAGTCATCCCCAACCCGGATCAGAAAGTAAAGGACTTGATCGATTGCGGAGCGGCCACCATCTCCCTCGTGCTGACTCCGGATTCCCTATAGTCAAGGGACTAGAATCCTGCCGGAAGTGGCAGCGCAACTTCTTCTACGTGAAGAACCGGGAGCACTCGGGAGATGGTCCGGGATCCTCGAATCCGGATTTCATAAATCTGCCGGAGTTTGTCAATGGCCCTCCTCTCAAGTTCAACCTCTGGAAACGACTACCGGATACCGAAGAGGTCAATTGTATGCATGACGTGCTCTTGGCGCTGAACAAGAAAATGACCGGCGACGATCTCCTTCGCTGCTTCATTATTCGCCATGTTTGCCCTCTGCAAACCCGAGTGCACAAGATGTGCGATATGGATGGGAGCTATGACCCCACTAGGACCAGTATTTTCCCTCTTGACCGTCCCGCGGTCGTCCGACGTGTCCGGGCTATTGCTCGGACGAAGATGTCGGATGAGTATGCTTGGGGTGTCATTGGGGGATCCCGGAAAAAACCATTAAAACAGGTGCTCCTGTCTGTCTTTCGCGCATTTGCCTACGTACATGCGTTTACCTGAAAATCATGTGATGACCTGTTTGCGCAATTATTCGAGCGGCAAGCTGAGGAGGACGCAGTCCACGCCGACGGGAATTTCGTGCCGAATATCCCGGTGCCGGATAAGATGCCGAGAAAGGACCCCGACGGCGAGGACCATCTCGCCATTCCTCTGTTCAAGGCTGCAGCTCCGGGTAACCCTTCAACCTCAGAGACAGTTTCCATTTCTTCGGATGACGAGGATGAGATTGACTGCCAGATTCTTGATGTTATTGACGCTCTCCCTCTCAATTGGGCCTCAGCAGTGGTTCCGAAGCCGACTGACGGAACCAAACGTGCCGAGAGCCGGAAGCGCGCAGCTTCCGACACCGAGGCTGCCGACAACCCCGGCAATCCCCCCAAGAGGAGCAAGCCAAATAAACAAACGGCCCCGAAGCCTCGCCGGCAAAGGGGCCCTCCCACTGTGGACTCCGGGTACATTCTCCTTGCCTTATGCCACATAACTTTGCCTTCTCCATAAATTATTTGATATATTTTCTTTCAGGGACGCACTCGACCTCCCGTCGCCTGCTATTCCTCCTCCTCCCGGAACTCAGACTCCCACCCTGCCCGGGCTTCGCCTTCTCCTCCTCGCCCCTCTACCCGAGGAAGCGAAGCTGCCGCCTCCGGTACCGCACCGGCATCCGTTGCGACTCCGGATGCTTGCCCGGTGATCGACGAGATCCCGGTGCAGGCCACGACGACCTCG
This sequence comes from Poa annua, assembly GCA_026929855.1. Taxonomy (NCBI): domain Eukaryota; kingdom Viridiplantae; phylum Streptophyta; class Magnoliopsida; order Poales; family Poaceae; genus Poa; species Poa annua. The sequence goes on from CM049431.1 coordinate 94,899,025, forward strand.
GGAGACATTCTCCTTCCGGAAAGTCCGCGCCGGGTGCCCGGGCTTGAGGCGGAGATCTTGAGCCCTCCCCGGCAGTCCATGCCAAGCGGTCCCTCCCGGCAAGCTTCAGACAAGGCTGCCCCGGAGAAACGGCCCGCAGTCTCCTCCCGGCCAGCTGATCCACCTGCCGGGAAGTCGCGCCCCAAGGTTGCTAGGCAGAAAACGACTTCTGCCAAGCCTGCAGCTGCCCCGACACCCTCGGCCCAGGACTTGGTGCTGCGCACGGGTACGTTTTCATCGTTACCACCGCCTCCCGCCGAGATCCCTACTGCTGCCTTGCGGATGTTGCGAGCAACCGTTAGCTCCTTTGTGCCTTCAGGGTCCCGGGATATTGCTGCTACCCGCACGCCCGGCGGCTCCGGCATACGGGTTGTTGACGAATACAACCAGGCTTGGCTTGCCGCCGACGCCTCCGAGACCGAGGGAGACTTGCACGTTGCAGGCCCAAGCCGCAACGCCCAAGCTCTGCATGCTCTCCAGGTGGCCGCGCTGGATGTTACTCGGGTGACCGAGGTAAGCTTGTTCTATTTCTTTCACCAAAAAACATTTGTTCCTTCCACCACCACTAGTCCCCGAGATTGGTGCTTAGTGTTCTAGATTCCATCGAATAGCAGATCACTAGGCTACAATCTTAGAGAAAATTTCAGGACTCGGACACCGAGTCCCCGAGATCCTCCCAACCGGGTAGCTTGCTTCAAAATTTGCTTCATAACCACTAGTCCCCGAGATTGGTGCTTAGTGCTCTAGATTCCACCGAATAGCAGATCACTAGGCTCCAATCTTAGAGAAAATTTCAGGACTCGGATACCGAGTCCCCGAGATCCTCCCAACCGGGTAGCTTGTTATGTGTTAGAGATCCCGGACTTTCCCGCTTTCCTTACATTTTTCCCCGGCTGATTCCTCCTTCTTTGTCTTGACTTCAGGAGTGCAGCAAGAAACGCTGCAGCATCTTCAACCGAGTTCTTGCTGACCTCGGTCAGTCCAAGAAATCCGAGGGGCGCCTCCGGGAGGAGCGAGACGCCGCGCGCAAGGTCTCTGTAGACCAGAAGGTCGCACTCGCCACCGCGCAAGCCGAGATCGCGCGGCTCAACGGCGAGCTCGAAAAGGTCAAGGCTGCTGCGACCGAGATGAAGACGCGCTTCATCGAGGCGACCAAGAAGCAGAAAGAAACCTTGGACCAGTCCGAGGAGCGCGCGCATATTGCCGAGACCGAGCTGGCTCTCCTCCGGTCACGGTCTGATACTTGGCTCTCCGAGCTCACTGTATTGAACCGGGATCTTAACAGTAAGTGGACCGACATCCCTTTTCTCTTGTTGCTTCCTTTATTTGCTGTTGCTTTTCTTATGACCTAGCCGTTTGACAGTTCTTCTTTTTAAAGGGGAATTTGAGCATTCCCGGGAGGCTGCCGTTCTTGCCGCTGCTGCCGCCCGAGAGAAGCGCGCCGGGAAGGGCCCTGTCTCGGAAGCCTGGGACATCGAGGATCACCTCACCGCTCTGAAGGCCCGGATAGTGCCTCTTCAGTCTATCGGGACGGAGCTGCTTAGCGCTGCGGTCCACGTCCACAGCGCACTGTGGCCGAGCATCCGCGCGACGCTCTCGGTTACCGAGCTCGCGAGCGCACTCCGGTGTGCCGGGAGGCGCATCCACGCCTGGAAGCGTTCCGGTGCGCGGGCTTGTGCCGACCAGGTCTTGACCCAAGTACTTAGCTGGTACGAGGGTCTTGATCTGGAGGCGATCCAGCGCCTGCGGACCATCTCGCCGTGGCTGAGTGATCCGGCTAAGGTCCAGCGACGACAGGAGGTGGCGCACCGCATCGCCTCGTGGTCGAGCATCCGTGCCTTCACCGCCAGCGTCCTTCCTTCCGACTCGGAATCTGATTACGAGGATGATGAAGAAACCGTTGCAACCGGCGACGCGGAAGATGATGCCCCGGAAGAAGATGATGCTGCCTCCGGTGCCGCGCCCGAGAGCGTGGTTCCCCGGGACGCAACCACTTCGCAGAGACCCGAGGCCACCGAGACCGAGGTGCGCCCCGACGCCCCGAGTAGCGCTGCCGGAACTGAAGCCGAAGCTGCTCCTGCTGCTTCTTCCGATATCGCTGCTACTGCCGATGCCACCGGGACTGCTGCTCCTGCTGCTCCTGCTGATGCCGCTTCCGACGTTGCTGCTCCTGCTGGTGTCTCGGTCGAGAAGCCGAAATCTCCTATCGCTTGAAACACTTAAGAGTAGATTTTTCAAGTTCCCGGGATGCCGGGTGCAATATGTAATATACACTTATATTATTTTCGTTTCGTACTGAACTATTTATCCGAGTAACTTATGTCAATTAATTCTGCTTTGAGTTCCCGAATTGCCTTTCATATTTACCGTACTTAGGTAATTTCTGCTCTTGTCTACCATTTCGGCGTTCGACAGTCGAGTCACAAAACTCCACATACGGCATACATTACTTAAAACAATCCGAGTTCCTACTAACCGAATTCCCGACATAAAAAATAACAGAGTTAGTAAAAAACAGGTATGCCGGATAAGTTCCTGCTCCGAGTCCCCGAGACCATTTTCGTGTTTCCCACCTTCCCTCTCTTTGCTCTTGACTACCATTTCGGCGTGCGTCAGTCGAGTCACAAGATGATTTCACATGACATACATTACTTTGACTTTGAGAATCGAACTCGGAACTTTCCCGGCATACAAATAAAACAGAGGACAGTTATCCGGCAGTCCCCGGGTTCCTTCCCGAGATGCCGGTATAAAACAACAAATGAACTTGACAAAAATAAAAACAAGACATGCACACAACCAGGCAGTCCCCGGGTTCCTCCCGGGGTGCCTTACTTTCATTAATATGAAAAAACTGAGACACAACATACACTGAGCCCTTTACGTGTAAAAGGGGCGAAGTAGAGCTACATTCCATGGACGCTTGGTTTCCTCACCGGATTTGTCCATTACACCTTTCCTAGCCTCCTGTGCATCTACAAGGTAATAAGAATCATTGTGCAATGCTCTGCTTATCACAAAAGGTCCCTCCCATGGAGGTGATAATTTATGCATTCCGGCCGTGCGTTGGATGAGCCTCAGCACCAGATCCCCCTCTCGGAACACCCTCGGGTGTACTTTCTGGCTATGATAGCGACGGAGATTCTGTTGATAAATTGCAGACCGAGATAGTGCCAATTCTCTTGCCTCTTCGAGTAAATCTACATCATCTTCTCGGGCCTCCTTTGCCTCGGTCTCGGTGAACATTGTCACTCTCGGGGAGTCATACTGTATGTCGGTCGGGAGTACTGCCTCAGCACCGTATACCATGAAGAATGGCGTGTAGCCGGTAGATCTATTCGGTGTAGTCCGGAGACCCCATAACACCGCCGGTAACTCCTCTATCCAGCATCCCGGAGTTCTCAACAATGGTTCGATCAAACGAGCTTTGATACCGGCTAAGACTAAGGCATTTGCTCTCTCGACTTGCCCATTTGCTTCCGGGTGTGCGACTGATGCTACATCCAGCCGGATTCCCTTCTCAGCACAAAACCGAGCGAATTCCCCCACAGCAAAATTGGTGCCATTATCCGTGATAATGCTGTGCGGGTATCCGTATCTCAAGATGATGTCTTTCAGGAATTGCACAGCGGTGTGTCCATCACACTTCCGGATTGGCTTAACTTCTATCCACTTGGTGAACTTGTCCACCATCACCAGTATATGTGTCATATTGCCTCTCGCCGGCTTGAACTGACCGACCATATCCAAACACCACACTGCGAATGGCCAAGTGATGGGGATTGTTTTCAGTGCTGACGTCGGCATGTGTATCCGGTGAGCAAATCTCTGGCATCCTCCACACTTTCGGACAATATCTTCTGCTTGCTGCAGCGCAGTGGGCCAGTAGAACCCATGCCGGAACACTTTCGCCACCAGGGCCCGGGAGGATGCATGATGTCCACACTCCCCTTGATGTATTTCCAGGAGCATCTCCTGTCCTTCTGCCGGTTCTACACACCTCTAGAGTACCTCAGTGACACTCCTTTTGTACAGTTCTTGATTGATGACAGTGTATGCTTTTGACCTTCGCATTATCTGCCGAGCTTCCACTTCATTTTCCGGGAGGGTTCCTTCCAAGATATAAGCCATAATGGGCTGTGCCCATCCCGGGACAGGTCTAACCGGGAACATGGGAGCGTCTATGTCCATTGGCTCTGCCGACATCACCTCTATCATCATCTTTCTTTGCCTCTCTGAGCACTGCGATGCAGTCCCCGGGTTCGATGTTATGCTCCCGACATCTACTTCCATGGGCACGACATCTGAACCGGGCTCCTTGGGGATGAAGATAGAATCCGACTCGGGTGAGGGCTGAATAGATGGCTTCCTCAAATGCTCCAGGGCTATCCCGGGTGGGATGGCATCCCGAGACGATCCTAGCTTGGACAAGACATCTGCTGCCTCGTTTTCTCCTCTGGGTATATGCTTGAACTCGCATCCTTCAAAAAATCCGGATATCTTCTGCACATGAAACCTTTATAAGGCCATGTTTGCATCGAGGGCATCCCAATTCCCCGACACCTGTTGCACCACGAGGTCGGAGTCACCGAAACACTCTATCCGGCGGATGCCGATCTCCTTGGCGACGTTCAGTCCATGAACCAAGGCCTCATATTCTGCGACATTGTTGGATGCCCGAAAATGAATTTGCAGCACATACTTCAGTACATCTTGTTTTGGGGAAGTGAGGACCACTCCGGCACCCAATCCGATCTTAGCCTTTGAGCCATCGAAATGCATCCTCCAGAAATTGTAATCCGGCATCGGAGGTTCATACTGCATCTCGGCCCAGTCCACCAAAAAGTCCGGCAATGCCTGCGACTTGATGGCATCTCGTCTCTCATACGTCGGAGCGTATGGAGACAACTGGATGGCCCATTTGGCTACCCGGCCGCTAGCGTCCTTGCAACCGATGATCTCGGCGAGAGGAGCTTCGCATACCACTGTGATCGGGTGTTCCTGAAAGTAGTGCTTGAGCTTGGTCACTGCCATGTAGACCCCATACGCCATTTTCTGGTAGTGCGGGTAGTTCTGCTTGGATTCCGAGATCACCTCACTGAGGTAATACACCGGCCTCTGTATCAGCTTGCCCCCTTCTTCCCTTTTCTACTACCATTGCCACACTGACTACTCGGTTGGTTGCGGCAATATACAGCAGCATAGGTTCCTTGGGTAATGGGGATGCCAACACAGGTGCTGTTGAGAGCATGCTCTTCAAATCGTTGAACGCCGCATCAGCCTGCGGGGTCCAAACAAATGTTTTGCTCTTCTTCATCAGTTGGTACAGGGGCAAGGCTTTCTCCCCAAGTCGACTCACAAACCGACTTAGGGATGCAAGACACCCGGTAAACTTCTGCGCATCCTTGAGACGCACGGGCAATTTCATGCTCTCGATAGCACGAATTTTACCCGGGTTGACCTCGATTCCCCGGCTTGAGATGAGGAAACCGAGTAACTTCCCAGCCGGAACACCAAATGTGCATTTATCCGGGTTCAATTTCATCCGGAACCTTCTTAAGCTCTTAAATGTTTCCCTCAGATCATTTATTAGTGAGGCTTTTTCTTTTGTTTTTATGACTATGTCATCGACATAGACCTCGGCATTTCGGCCTATTTGGTCATGCAAACATTTCTGCATGCATCTCTGGTATGTAGCACCAGCATTCCTCAAACCGAAAGTCATGACACGATAGCAATAAGCCCCATAAGGGGTAATAAAAGCAGTTTTCAATTGATCATCCGGATTCAAAGGTATCTGGTGAAAACCAGAATAGGCATCTAAAAAAGTCAAAAGCTCACTCCCGGCAGTGGAGTCTATCACTTGATCTATCCGGGGCAGTGGAAAGGGGTCCTTCGGGCATGCTTTGTTGAGGTTGGTGACGTCGATGCACATGCGCCACACCTTAAGCAGGAGGGGATCATCTTTCTTCTTCTCCACCAGGACCGGATTCGATATCCAATCCGGGTGCAGCACCTCCATTATGAATCCGGCGGCCAGCAGTATAGCCAGATGCTCCATGACCGCGGCTCTTCTTTCATCCGAGAGGCGCCTAGTCGGTTGCTTCACCGGCTTCGCATCCGGTCTAACAAATAGAGAGTGCTCAGCCAACTCCCTCGGGCCGCCTTGCAGATCGTCACTCGACCACGCAAAAGCATCCCGATTCTCACGGAGGAAGTCGACGAGCTCGCCTTCCTATTTGCTGTCCAGGTTGCTGCCAATGATAACTTGGCGCTCCGGGTTGCTAGGGTCCACACCCACCTTCTTGGTCTCTTTGGGGGGCTGAAATGACGCACCCTGCTCCGGGTTCACCATCCCGGGCATTCCGAGTTGGGAGGTCTTGGCCATTGCCACCACCTGCTGAATCCTCTTCTTTTCTTCCGTGATCACCAGAGACTCAGCCAAGCACGATCCCGCCGAGGCACATTCCATGGAGCGCTTGTGGTCTCCCGAGATGGTGATTACGCCGTTGGGTCCCGGCATCTTCATCTTGAGGTAGCCCATGTGAGTCGAGATCATGAACTTGGCGAGGGCCGGTCTGCCGATCAGCGCGTGATACGGGCTCTCGAGGTCCACGACTTCGAACTCCAAGCTCTCGGTTCGACAGTTCTCCCGAGTTCCGAATAGCACCTCAACCCAGATCTTTCCCATGGGCGAGCAAGAGACTCCGGGCACAATGCCGTGGAAGGTTGTCTCGGTAGGCAGCAGGGTGTTCATGGATACTCCCAGCTTCAGCATCGTGTCCTTGTACATGATGTTAATGGCACTGCCATTGTCGATCAGAACCCGGCTGAAGCGGACGTTGAGGTTGGGTCCGACAAAAGTTGGGTCCACCACCAGGGCATACGCCCCCGCCTTAGGAATAACCCGGGGGTGATCCTTCCGGCTCCACGTGATCTCCATCTCGGACCAGTGCAAGAACTTGGGCACCGCCGGGATCACATCATTCACCTCCAGGGCATGTTGCCGCACACTCTTTCGGTCAGTGGGTTCGGTCACAAAGACCACATAGCTCTGATGTGCCTCCCGGTAGTTACTCTGCTGCTGTCCGCCTTGGTTACCGTTGTCGTTCCGGGTGTGCACCACATTCACCGGGCGAGGTGGGGGTCCTCGCGGAGGAGGGGGAAGTCGGACAACGTTGGCCCCCGATGCCGGAGGAGGGGGTCTCGGGATATTGGGCCGAGATGCCGGAGCATTCTGCCGAATAGCTCCCGAGCTGCCTTCCTGCAACGTGCGCTGATACCAGCTGCATTGCCGAGTAGAGTGGTTTGCGGGCTTGTTGGCCTCCAAAGTATGGTAGCAGCATGGCTTGTTCAGCATTTCCTCGTATGTCAGGGGCTTCTTTGGTTCCACCCAGGTCTTTTGCACCTCCTGACTCTGACCCCAAGCCGGGCCACTTGTCTTTTGACGCTGGCTGTTGCCGGCATCCTCCTGCTCCCGGGTCACTGCTGCGACATGCTGTGCGGCATGGTGGTACTCGGGCTGACTCCTCTTGTGGCCGAACTCCTGGCGATCATGGCTCCTGCTTGGTCCTGAAGGCTGAGGTCCCGCATTCCTCCTGTTGGAGTCACCGACATCCACCAGGGGTTGCATGGGATCTCCAAGCGTATAGGTATCGGCGATGCGCATGGTCTCTGCCAAGGTCGTTGGCATCTTTCTTTGCAACTTCTGCCACAGCACTGAGCCATGCCGGCATCCTTGTGCAAACCAGGAGATGGCCTGTGCCTCTACCACACCTTCGCAAGAGTTGCGAATATTGCTCCACCGGGTAAGGTATTCCCGGTCAGTCTCATTACTCCTTTGCCTACAGATGGCGAGCTGCTGAGGTCTGTTCGGCCTTTTGTATGTGCTGGTGAAGTTACTGATGAATGCTTCCTCAAAGTCTAACCAGCAGTCTATGCTGCCAGTTCTCAGGTTGTTCAACCAGATCCGGGCTGGTCCTTCCAACATCTGCGGCACATAACGTACCGCCCATCGTCTGTTTCCACCGGCTATGCTTACTGCAGTCACATAGTCGGTTAGCCAGTCCTCCGGCTTCTTGCTGCCGTCATAGGTCTTGGCACCCCTGTTGAGCTGAAAGTTCCGAACAGGTGGTTCCCGCATGATCCGAGGTCCGAAGCAGGCAGGTCCCGGAGGTCCTTGCTCTTCCACCAACTCGGATTGGTGAATCCGGTCGAGCCGGAATCTGGCATCTGCCGGGTTTAGCTGCCTGGTTCCTATCCGAGATCCCAAAGGGTTCTCGTCTGGCTGATACCCGAGCTGCTGCTGCCTCGAGTTGCCATCATTGAGCCTGTCCTGCGCAGGGATCACGGCCTGCTGGGGAACAGAGGCGACCTCCCTCTGCGGGTTTCCCTGAACATGAGGAGGGTTCCGGGGTGGATTACCACGGCCAACCGGGTTATTGTTTCCTACACCCAGGTTACCATCCCCACGGGTACTTCCCGCCTGCCCCGAGTTACGCTGTCCGGCTTGCCCGGCTTGCTGGATACCGGCGAAGGCCGGGTCATAGGTCTGTAGTTGCTTGTTCTTCCCGGAACCTCGACTCCGGCTCCGGCTCTTGCTCTTGCTCTTGCTTCTGCTCGGATGCGGGGAAGAGGCCTCCCCGTCCGACTTCTGGCTATTGGGTCTGGCTGAGTGCACTTGGGACCTTGCCCCGGGGTTCTTCTTCTTGCAGGTCTGATTCTGACGGTTGGCCTCAATCACCAACTCGTTTACCCGCTCCTGCTGCTTGCGCATGGCCTCACCGGATAATCCCGCCAACTCGGCCATGGCGGCTTCGGCGTCCCTAAGGGTTTTCGCCGGGGAGCTGTACACCGGCTTCCCTGCTGAAATCCGGCTTCCGGTGTGACTGGTTGTTGCCCCACCGGCCAGTTCCTCATTCACTAATCTTCCTTTCTTGCGCAGATCCGCGATGCGCTTGTCCCGGGAGTCTATCTTAAGGAATCCATGAGCTGCATTGTACTCCCGGAGGCTAGCATTGAGCTCGCGACGGATCTCGGCGATCTCCTGTGCTTCAGCGAGTAGCAACCTCCGCTGCTCCTCCAACTCAGCCAAGGTGGCCTGGGTATCTGCCTCAGCGGCCACAGGTACAGTCAACTTGGCCACCAGGCCCGAGAGGGGATCCGGGCGACGTCGTGGCTGGGACGGTTGTGGATCACCATCCTGGGCTGCACCCTTTTCCTGAGGAGGTTTGGCCAACCGGACGTGACCATTCCCGGTATCGCCGTCTGCATCCTGGTACTCCTCCTCGGTTGCCCCGACCATCATCTCCGCGACGGAACCCGGGGGGCGTCCAGCACGCAGACCCCGAGCGGCGCAGAGCATGGGAGGGTCCTCAGCTTCCAGGACCACGTCCGGGTAGCTACAGACAACCTCGGTGGCGACGTAGGTGGTGAAGCCACCAAAGTCTATGAGACATCCGTTCACTGGAAAAGGTCTATTCCGGAAGCATCCTGCGTTGTCGCAGACGAGGTCCATCTCCCCTAGCCTTACGACCAGGCCAGAGAGAACTCGCACCTCGAAGTGAACAGGGGAGCCCGTCCGGATGTGTACACAAGCCAACGCCTCTGTGGGCCCCACGGTGGGCGCCAACTGTCGTGGTGGTGTCACGGCAGATGCCATAGGATGGCTAATGTGTGGGGCCGATGGACGTTGGTGGATCCGGGGAGGGATAGCGAGCTGAAAAGCCCACACGAGGAGGATCCCGGTATAACCGAGATCTCCTAGGAACAAGAAATAAGAACAAAGTGCGAGGAGGAAGATCTAACAAATACAAACAAATGCACGAAGGCACACAACACACACACGATATACCCAGGTTCAGCGCCCTCGTGAGGAGGTAACACCCCTACTCCTGCCTTTCCTCTCTATATAACTGTGGTACAAGAACTACAACTTGCTGCTAGATCTCTCAAAGGGAGGAGTACGAAGAACTAGATGAACTCAAGGTGAGAAGAAGTAAATGCTATAAGAGTAAATGTGACGATGGTTTTGGCTCCGAAGTTGGTCTCTCCCTCCAGAGCAGTTATGGCGCCTTTTATAGAGTTCCGGCCAGGAGGGCCGGAAACCCTAAATCGGCTTGGCCCCACCGGGCAGGCCTAACCGGCATGTCGTCACCGGCTAGCGTGAGCTAGTCGCCGCGCTATCCGGCATAGCCCCTGCGTCATCATCTCGGTAAGGACGGCAGGCGCCGTCCTGCACCATCATTGTCCCCCTGTCAGAGACAAGACATGTCTTTGCCCATCCCGGATAGCCTTTTCCGGATTGCCGGGCTAGGCATGTCAGGTCTTGTCGTACCACGATCGTACCGGCTGACGCGCTCCCGTGTCAGGCGGGAGGTGACCATGCTTCCGTGTCAGGCGGGAGGTGACCATGCTTCTGTGTCAGGCGGAATGGTACTTCCCCCCGCAATAGACGGGAAAGCCTGCTACAGACCGTTAAAGGCCTACCGGAAGCCCTCACGCCGGCTACCTCCTCGCTTGCCATTGTGAGCCTCTTCTGCATAAGATCAAGACCGAGACATATACTCCGGTTAGTACCCACCCGGACAACCTATCCGGTAAAGCCGAGTATTCCTCCTTCCGGGAGCTTCCTCGGAGCCCGTGATCCGGGATCCTTTCCGGAGGGGTCCGAGCTCGTCTCAGGATGAGTATCTCTAGGCCTAGCCTCCCGAAGATGTCTTAGCCTATCAGCAAAGACATCTTCAAGAAGCTAGTTCTTAGAGGAACTACCCGCTTACGCTTGTGCTGCGATTGTGAAGGCCGGGGGTGTCTATTTATAGCTGCCAGAGCTCCCCCTTGCGCCTGCCAGGAGACACTTTGCCCTCTACCAGTGCTCAAGGGTCAAGTTGCCCTTTCAGCACACCAGGAGGTGTCCCTGGCTCTCGCCAAAGGTCAAGTATTGTTGGCACCTTACTGAATTGTACCGGGATCTGCCCCTACCCGGGGGGCAGCCCCCCGACAGATATCATATTGGTTATCATCAATAGTTTTTGATAAGACATTTTGTAATAGTGAGAGTGTGATCTAGTTTGGTGTCTTGAATGTTGCAAGACATAATTATTCATATAGAACAAATCAGTTGTTTTATGTTATGAAACAAAGCAGTTGTTTCATGTTATGAGTAATTTGCATCACATCTCAATTACATTATGCGTATGATATACATTTATAATAGCGGGAATGATAAAATTATGTGTCCAAAGAACAAACACCATCGAATTTAGTCATAAAGGCAATGAAAGAAGTAATGGATAATTTTGGTCCATTTAAGTATTTCGAGTGCCAAAATTGATTAAGTTTGAAATGCAGTATTGAAGTTGCAATACTAGAGGAAATTGATTGAGAGTCATTTTTAATGATTAATCAATGGTGTTATTGCATGATCCGAATTCTTCCATGATTTTGGTAAATAGGAGTATTTGCCCGATAAATTATGGAGTCTGAAATTAATTTGATAATAGATCAAATGGGGTTTTTCAGAAGAAAGATTAGTGAATATTGTGTTCACAAAATTCGATCAAAGGACAATATTTTTGAATTATGGTTTCAACACAAAAGACTTGTGGAAATTCGTTTCACAATATTATAATGTCATATATGGTGATATGTGGGAATTGTAATCATGCTCTATTTTAAATAAAGTGTGGTCTGTCAGAATCTGTCTTAGAATCTCCTAATATGTTCGAAACATTATAGTCGATGTCCACTTTAGAAAATAGATATTTTCTCAACGAGAATTCGTGAGATCGACAGTAGTGTCGATATGTATATGATTACACGATAATTCGGTATATACATGAATAGTTCTTTGTAGAATACTCGCATTGAATGGGAGTGTATTCCAAAACCAATTAGAAACAAAGTTCAGTTTGTTGTCTATGTAATTCCGAGAAAAAGATGATTTTTCGAATTATGGTTTATGGATTGGAATTAGAAGTTTGGAATAAAGTGTCAGACCTATGTTGGAAGGTGTTCCAAAGAGTATATGTCTGCTAATGAAAGTTTAGTGATTAAGAGTGAGGGAGACTAGAAAATTGTTTTCTGCTTGCAATCCTCTTCATAAAGATCATAATATTTTCATGAAAGAAACTTCTAGATAAAGTGCTGTTATATTTAATATTGCTGTCAGGTCACAGCACTGTATTAAGTATTTCAGATCTTGTTGACAGATCAAGGTGCACTTTATGAATACAAAGAAAGTTGAGAAAATATCGGAATACGAACAAAGGCTTTTTGAGCTTGGAAATCCAAAAGTTGCATTTGAAAGGATTAAGAGAGTAATTGTTGCTGCAATTCTTATTAGAGGAATAAGATTGTTTAATCGTCATATAAGGTGTTATATGAGAAATGTGACTATAAGAAAGACGCGGTAGCATGTCTTGTCAAGAAATGTGTCTTGGACAAGATCAAATTTGTTGACTACATTTGTGTAGACATGCTTGAAGTCTGAGGGATTTGTATTAATGTAATACTGTAGTTTGTATTAAACTCGAATTGATAATAGATCAATGATTTTGGTTTGACCAAAATGTCGATTTAAGTGGGAGTCAATGTTAGTTCACTCAGGTGGAATATGTAAAGAGCATATTTTTGAGTGGGAGCTCAGGAACTCAAATATGTGGATGCCACGTTTTTGAGTGGGAGCTCGTGTTATCAAATATGTGGAGACATAATTTGAGTGGGAGTCGAATTCATCTTGTGTGGTTAACACATTGTGAAACTGTACCAATAGAATAGGATGAAGTTGTGAAACTATTTTAAAGCTAGTGTCTATTTGGAAATAGAACGGGAATTTTAAATAGTTAGTCGAGTTGTTTTGGATTATATCTGAGGAGTCAGATTAGAATCAAAATGATGGTCCTTTGAAATCCAATTGATCATTAAGAGTAATGATGCATGAAAGTAATGGTTGTATGACATGTGGGTCTATTATGTAATATTAGACATCATACTGAAACCATATTATCTGCTCGATGAAATATAACCGATGTTCTTGGAATAAGAGCAGTTATGAAAGTAAATTTGGAATTTACTGGAAGTAGAAGTGCGTTAGTTAAGGGATTGACATTTGAATGTCAAGTTTTCTACATTGGTGTGAAAGTATGTAGATATCGCGAGTTTGTAATTGTTACAAGGGGCTCTGCATGGCTGAGTGTGTTTTTCAGGGCAGTTATCTGGTTAGTATAATCAGAGTAAGCGCTGGGAAACAGAAGTCTCACTTAGTTACGGTATTTGCATATATGTTGTTGGACAACATGGTGGTATCAAGCTAGTTGATATCAGTGAATCGCAAAAGTTTGCACAAATCGTGTGTTGTGCAGATTGTCAGAGTAACACTCTTCCACAAGCAAGCATCATCGAATGATTCTTATTTGATAAGGGATTTTGATAAAGTAAAATGCAGCTGTTTTATTTGTACTCTAGTGCAAGTGGGAGACTAAAGGAGATATGCCCTAGAGGCAAATAAATAAGTAGTATTTATTGCATTATCTCATAAGTTTATAATAGGTTTGTGTATTATGCTATAACTGTATTAATCGGAATTATTAATACACGTGTGATACATAGACAACCAGGTCCCTAGCAAGCCTCTATATGAGCTAGTCCGTTGGGCAACAGTTGATCGAGATTCCCGATCAAGGACAATGACGTCGGTTGACAATGGGGTCATCTTGTTAGTTGAATAAGGTGATGGACATACGCAAAGTATTGCAATAAGATCGTATTACGATGTTTGTCATTTGCAATAGATTAGAGTATGATAGCTTATTCCTTAGACCGTGAGACCGTACTTATTAATGCTTCGTAGGGGTAGTTTGAGAGCATCAAACGTTGTGTCTTATATAGCATGACTATAACGGTGTCCATCTTGGGTATTCCGAAAGAGCATCAAGACGTAAGGATCAAGAGCGGGATTTGTTCATTCTTGTAATGGAAAGATACTCTGGGCCCACTCGGTGATGTTGCATCTATATAGCTGCGCAGCTTATGACTAGGTCATGGAGATGTAATATCGCAGACGAGTTAATAACCTTCGTCGGTAACGAGATACAACAAAGGCATCGGTGTGTCTACGATCATATCTCGGACAAGGTAGTATCGCAGAGACAAAGGGAATGAATATCATATTTATGGTTCAACGACGATATTCGTGGAATGCACAGGGGTCGTCATATATTTCCAGGTATCCCTGACGATTATTGGTGAGCGGAGTGTCTCGACCATGTCTGGAGTGTTCTCGAACCGTAGCGTAACAAACTAAAGGTCTTAGCGACGCTAGGAGATAGGCTCTGGAATTTTATAGGAATTTGTTGGAGAGAGAGAAATGATCCGGAAAGAGTTCCGGTGGTCCGGAAGGAGTTCCGGAGAGGTCTGGAATGGTTCCAGGAATGTACGAAAGTTTTTCGGGTGGTCCGAAAGAGTTTTCGGAGTCACGGGATATTGAATTATATATAAATATATTAATTATGAATTAATGGGATTTTTTTATTAATTTAATATTAATTAAATAAAGGAAAAAGGGGGCTCCCACCTACATGGGCCCTAAGAGGGCCCAAGAGGGGGGGGGGGGGGGGGAGCCGCACCCCACGAGGTGGGTGGGCCCCATGGGGGGTTCGGCCGGCCCATGGTGGGGCGCACCACCCCCTCTCATCCTTTAGTCCCACATGGGGGAGCCAAGGGGTTTGCACACCCCTCCCCCCTTTATATAGCAAGACATATTAATTGGATTAATTCATTGGAAAATACAATTAATTCCCGATTTCTCTCTCGATCTCGTGGTTCCCAAGTTGGAGCCGCGCCGAGCTGAGGAAGGGGGGATCTCTCTCCACCCAAGCTATACCGCAGAGCGCCGTTGCTCTGCGGGATTCCAGATAAGATCTACCCCTGCGATTTCAGCTGGATCTGAATGACCGGGGGTTGTCGCTAAGCTCCGTATGTTTGTGAGTGCTCGGAGGCAACTCCTTTTGAGTAGCCTGGGCGACGTCGTCTCGCCCCTGCAGACGCCGCGCCTCCCTCCCCTCTGCTGCCGGCGCACCAGCCCCGGTGCAGGCGCTCTGCCTTCTTCCGCCCGACGCCCGTCGACGCAGATCATCGTCGACACCCCGGCGTCATCGACTTCGACATCGCGGCAAGTTCTTCGCGACCTCGAGGTCGGCTACGTACGACTTCATCGTCAACGCTTGTGCGGGAGCGTAATCCCCGCTATCGGTCTACATGGAGGTAATGTAACCCGTTCCGCCACCGTTATCGCATGTACTAGATAGATAGATCCTGGCTAGTTAGGGTTTCGTTCGCTAGAAAAATTATTGTTTTCTGCACCGTAACCCCTTCAATTTCGTCTTATTTTAAGATTGCTTTCTCGCTTGATTTAGGTGTGCACTAGTGTTTGTGTTGTGCTTTTTGTTGGGTCGGCGTGGAGGCCATGGTCGACGGCGTAGCTTATTTATCTTGTTGTAGTTCTTCAGGGAGTTAGTACTCAGTCGCGACAGTCTCATTTGCTTCCTGGTTCTTAGGTTAGGTATCACATTTTGGTGTTTTTGTTTCGTTGTAGATGGTTACAGGTTGATAATGGTGTGCATATAGCTTCGTTTTTGTTAGCCCACTTTCAAATAATAATTCACATTGAGATTAAAGCCTTTTCACATGCAACCATCTAGTTGTTTTCCTATGATCATTTTCATTTTAGGGATAGGCACAGTGAAACTGTTTATTGTGTTTGATTACTTTTTATTTACTTATGTGCAACTAATTTTTTGTTCAATACATTGATTTGTTGTTTTGAGAAGGTTAGGGATAATTTGTCAGTACTGAATTGATGAATTCAATAGTTTTTGTTCACAAAATTATGATCCTGATCATGTGAGATCTCTTATATCGATAACTTTGAACATAGCTTATCTTGAAGTGACAAAGTACAATCTTGATTATCATTGATATTTTTCTTGAGTATCTTGAAGTAGCTGATTGAATCATTATCTTAGTATCTTCAAGTAGCTAACCGAATCATTTCTCTTATTGAATCATTTCCCTGAGTATCTTCAGTTTCTTGTTTCGTCAGTCTCTTTGTTTGCAGTTTCAGAGTATTATTTTCTCAAAAGTATAGCTTCTCACTGTGACACTATCTTGATTATTTTTTAGGCCTTAACTTCTGATATATACGTCATGTCGTTCTTTGTCGCACGAATCTATTATTTTTCTCGTTTCTTCTGTATCGCCCCAGGGAGACGCCATGATGTTTTGTGTTCTTCTCATTCCTTTGTTTAATTCAATCTCGTGAGCGGTAATCACCTTTTGTTCTCTCATTTTGGACCGGCTCGGGCGTGCAAGGGGAGGAGGCAAGGACGGCCATGGCAAAGGCGGAGAGGTCCTTAGGATCTGCTTCTCCGGCGTGCCTGGAGAGATAGAGAGAGGTGGCGCGGCTGCAGGGTTACCTCATCTGTCACGCCAGCCAGATGGGTACGCATGTGAGTTCTTCGTGCTCTGTTTTTCCTCGCCTTTTCCCGCCCCGCTGCTGTGAGCGTTTTTGGTCGGTGGTCGGAACTTCAGCTAGTGGTGCCAGTGTCTCGTGTATACTTAAATTCGTCAGGGGTTTGCTCAGACTGTGCGCCACGGTGTGAAGTGCATTCATTCCTCCATCCATATGTAGATTATTCGATTGCTTTTGGTAGGAGGGTCGTGGATTGGTTGTGTTCAGTGTAGGAAATATTTTCTCAGTAATATTTCTTCAGTCCTATTTTGTTTTAGTTCTCATATAATAGGTGTGTAGTTATCATCTATTCGTTGTTTAAATCTTTCAGTCCTTCATTATCTTTTTATGTACTTAATCTTTCAGTCTTTCAGTATCTTTTAGTCACTTAATTCCTTAAGTCTCTCAGTTCTTCGTCACTCATTTCTCGACATTATAAAATTCAGTCTAGTCTTTCATTTGTTTTCAGAATCTCATTAATTCATTCATTAAGTTTCTTTAGTCACTCATTTTTTGAGTTTTCATTATTTCATTATTGAGTGCTCCTTTTCTTGCCAAACTCTTTATGTTTTCTTCAGTTTCTCATTTCCTGAGACTTTCATTATTCCATTCATTCAGTGCATTGTTGAGTCACTCATTTCTTCATTTCACTTGACATCTTAGTAATTAATTTTTGTAGTCATTACTTCGTTCAGTCACTTCATTGTTCGGCATTTCTCAAGTCTCTCATTGTAATTTGATCAGTCACTCATTTTAATTTTTCTCAGTCACTAATTTTAATTTGCTCAGTCTTTTATTTAACTAGTCTCTCAGTATGATTGACTCAGTATCTCAATGTAATGTTGCATTTCATATTTCCTCATTACCTCGTTTTCTTCAGTCTTATTTCTTCGTTTGTTATTCAGTCCAATCATCTCATTTTTGTGCCTCAGTTTGTTTCTTTAGTCTCTGATTCTTATTTGCTAATTTTCTTCGGCTCTTAGTGTCTCAGTCCCTCATTATTATTTCCTTATTTCAACTAAATTCAATTTTCAGTGAATTGGCCTTTGTTTTGAGTTCTCAGTCTTATTTGCTCGTTCACTCTTCTCTATGTCTTTCAATGTTCATTTCTTTCAGTCATCGTTTCTAGGTCTCGCTCTTTAGTGTTCTAAGTCTTGTTCTTGAGTCTTTTAAATTTGCATTTCTTTCAGTCCTTCTAATGTTTTTAAGTCTCGTTCTACAATTTTATTGTCTTTTTTGTGTCCTAACTCTTGTTCTTCAGTCTTTTCAGTTTGGTTTTTTCTCAATTTCTAAGTCATTTTCTCATGTTATTTTAGTCATTCTCAATTTCGAAGTCACGCTTTTCAGTTTTGTTATTTCTAACTATGTCAATCATCATTTCTTTTGGTCTCGTTATTTTTTGTTTAGTCATTTGTCTCAGATTTTGTTTTTGGTCAGTTTGTTCAGTATATACCATGCACAAATAGAAGGTATGTCTTGTACCGTTATTGGATTTTTGACACGCATATTCCGAATCTGATTGTTTCCCGCTTAATCATTTGTATGATATGGTCATATTGTGTGAATTTAAATTTGACCGCCCAATTTTTCTGTTGAAGCATCCATGATTTTCTCTGGTGGTTAAACCAAGGTGGAGTAAGGTGGGTGGAGCAGCGGCCGTAGCACCCTAATATGATCCTTACAGCTTCTGTTTGCTGTTTTAGATGTTGAAGCATGAGTTTATCTTGGTAACTAGATGAAGGTGCTGAGTTTGTTCGTTTCTTCAGTACTACCTCATACCCTCAGTTCTGCAACAACTCCAACTAACATGTGCTGGGAGTTTTCCTTGGTCAAGTTGGGTTCCTGGCTAAGTCTTCCTGGCTGATCAGTTACCTATCTGGTTGATCAATTACATAGCTGGTGATTCCCTAAGAAGTTTGTTCGTGGACTGAAGAAACAAGGAAACTCAAGAAGTAAATGGCCACAGAAATATGTGTCTGTTTGTGCAAAATGAAACAGACACTTTTTCCTTAGATGAATCAAGGGGTTGTAGCAGTAGTAGTACAGCTGGCAGTCTCTAATTGGTTGAAAAAATATGTCTGTTCCAGAATTGAAAATTACTTCATTTCACTTGACATCTTAGTAATTAATTTTTGTAGTCATTACTTCGTTCAGTCACTTCATTGTTCGGCATTTCTCAAGTCTCTCATTGTAATTTGATCAGTCACTCATTTTAATTTTTCTCAGTCACTAATTTTAATTTGCTCAGTCTTTTATTTAACTAGTCTCTCAGTATGATTGACTCAGTATCTCAATGTAATGTTGCATTTCATATTTCCTCATTACCTCGTTTTCTTCAGTCTTATTTCTTCGTTTGTTATTCAGTCCAATCATCTCATTTTTTTGCCTCAGTTTGTTTCTTTAGTCTCTGATTCTTATTTGCTAATTTTCTTCGGCTCTTAGTGTCTCAGTCCCTCAAATTCAGTTTTCAGTGAATTGGCCTTTGTTTTGAGTTCTCAGTCTTATTTGCTCGTTCACTCTTCTCTATGTCTTTCAATGTTCATTTCTTTCAGTCATCGTTTCTAGGTCTTGCTCTTTAGTGTTCTAAGTCTTGTTCTTGAGTCTTTTAAATTTGCATTTCTTTCAATCCTTCTAATGTTTTTAAGTCTTGTTCTACAATTTTATTGTCTTTTTTGTGTCCTAACTCTTGTTCTTCAGTCTTTTCAGTTTGGTTTTTTCTCAATTTCTAAGTCATTTTCTCAAGTTATTTCAGTCATTCTCAATTTCGAAGTCACGCTTTTCAGCTTTGTTATTTCTAACTATGTCAATCATCATTTCTTTTGGTCTCGTTATTTTTTGTTTAGTCATTTGTCTCAGATTTTGTTTTTGATCAGTTTGTTCAGTATATACCATGCACAAATAGAAGGTATGTCTTGTACCGTTATCTGATTTTTGACACGCATATTCTGAATCTGATTGTTTCCCGCTTACTCATTTGTATGATATGATCATATTGTGTGAATTTAAATTTGACCGCCCAAGTTTTCTGTTGAAGCATCCATGATTTTCTCTGGTGGTTAAACCAAGGTGGAGTAAGGTGGGTGGAGCAGCGGCCGTAGCACCCTAATATGATCCTTACAGCTTCCTTCTGTTTGCTGTTTTAGATGGTGAAGCATGAGTTTATCTTGGTAACTAGATGAAGGTGTTGAGTTTGTTCGTTTCTTCAATGCTACCTCATACCCTCAGTTCTGCAACAACTCCAACTAACATGTGCTGGGAGTTTTCCTTGGTCAAGTTGGGTTCCTGGCTAAGTCTTCCTGGTTGATCAGTTACCTAACTGGTTGATCAGTTACATAGCTGGTTTTTTTGTTCGAGCCCATGTGCTGCCTGTCCCTCATCTCTCAGCCTAGACGGCTGTTGCACAGAAAAAAAAGCCCGAGACAATCCTTTCTACGCTATCCCTACAAGTGTAAGGCAGCAAAAGAAAAGTGAAGAACATCAAAAAAGAAAGGGATGTACTTGTTATCAGGATGTAATTATATGGGAAAATGTAGATACTACAAGCATGTACCCCTAAATATCAAACTGAATATTTCATAGAATCGCATGTTACAGTGTTATACGAAATTTTAGAAAGTTACCCTTTTACTACCCTAGATGTTTTACGAGTACTGTAGAATATATCTTCTTGTTTCGCACCTATACAAACACCAAGCCGCCGTGAAAAATAAAAAAATATCAAAAGAAGCATGCAAATCCAAGCACAAACAAAAAGGTCCTCCTCCTTTATTCGGGCTTGGAACCGGCGACCAGCTTGCACATGTTCCACATACACTAAAACAAACAGAACAACAAAACTAATTAAAAAGATGCAGTCCCCATAAAAAAAGTAAACACACATAAATGAAAAATAAAGGTCTCATGAGTCGACTACAAAAGTCTTGAAACTGAAACACCCAAAGAAAAAAAAGAAAAAATAATCAAATCAAAACAGATCAAAAGCACAAAACTGAATAATTGAGCAAAGAAAGAATGACTAAACTGAACAAAATAGCAATACTGAAAAATTAATGATACTGAAGAACCGACGCTCAATAAAAGACTGAAACAATAACACTTATTTTAACACTGACAAGACTGAGTTTTAAATAAAAGACTGATACTGAAACTAAACTAAAACAATGACACTTATATTAACACTGACAAGACTGAAACAATGACGAAGAAAAGACAAATGACAAAACTGAAACAATGACACTGATACTCATAACTGAAACACTCAGAAATAACCGAAAAATGAGACAATGAAACTGAAACAGGAATTACTGATGCACTGAACAATGAGAGAGTATATGAGTAATTACTGAGATACACCATTGAAAATGATACACTGAAGTACTGAACACTGATGCACTGAACAATGAGAAAATGAGTAAAGATGACAGAATAGGAAAAATAATTTTAAAAAATGAATGAATGACTGAGCACTGATGAGACTTATATATTGAAGCAATGATAAAACTGATATGACTGAGAACTGATAAGACTAATAAGCAATGGGACACTAATTAACACTGAATGAATGAGGCACTACCACTGAATAACTGAATAACTTTACTGAGGCACTAACACTGAATAACAAAAACAACGAATAACAATGAGACTCTGAATGAATGAATCACTGAGATAATTAAACAATGAGGACAGAGAATTGAGACACTGATGAAATGACATAAAAATGAGACACTAACACTAAAATGACTGAAACAATGAAAAAATGAATTAAAAAAGAGCACTGAAACAATGATGAAAAGATGAATAAATGAGATTGTAACTCTAACTGTACTACACTTAAGCACATAGACTACAATGAATTAATGATAAAAAAATGAAACACTGAATAACATAGAGAGAGACATAAACTGAAGGACCGAAGAACAGAGATAACAATGAAGTAATACATATGAACTGGATGAACTTCTTTCTTCACGACTGTCGTATCCAGATGAGACAATATCCGAAACATCACCCAATTGAGTATGAGAAATAACTCCCCTGCAGCAAAAAGAATAGGAGGACGTTTAGGTTGGGTTACTTAACAGCTGAACATGATTCAGATGAGCTAACATCCCCACATACACGACCATTTAAAAACAACACAACACTGAGAAATTGCAAAAAAAGATAGCTTAATACAGACTGAAATCAAACTAGAATATAGATACGCGTAGCTTAATATATAAAGCCAAATCTAAGATAAATTCGTTCAGTAAACACTACAGCTCCATATACGTGGATCAAAAACACCTCCTGAAAAACAAACCAAAGATTACATAGCATAAAAAAAAACAGATCTAACTCTTAGTAAATACTAATTTCTCATGCCTATATATCTCAAATGAAAAACACACTGCTAACTGAAGCATTCAAGTACCGACTGGGCCATCTGACATTGAGATTAATGCTTGAGGCCAATGTTACTGAATAAACTAGGCCTTGTGTTTCTATTCACTGTTTCTTGTTACAAAATTGCATGTCTTGTAGGAATAGCTGGTCTTTTCGTCAGGCTAGAGTGTGAGTGTGGTAACTGGGTTCAGTGGGCTAAGAATGGTTCAGTGGACTACAAAATGACCAAATCGTAATTGGCATGCATAATTTACACAAAAACGAAAACCTTATAATCATCAACGATTTTCACATGCTAACCACTGGCACACAAAACTAGATTCCCTTCACAAAAAGGACCAAGGCCTAGGGCTGATGATGAACTGACAGAGGGCGAACTGAATATGACCGCAAAATGAAGAAGGAGGGGTGGGAAATCAGTGACGAGCACGTACCCTCTTCGTCGAAGGTGTTGGTCGCAACAAGCCATGCGGTGGGATGCCCTCGAACCTCGACCACCTCCGGTACCCATCGCGAACTCCGGCCCCGACGAAGATTCTGCAACTGGAGAGCGAAATGAAGAGCTACAGACTGAAGCAGCAGCTAGCTCGGGGGTTGCTGCTAAAGTCGGAGACAAACGCCGCCGCGCCAAAAACGCCTGCACAAGCTCCCTGCCATCGACTGCCCCCGCACCTATCCCCTTCCCCCTTGCTGCTTGATTGGAGCGAAATGAAACAACTCCGGATTGAAGAAGCAACGGGGGTGTGAGTTGATACCGTCATCGGAGACTAGCGCCGACGCAACATCAATTGCCTCTGCACGCTCCTCCCTCCCCTACCCTTGCCGGCGACTTCCCCGGCACCTCTCCCTTCCCCGCAAACACCGCTCAGATATAGGGAGTTGTGACGAGGACAGAGTAAACGGCAGGCACGGATTTCAAAAAGCATTGAACCGGTCGAACCGAACAAAAAGAAAACCGGGAAAAAAAGACAGTGCATAGGAGACTGAATACCACGTTCCAAGATTCGGACAAGCCAGCAAATGAACGGCACGCGATATGTCTGTTGGCCAATTGAGAAAACAGATAGCTGATGAATAGGAAATGTGTATATAAAGAACGCACTGCATGCGCTGCCTTTGTACATCTCCAAACTCAAACAGAAATACCATACGAAGATACATTCTTGAGTTAATTCCGGCCATGGCACAAAACAACGGCAACCTTAGGATGCAGCAGGCGGAAGGCCCCGCGGCCATGCTCGCCATCGGCACCGCGAACCCGACCGGCGTGGTGCCCCAGGACGAGTTTGCCGAGAACATCTTCCGCGTCACCAACAGCGACCACCTCACCCAACTCAAACAAAAGCTAACAAGAATTTGTATTATACCTCACTTCTTTCTTTAAGCAACACTTATATTATCCTCCGTAACATAATGTAAGACGTTTTGCCTTGCTAAATTAGTATGCTAAAACGTCTTACATATTGATAGGGAGGGAGTATACACATAAAAATGATATTTATATGAGAGTGACTATATCTCAGCTGACTGATTTTTTCTTAAGTATCAGTTATGTCTGTTCGACTTTCTTGGATAGTAAAATATAATTGCATGTTTCTATGAACTCCGGTTACACTTTTATGAAAAGTGACTCAGACTTAAAATCAGTCAGCTCATACTTAACAAATCCGAAATCGGTTTTTATATATATGCATGTTTCTCCTTTCTACTAGGCCAGAAAACCGGCATCGAGAAACGGCACTTCCACCTGACGGAGGAGACAATCGGCGCCCACCCGGAGTTCATCGACAGGGACCTGCCATCCCTCGACGCTCGCGTAGACATGGCCGCCGCCGCCGCCGCCGTCCCAGAGCTCGCGCACTCCGCCGCGGCCAAGGCCATCGCCGAGTGGGGCCGCCCGGCCACCGACATCACCCACCTCGTCTTCAGCACCTACTCCGCCTGGCAGGCCCCCACCGCCGACCTCCACCTGGCGTCGCTCCTCGGCCTCCGCCCCACGGTCTGCCGCACCATACTCAGCCTCCACGGCTGCTACGGCGGCGGCCGGGCGCTCCACCTGGCCAAGCAGCTCGCCGAGAACAACCGCGGCGCGCGCGTCCTCGTGGCCTGCTCCGAGGTCACGCTGCTCTGCTTCGGCGGGCCCGACGGGGGCACCCTTGTCGGCCAGGCCTTGTTCGGCGACGGCGCCGGCGCGGTCATCGTCGGCGCCGGACCCTTGCGTGACGGCGAACGCCCGTTGTTCGAGATGGTCGCCGCGATGCAGACGACCATACCAGGGACGGAACACGTGCTCGGCATGAAGGTCTCCGGATCCGGCGTCGACATCCACCTGGGCATCCAGGTGCCCATGCTCATAGGGCAGAACGTCGAGCAATGCCTCGCCGACGCGTTCGGCACCGGAGCCGTCGCCGTCGACGATGAAGAAGCTCCATGCCCCTGGAAATGGAACGACCTCTTCTGGGTGGTGCACCCAGGTGGCCGTCCGATCCTGGATAACATAGACGCTGTGCTCAAGCTGGAGCCAGGGAAGCTGGCGGCGAGCCGGCACGTGCTTCGTGAGTACGGTAACATGAGCGGCGCCACCATCGTCTTCGTGCTCGATGAGCTGCGCCGGCGTACTACGCTGCCAGAGTGGGGTGCCATGCTCGCCTTCGGACCAGGAATCACAATCGAGGCCATGGTGCTGCGCTCTCCACGCTCAGCATAGATGAACTACTACTCATACTCGCTCCGTGTGTCAGAAATAAGATGTATCGGGCAAGCATTTCTGGTCATGCCAACAAACCAGCAACATCACATTTTCTACGCGGTATATATATACGACGCACAAATAAAATCCAAGATATGTAAAAGAATATATTGTCTACAAATATAATATACGCACATGACTGTTGTAAACTCTAGTACGTTAACAAGCAAACATGCCCGTGGTTTACTACGGGCTTTATAAACATTCCCAAGTTATTCAGAGTAAGAAATTTCTTTAGGATCTTCATATTTCTACGCTGTAATTTGTTTGTTTTTCTGATTATTTCCCAGTGTGTTGTACTAGCATAATTACAACTTCAAGGGGAGATGTTGATGATTGAAAAGAAACACGCATACAAATGACATCTCAAGCACACATCCATGATTCGTCACTAAAAGAGTTTATGAATAAAAATGAATGGACTCGCTCGTTGGTAAATATGATGATGAGTCAAACCATAGATAAATGTAGAAATATGAACAACAAATTCATGACTTGTGATTTCTTAGCAATCATTTTTTTTTGTTCCATAGTCACTGAGACATACAAATTCACGGTTCAATCGACTTCTATACGTTCGCAAGGTAGCAAGTTTTGGTCCTAGAGAAAGAGGAGATGGCAGCGATTATGGCTACTTCTACGGCCATGAATCAAGTCATCGACACCAAAGGGCCGCCCCCGTGGCGTAAGAGATGGCCATCTCCACAAGTTATGGAAGTCATGCTAGATACGACCGAGGAGTAGAGGGAGGCGAGGACGGGGCAATGGTCCAATGGTTTAGGTGTGCAGTGGCAAACCCAGAGAACCACGCAAGTTTGATCCCCGTCCCGAATAGTTTTCGGGGATTCTTACGCGGGATGGTTTCTACTATAACAAAAAACCTATCTGGGTGCTACTGCTAGTGCCCAGTGATTTCTTTATCTTAAAAAAAAGGAGCAGAGGGAGGCAGCTAGCTATGGCCGATTCATAGTACTAGACGGGTAAGCGCGCTTCGCCGTGCCGCCGACACCACGTTTTGGCATTGTGTGTTCCATCTTTCGAACTTGCAGAGTATTCTCAGATTTGCCACTATCCATTCTAATACATCGGCTATAATATGTTGTCACTGTGATAGGTGTGGTGAACATGTTTTTGGGAGAACGTGTTGCTGTCAGTGTTAGCTTATTTTCTAGTGTCGTTCATAAATTAAGTTTGCAACAAGTCAGTCAATCTATACATCCTCGGATCACACCTGTATATAAAAGAATATGGAGTACTTTATTAACCGTAGATACCAGAGAAAAAAAGACAAGTATTAGTACATGATCATCATAGGAAAAGACAATGCTCCTCACTTTGATGTGTGACTACTGGAAGATAAAATGATCAGGTTGACATGAGTCGCTCTGCAGCTTTGCAGCGTTGATTTTCTTTGCTTCTCATCTTTCTTTTTCCAAGTGTGTTCAATCAATTGTACTGTGTTGAATACTAAACAGAAAAATGGAACATTTCATCTTCTATACAGATATACAGCAAGTTCGTCTAGACAATTGGCATCACTATTCTCCCAAAGATTCACAATCTTCACTTGCGTGTGTCAATATAAGTGAGGTTACATCCATAGGCACCTGGCTATATTATCTGCTCCATTTGACACAACAGTCATATATAAATCGATGAATCAAGAAATGACACTGGGAGTAAACATGCTTGAAAAAATTAAGACATTTTCTTGCTCCACATAAATATAGATTGATGCAAATGAAGACCAGGATAAAGTTCTAGTCTTCAAATTAAAGTTATCTTCAATTGCTTTGATGTTTCGAATTCCTCAGCACAGATTTTTAAGAAAAGGGATATCTCACCAAGCTCAGTCTCATATGAAATATAAATTAAATGGTAACGGAATAATTATTTATGGATAATAGTTGTTTTAAGAATCATCTCGTGTTATTTTATGGTGCCCCCCTTATTTTTTTGGTATGTTTCCTTCAAAGTAACTTGAATTTTTCTTAAAAGAGATAATAACAAGGACCATAATCTGAGTTTTTGTGCGGAACGAAAACAATCCAACACAAAGAACAATGACAGAACACAACCGATGCTCACCGGTCTTCAGATAAGATCTGGAATGCCATTTGTTCCTCTCAGTCAGGTCAACACGTACAGGAATCATGTTGTGACTAACTTCCAATGTTGGCTGCTGATTAGAGGAGGGTATTACAAATATTTACCGTAGTTAACTGATTTTCTTATATTTCTTTAATCGGTTCAAATACAGTACAACTGTGGCGTAGCTGCAAGTCAGATTACATTTTTTGTGACACACTATAATATACCAGCTTATATATCTGCAGTGTAAAATTATAACAAAAAGTAAAACCACATAATGTACCAATCTTCGTTGATAGATTAGCATACATTATCTACTTAACCATTGTTACAGTACTGATGCACATAAATATATACTTCAGAAAAAGTCCATCTAACAAAACGGAACCGAAGTGTAGAAGTTCAGTTAACTCATAATATATCTAGGCTTACACATGCACTTCATCATGAGCTGAAGCAAGATGCACTTAATTAATTAGTATTTCTACCAGGACCGACGCTGCCTAGGGAATGTTTTCTTCTCTTCAAGAGTACCATTAAATCTAGAGGAGACAGAATTTAGCTGGACGGGCTAGTAACTTTGTTTCCTAGATCAATAGAATGCAGTACCAATTCCAACAAAAACAGTACTTCTGCTATTTCACATGCAAATGTAATGGCTCTTATCACTTTTAGTTAGGAGTTAACTGTTTGTGCCATACAATCATGCAAATAGCAGACATAATGGTATTGAGTAAATAGTAATACATGTCACAGTCCAATCTAGATGGTTTTTCATTTCGAAAACAGTTAGTGAGAACACTACTATGTATCACTACGTTGTATCATTGAACAAAACGACCAATGGAATTGCAGAAGCTAATTGTATCAGAAAGGGGTACATCGATTAGACAATTGCATGTAAGCCTAATTCTAATAAAAACTACAAACCACAAATATTACTGAAAAGATAAGGAGGATCAGAGTGGGAAAAAAGCATGAGGTCACAGAGACGCAACCTACCGCTGGGAAAGGCATTGTGTCCAAGTCCGTGCTCACCATGGGTCCAATTGGCCGCTTCAAATCAGAGGATATTTGTGGGGAATCATACTCGATAACACCTGCAGCAATCGAGCATTAGGGGACGTGCATTATTATTTGTTTTGACTACATATTTTCTGGCTCAGCTTAGAAAGAATGCAGACCGAAATCAATGGCGTCGTGGCCTGAACCAAGCTCTCCGATCAAATCGCTTTGGCAATCGATATCGGATCAGGTTGCCACCCGCAGGACACACATCGTCGTTGCCAAACCATGGATGAAGATGGTCTCCAAGAGGGATGCTGAGCAAGGCGGACATGAGTGCCGCAAAGTGCAACCTTGGAAAATTTAATCAAACAAGCAATATCAACACACATAAAATTCATGGAAAAAAGACTCACAACAACTCATCAGTTGGCGACAATCTCACCCTCTTTTTTTTGGCTGCACGGACAATAACATGCTGGAGCACACGTGCGCGGTGGCCTTCGGCGAAGCGATATCATCCTGATGTTGCTCCAGTGGGTGGTGGCCGCTGGTGTGGTCATCGTCGCGATTTATTCACCGCGCGTCGCAGGCCCTCGTGCCTGCTTCTCTCCATTTCTGGTGGCATAGTCACGCCCGGTACATGACTCTAGTGGCATCGTAAAAACTCGCGATTTCGGGCATTTCTTGCTGTTTTCGTGGGCTATATCACACGGTTTTGGGGTCCGCCGTGAATTTAAATGGTTCGCAACCCCGTAACACGATTTTTGCGAAATCATAAAAAACTCATGATATCAGGAATGTCTGGCCGTTTTCATGGGCTATAGTCCATGGTTTTGGGTCCCGGGAAGATTTCAAAGCCACGTGACCCCCCGGTACACGACTCAAGTGGCATCTCAAAAACTTCCGATTTCGGGCATTTCTGGCCGGTTTCGTGGGCTATAGCACACAATTTTGAGGTCCGACGTGGATTTAGATGGTCCAGGACCCGTCACACGATTTTCACGAAATCATAAAAAACTCGCGATTTCTGGCATTTCTGACCGTTCTCGTGGGCTATAGCTTACATTTTGGGGTCTGACGGGGATTTAAGTGGTCCGGGACCCGTCTCACGATTTTTGCGAAATCATAAAAAACTCACGATTTCAGGCATTTCTGGCTGTTTTCGTGGGCTATAGTCCATGGTTTTTGGATCCCGGAAAGATTTCAAAACCACGTGACCCCTGGTACACGACTCTAGTGGCATCGCAAAAACTCGCGATTTCGGGCAATTCTGGCCGTTTTCGAGGGCTATAGCACACGGTTTTGGGCTCCGACGTGGATTTAACTGGTCTTGGACCACGTCACACGATTTTTGCAAAATCATAAAAAACTCGTGATTTCAGGCATTTCTGGCCGTTTTCGTGGGCTATAGTCAACGGTTTTTGGGTCCCGGGAAGATTTCAAAGCCTCGTGACCCCCGGTACACGACTCTAGTGGCATCGTAAAAACTCGCGATTTCGGGCAATTCTGGCCGTTTTCGTGGGCTATAGCACACGGTTTTGGACTCCGACGTGGATTTAACTGGTCCGGGACCCCGTCACATGATTTTTGCGAAATAAAAAAAAAACTCGTGATTTCAGCCATTTCCGGCTGTTTTCTTGGCCTATAGTCCACGGGTTTTGGGTCCTGTGAAGATTGCAAAGCCACGTGACCCCCGGTACACGACTCTAGTGGCATATTAAAAACTCGCGATTTCGGACATTTCTGGCCGTTTTCGTGGGCAATAGCACACGGTTTTTGGGTCTGTCGTGGATTTAAATGGTCCGGGACCCCGTCATACGATTTTTGAAAAATCATAAAAAACTCGCGATTTCGGGCATTTTTGACCGTTTTCGTGGGCTATAGCACACGGTTTTGGACTCCGACGTGGATTTAAATGGTCCGGGACCCCGTCACACGATTTTTGCGAAATCATAAAAAACTCGTGATTTCAGCCATTTCTGGCCGTTTTCGTGGGCTATAGTCCCCGTTTTTGGGTCCAGGGAAGATTGTAAAGCGACGTGACCCCCGGTACACGACTCTTGTGGCATATTAAAAACTCGCGATTTCGGACATTTCTGGCCGTTTTCGTAGGCAATAGCACACAGTTTTTGGGTCTAACGTGGATTTAAATGGCCCGGGACCCCGTCACACGATTTTTGCAAAATCATAAAAAACTCGTGATTTCAAGCATTTCTGGCGTTTTCGTGGGCTATAGTCCACGGTTTTTGTGTCCCGAGAAGATTTCAAAGCTTCGTCACCCCCGGTACACGACTCTAGTGGCATCGTAAAAACTCGCGATTTCGGGCATTTCTTGCCGTTTTCGTGGGCTATAGCACACGGTTTTGGGGGTCCGACGTGAATTTAAATGGTTCGGGACCCCGTAACATGATTTTTGCGAAATTATAAAAAACTCATGATATCAGGAATGTCTGGCCGTTTTCATGGGCTATAGTCCATGGTTTTGGGTCCCGGGAAGATTTCAAAGCCACGTGACCCCCCGGTACACGACTCAAGTGGCATCTCAAAAACTTGCGATTTCGGGCATTTCTGGCCGGTTTCGTGGGCTATAGCACACAATTTTGAGGTCCGACGTGGATTTAGATGGTCCAGGACCCGTCACACGATTTTCACGAAATCATAAAAAACTCGCGATTTCTGGCATTTCTGACCGTTCTCGTGGGCTATAGCACACATTTTGGGGTCTGACGGGGATTTAAGTGGTCCGGGACCCGTCTCACGATTTTTGCGAAATCATAAAAAACTCACGATTTCAGGCATTTCTGGCTGTTTTCGTGGGCTATAGTCCATGGTTTTTGGATCCCGGAAAGATTTCAAAACCACGTGACCCCTGGTACACGACTCTAGTGGCATCGCAAAAACTCGCGATTTCAGGCAATTCTGGCCGTTTTCGAGGGCTATAGCACACGGTTTTGGGCTCCGACGTGGATTTAACTGGTCTTGGACCACGTCACACGATTTTTGCAAAATCATAAAAATCTCGTGATTTCAGGCATTTCTGGCCGTTTTCGTGGGCTATAGTCAACGGTTTTTGGGTCCCGGGAAGATTTCAAAGCCTCGTGACCGCCGGTACACGACTCTACTGGCATCGTAAAAACTCGCGATTTCGGGCAATTCTGGCCGTTTTCGTGGGTTATAGCACACGGTTTTGGACTCCGACGTGGATTTAACTGGTCCGGGACCCCGTCACATGATTTTTGCGAAATCAAAAAAAAAAACTCGTGATTTCAGCCATTTCCGGCTGTTTTCTTGGGCTATAGTCCACGGGTTTTGGGTCCTGGGAAGATTGCAAAGCCACGTGACCCCCGGTACACGACTCTAGTGGCATATTAAAAACTCGCGATTTCGGACATTTCTGGCCGTTTTCGTGGGCAATAGCACACGGTTTTTGGGTCTGTCGTGGATTTAAATGGTCCGGGACCCCGTCATACGATTTTTGAAAAATCATAAAAAACTCGCGATTTCGGGCATTTTTGACCGTTTTCGTGGGCTATAGCACACGGTTTTGGACTCCGACGTGGATTTAAATGGTCCGGGACCCGTCACACGATTTTTGCGAAATCATAAAAAACTCGTGATTTCAGCCATTTCTGGCCGTTTTCGTGGGCTATAGTCCCCGTTTTTGGGTCCAGGGAAGATTGTAAAGCGACGTGACCCCCGGTACACGACTCTTGTGGCATATTAAAAACTCGCGATTTCGGACATTTCTGGCCGTTTTCGTAGGCAATAGCACACAGTTTTTGGGTCTAACGTGGATTTAAATGGCCCGGGACCCCGTCACACGATTTTTGCAAAATCATAAAAAACTCGTGATTTCAAGCATTTCTGGCCGTTTTCGTGGGCTATAGTCCACGGTTTTTGTGTCCCGAGAAGATTTCAAAGCTTCGTCACCCCCGGTACACGACTCTAGTGGCATCATAAAAACTCGCGATTTCGGGCATTTCTTGCCGTTTTCGTGGGCTATAGCACACGGTTTTGGGGGTCCGACGTGAATTTAAATGGTTCGGGACCCCGTAACATGATTTTTGCGAAATCATAAAAAACTCATGATATCAGGCATTTCTGCCGTTTTCGTGGGCTATAGTCCACGGTTTTTGGGTCCTCGGAAGATTTCAAAGCCACGTGACCCCCGGTACACGACTCTAGTGGCGTCTGAAAAACTCGCGATTTCGGGCATTTCTGGCCGTTTTCGTGGGCTATAGTCCACGGTTTTTGTGTCCCGAGAAGATTTCAAAGCTTCGTCACCCCTGGTACACGACTCTAGTGGCATCGTAAAAACTCGCGATTTCGGGCAATTCTTGCCGTTTTCGTGGGCTATAGCACACGGTTTTGGGGGTCCGACGTGAATTTAAATGGTTCGGAACGCCGTAACACGATTTTTGCGAAATCATAAAAAACTCATGATATCCGGCATTTCTGGCCGTTTTCGTGGGCTATAGTCCACGGTTTTTGGGTTCTGGGAAGATTTCAAACCCACGTGACCCCCGGTACACGACTCTAGTGGCATCTAAAAAACTTGCGATTTCGGGCATTTCTGGCCGGTTTCGTGGGCTATAGCACACGGTTTTGGACTCCGACGTGGATTTAACTGGTCCGGGACCCCGTCACACGATTTTTGCGAAATCATAAAAAACTCGTGGTTTCAGTCATTTCTGGCCGTTTTCGTGGGCTATAGTCAACGGTTTTTGGGTCCCGGGAAAATTTCAAAGCCTCGTGACCCCCGGTACACGACTCTAGTGGCATCGTAAAAACTCGCGATTTCGGGCAATTCTGGCCGTTTTCGTGGGCTATAGCACACAGTTTTGGACTCCGACGTGGATTTAACTGCTCCGGGACCCCGTCACACGATTTTTGCGAAATCATAAAAAACTCGTGATTTCAGCCATTTCTGTCCGTTTTCGTGGGCTATAGTCCCGGTTTTTGGGTCCTGGGAAAATTGCAAAGCGACGTGACCCCCGGTACACGACTCTTGTGGCATATTAAAAACTCGCGATTTCGGACATTTCTGGCCGTTTTCGTAGGCAATAGCACCCGGTTTTTGGGTCTGATGTGGATTTAAATGGCCCGGGACCCCGTCACACGATTTTTGCAAAATCATAAAAAACTCGTGATTTCAAGCATTTCTGGCCGTTTTCGTGGGCTATAGTCCACGGTTTTTGTGTCCCGAGAAGATTTCAAAGCCTCGTCACCCCCGGTACACGACTCTAGTGGCATTGTAAAAACTCGCGATTTCGGGCATTTCTTGCCGTTTTCGTGGGCTATAGCACACGGTTTTGGGGTCCGACGTGAATTTAAATGGTTCGGGTCCCCGTAACACATTTTTTGCGAAATCATAAAAAACTCATGATATCAGGCATTTCTGGCCGTTTTCGTGGGCTATAGTCCACGGTTTTTGGGTCCTGGGAAGATTTCAAAGTCACGTGACCCCCCGGTACACGACTCTAGTGGCATCTCAAAAACTTGCGATTTCGGGCATTTCTGGCCGGTTTCGTGGGCTATAGCACACAATTTTGAGGTCCGACGTGGATTTAGATGGTCCAGGACCCGTCACACGATTTTCACGAAATCATAAAAAACTCGCGATTTCAGGCATTTCTGGCCGTTTTCGTGGGCTATAGTCCATGGTTTTTGGGTCCCGGGAAGATTTGAAAGCCTCGTCACCCCTGATACACGACTCTAGTGGCATCGTAAAAACTCGCGATTTCGGGCAATTATGGCCGTTTTCGTGGGCTATAGCACACGGTTTTGGACTCCGACGTGGATTTAACTGGTCCGGGACCCCGTCACACGATTTTTGCGAAATCATAAAAAACTCGTGGTTTCAGGCATTTCTGGCCGTTTTCGTGGGCTATAGTCAACGGTTTTTGGGTCCCGGGAAGATTTCAAAGCCTCGTGACCCCCGGTACACGACTCTAGTGGCATCGTAAAAACTCGCGATTTCGGGCAATTCTGGCCGTTTTCGTGGGCTATAGCACACGGTTTTGGACTCCGACGTGGATTTAACTGGTCCGGGACCCCGTCACATGATATTTGCGAAATCATAAAAAAACTCGTGATTTCAGCCATTTCCGGCTGTTTTCGTGGGCTATAGTCCAAGGTTTTTGGGTCCTGGGAAGATTGCAAAGCCACGTGACCCCCGGTACACGACTCTAGTGGCATATTAAAAACTCGCGATTTCGTACATTTCTGGCCGTTTTCGTGGGCAATAGCAAACGGTTTTTGGGTCTGAAGTGGATTTAAATGGTCCGGGACCCCGTCATAACGATTTTTGCAAAATCATAAAAAACTCGTGATTTTAAGCATTTCTGACTGTTTTCGTGGGCTATAGTCCACGATTTTTGGGTCCCGGGAAGATTTCAAAGCCTCGTCACCCCAGATACACGACTCTAGTGGCATCGTAAAAACTCGCGATTTCGGGCATTTCTGGCCGTTTTCGTGGGCTATAGCACACGGTTTTGGACTCCGACGTGGATTTAACTGGTCCGGGACCCCGTCACACGATTTTTGCGAAATCATAAAAAACTCGTGATTTCAGCCATTTCTGGCCGTTTTTGTGGGCTATAGTCCCCGTTTTTGGGTCCAGGGAAGATTGTAAAGCGACGTGACCCCCGGTACACGACTCTTGTGGCATATTAAAAACTCGCGATTTCGGACATTTCTGGCCGTTTTCGTAGGCAATAGCACACAGTTTTTGGGTCTAACGTGGATTTAAATGGCCCGGGACCCCGTCACACGATTTTTGCAAAATCATAAAAAACTCGTGATTTCAAGCATTTCTGGCCGTTTTCGTGGGCTATAGTCCACGGTTTTTGTGTCCCGAGAAGATTTCAAAGCTTCGTCACCCCCGGTACACGACTCTAGTGGCATCGTAAAAACTCGCGATTTCGGGCATTTCTTGCCGTTTTCGTGGGCTATAGCACACGGTTTTGGGGTCCGACGTGAATTTAAATGGTTCGGGTCCCCGTAACACATTTTTTGCGAAATCATAAAAAACTCATGATATCAGGCATTTCTGGCCGTTTTCGTGGGCTATAGTCCACGGTTTTTGGGTCCTGCGAAGATTTCAAAGTCACGTGACCCCCCGGTACACGACTCTAGTGGCATCTCAAAAACTTGCGATTTCGGGCATTTCTGGCCGGTTTCGTGGGCTATAGCACACAATTTTGAGGTCCGACGTGGATTTAGATGGTCCAGGACCCGTCACACGATTTTCACGAAATCATAAAAAACTCGCGATTTCAGGCATTTCTGACCATTCTCTTGGGTTATAGCACACATTTTGGGGTCTGACGGGGATTTAAATGGTCCGGGACCCGTCTCACGATTTTTGCGAAATTATGAAAAACTCACGATTTCAGGCATTTCTGGCTGTTTTCGTGGGCTATAGTCCATGGTTTTTGGGTCCCGGAAAGATTTCAAAACCACGTGACCCCTAGTACACGACTCTAGTGGCATCGCAAAAACTCGCGATTTCGGGCAATTCTGGCCGTTTTCGAGGGCTATAGCACACGGTTTTGGGCTCCGACGTGGATTTAACTGGTCCTGGACCACGTCACACGATTTTTGCAAAATCATAAAAAACTCGTGATTTCAGGCATTTCTGGCCGTTTTCGTGGGCTATAGTCCACGGTTTTTGGGTCCCGGGAAGATTTGAAAGCCTCGTCACCCCTGATACACGACTCTAGTGGCATCGTAAAAACTCGCGATTTCGGGCAATTATGGCCGTTTTCGTGGGCTATAGCACACGGTTTTGGACTCCGACGTGGATTTAACTGGTCCGGGACCCCGTCACACGATTTTTGCGAAATCATAAAAAACTCGTGGTTTCAGGCATTTCTGGCCGTTTTCGTGTGCTATAGTCAACGGTTTTTGGGTCCCGGGAAGATTTCAAAGCCTCGTGACCCCCGGTACACGACTCTAGTGGCATCGTAAAAACTCGCGATTTCGGGCAATTCTGGCCGTTTTCGTGGGCTATAGCACACGGTTTTGGACTCCGACGTGGATTTAACTGGTCCGGGACCCCGTCACATGATATTTGCGAAATCATAAAAAAACTCGTGATTTCAGCCATTTCCGGCTGTTTTCGTGGGCTATAGTCCACGGTTTTTGGGTCCTGGGAAGATTGCAAAGCCACGTGACCCCCGGTACACGACTCTAGTGGCATATTAAAAACTCGCGATTTCGTACATTTCTGGCCGTTTTCGTGGGCAATAGCAAACGGTTTTTGGGTCTGACGTGGATTTAAATGGTCCGGGACCCCGTCATACGATTTTTGCAAAATCATAAAAAACTCGTGATTTTAAGCATTTCTGACCGTTTTCGTGGGCTATAGTCCACGATTTTTGGGTCCCGGGAAGATTTCAAAGCCTCGTCACCCCAGATACACGACTCTAGTGGCATCGTAAAAACTCGCGATTTCGGGCATTTCTGGCCGTTTTCGTGGGCTATAGCACACGGTTTTGGACTCCGACGTGGATTTAACTGGTCCGGGACCCCGTCACACGATTTTTGCGAAATCATAAAAAACTCGTGATTTCAGCCATTTCTGGCCGTTTTTGTGGGCTATAGTCCCCGTTTTTGGGTCCAGGGAAGATTGTAAAGCGACGTGACCCCCGGTACACGACTCTTGTGGCATATTAAAAACTCGCGATTTCGGACATTTCTGGCCGTTTTCGTAGGCAATAGCACCCGGTTTTTGGGTCTGATGTGGATTTAAATGGCCCGGGACCCCGTCACACGATTTTTGCAAAATCATAAAAAACTCGTGATTTCAAGCATTTCTGGCCGTTTTCGTGGGCTATAGTCCACGGTTTTTGTGTCCCGAGAAGATTTCAAAGCCTCGTCACCCCCGGTACACGACTCTAGTGGCATTGTAAAAACTCACGATTTCGGGCATTTCTTGCCGTTTTCGTGGGCTATAGCACACGGTTTTGGGGTCCGACGTGAATTTAAATGGTTCGGGTCCCCGTAACACATTTTTTGCGAAATCATAAAAAACTCATGATATCAGGCATTTCTGGCCGTTTTCGTGGGCTATAGTCCACGGTTTTTGGGTCCTGGGAAGATTTCAAAGTCACGTGACCCCCCGGTACACGACTCTAGTGGCATCTCAAAAACTTGCGATTTCGGGCATTTCTGGCCGGTTTCGTGGGCTATTGCACACAATTTTGAGGTCCGACGTGGATTTAGATGGTCCAGGACCCGTCACACGATTTTCACGAAATCATAAAAAACTCGCGATTTCAGGCATTTCTGACCATTCTCTTGGGTTATAGCACACATTTTGGGGTCTGACGGGGATTTAAATGGTCCGGGACCCGTCTCACGATTTTTGCGAAATTATGAAAAACTCACGATTTCAGGCATTTCTGGCTGTTTTCGTGGGCTATAGTCCATGGTTTTTTGGTCCCGGAAAGATTTCAAAACCACGTGACCCCTAGTACACGACTCTAGTGGCATCGCAAAAACTCGCGATTTCGGGCAATTCTGGCCGTTTTCGAGGGCTATAGCACACGGTTTTGGGCT
This sequence comes from Poa annua, assembly GCA_026929855.1. Lineage (NCBI taxonomy): Eukaryota > Viridiplantae > Streptophyta > Magnoliopsida > Poales > Poaceae > Poa > Poa annua. The sequence continues at coordinate 94,936,368 of CM049431.1, forward strand.
CCGACGTGGATTTAACTGGTCCTGGACCACGTCACACGATTTTTGCAAAATCATAAAAAACTCGTGATTTCAGGCATTTCTGGCCGTTTTCGTGGGCTATAGTCCACGGTTTTTGGGTCCCGGGAAGATTTGAAAGCCTCGTCACCCCTGATACACGACTCTAGTGGCATCGTAAAAACTCGCGATTTCGGGCAATTATGGCCGTTTTCGTGGGCTATAGCACACGGTTTTGGACTCTGACGTGGATTTAACTGGTCCGGGACCCCGTCACACGATTTTTGCGAAATCATAAAAAACTCGTGGTTTCAGGCATTTCTGGCCGTTTTCGTGGGCTATAGTCAACGGTTTTTGGGTCCCGGGAAGATTTCAAAGCCTCGTGACCCCCGGTACACGACTCTAGTGGCATCGTAAAAACTCGCGATTTCGGGCAATTCTGGCCGTTTTCGTGGGCTATAGCACACGGTTTTGGACTCCGACGTGGATTTAACTGGTCCAGGACCCCGTCACATGATATTTGCGAAATCATAAAAAAACTCGTGATTTCAGCCATTTCCGGCTGTTTTCGTGGGCTATAGTCCACGGTTTTTGGGTCCTGGGAAGATTGCAAAGCCACGTGACCCCCGGTACACGACTCTAGTGGCATATTAAAAACTCACGATTTCGTACATTTCTGGCCGTTTTCGTGGGCAATAGCAAACGGTTTTTGGGTCTGACGTGGATTTAAATGGTCCGGGACCCCGTCATACGATTTTTGCAAAATCATAAAAAACTCGTGATTTTAAGCATTTCTGACCGTTTTCGTGGGCTATAGTCCACGATTTTTGGGTCCCGGGAAGATTTCAAAGCCTCGTCACCCCAGATACACGACTCTAGTGGCATCGTAAAAACTCGCGATTTCGGGCATTTCTGGCCGTTTTCGTGGGCTATAGCACACGGTTTTGGACTCCGACGTGGATTTAACTGGTCCGGGACCCCGTCACACGATTTTTGCGAAATCATAAAAAACTCGTGATTTCAGCCATTTCTGGCCGTTTTTGTGGGCTATAGTCCCCGTTTTTGGGTCCAGGGAAGATTGTAAAGCGACGTGACCCCCGGTACACGACTCTTGTGACATATTAAAAACTCGCGATTTCGGACATTTCTGGCCGTTTTCGTAGGCAATAGCACCCGGTTTTTGGGTCTGATGTGGATTTAAATGGCCCGGGACCCCGTCACACGATTTTTGCAAAATCATAAAAAACTCGTGATTTCAAGCATTTCTGGCCGTTTTCGTGGGCTATAGTCCACGGTTTTTGTGTCCCGAGAAGATTTCAAAGCCTCGTCACCCCCGGTACACGACTCTAGTGGCATTGTAAAAACTCGCGATTTCGGGCATTTCTTGCCGTTTTCGTGGGCTATAGCACACGGTTTTGGGGTCCGACGTGAATTTAAATGGTTCGGGTCCCCGTAACACATTTTTTGCGAAATCATAAAAAACTCATGATATCAGGCATTTCTGGCCGTTTTCGTGGGCTATAGTCCACGGTTTTTGGGTCCTGGGAAGATTTCAAAGTCACGTGACCCCCCGGTACACGACTCTAGTGGCATCTCAAAAACTTGCGATTTCGGGCATTTCTGGCCGGTTTCGTGGGCTATAGCACACAATTTTGAGGTCCGACGTGGATTTAGATGGTCCAGGACCCGTCACACGATTTTCACGAAATCATAAAAAACTCGCGATTTCAGGCATTTCTGACCATTCTCTTGGGTTATAGCACACATTTTGGGGTCTGACGGGGATTTAAATGGTCCGGGACCCGTCTCACGATTTTTGCGAAATTATGAAAACTCACGATTTCAGGCATTTCTGGCTGTTTTCGTGGGCTATAGTCCATGGTTTTTGGGTCCCGGAAAGATTTCAAAACCACGTGACCCCTAGTACACGACTCTAGTGGCATCGCAAAAACTCGCGATTTCGGGCAATTCTGGCCGTTTTCGAGGGCTATAGCACACGGTTTTGGGCTCCGACGTGGATTTAACTGGTCCTGGACCACGTCACACGATTTTTGCAAAATCATAAAAAACTCGTGATTTCAGGCATTTCTGGCCGTTTTCGTGGGCTATAGTCCACGGTTTTTGGGTCCCGGGAAGATTTGAAAGCCTCGTCACCCCTGATACACGACTCTAGTGGCATCGTAAAAACTCGCGATTTCGGGCAATTATGGCCGTTTTCGTGGGCTATAGCACACGGTTTTGGACTCCGACGTGGATTTAACTGGTCCGGGACCCCGTCACACGATTTTTGCGAAATCATAAAAAACTCGTGGTTTCAGGCATTTCTGGCCGTTTTCGTGGGCTATAGTCAACGGTTTTTGGGTCCCGGGAAGATTTCAAAGCCTCGTGACCCCCGGTACACGACTCTAGTGGCATCGTAAAAACTCGCGATTTCGGGCAATTCTGGCCGTTTTCGTGGGCTATAGCACACGGTTTTGGACTCCGACGTGGATTTAACTGGTCCAGGACCCCGTCACATGATATTTGCGAAATCATAAAAAAACTCGTGATTTCAGCCATTTCCGGCTGTTTTCGTGGGCTATAGTCCACGGTTTTTGGGTCCTGGGAAGATTGCAAAGCCACGTGACCCCCGGTACACGACTCTAGTGGCATATTAAAAACTCACGATTTCGTACATTTCTGGCCGTTTTCGTGGGCAATAGCAAACGGTTTTTGGGTCTGACGTGGATTTAAATGGTCCGGGACCCCGTCATACGATTTTTGCAAAATCATAAAAAACTCGTGATTTTAAGCATTTCTGACCGTTTTCGTGGGCTATAGTCCACGATTTTTGGGTCCCGGGAAGATTTCAAAGCCTCGTCACCCCAGATACACGACTCTAGTGGCATCGTAAAAACTCGCGATTTCGGGCATTTCTGGCCGTTTTCGTGGGCTATAGCACACGGTTTTGGACTCCGACGTGGATTTAACTGGTCCGGGACCCCGTCACACGATTTTTGCGAAATCATAAAAAACTCGTGATTTCAGCCATTTCTGGCCGTTTTTGTGGGCTATAGTCCCCGTTTTTGGGTCCAGGGAAGATTGTAAAGCGACGTGACCCCCGGTACACGACTCTTGTGGCATATTAAAAACTCGCGATTTCGGACATTTCTTGCCGTTTTCGTAGGCAATAGCACCCGGTTTTTGGGTCTGATGTGGATTTAAATGGCCCGGGACCCCGTCACACGATTTTTGCAAAATCATAAAAAACTCGTGATTTCAAGCATTTCTGGCCGTTTTCGTGGGCTATAGTCCACGGTTTTTGTGTCCCGAGAAGATTTCAAAGCCTCGTCACCCCCGGTACACGACTCTAGTGGCATTGTAAAAACTCGCGATTTCGGGCATTTCTTGCCGTTTTCGTGGGCTATAGCACACGGTTTTGGGGTCCGACGTGAATTTAAATGGTTCGGGTCCCCGTAACACATTTTTTGCGAAATCATAAAAAACTCATGATATCAGGCATTTCTGGCCGTTTTCGTGGGCTATAGTCCACGGTTTTTGGGTCCTGGGAAGATTTCAAAGTCACGTGACCCCCCGGTACACGACTCTAGTGGCATCTCAAAAACTTGCGATTTCGGGCATTTCTGGCCGGTTTCGTGGGCTATAGCACACAATTTTGAGGTCCGACGTGGATTTAGATGGTCCAGGACCTGTCACACGATTTTCACGAAATCATAAAAAACTCGCGATTTCGGGCATTTCTGGCCGTTTTCGTGGGCTATAGCACACGGTTTTGGACTCCGACGTGGATTTAACTGGTCCGGGACCCCGTCACACGATTTTTGCGAAATCATAAAAAACTCGTGATTTCAGCCATTTCTGGCCGTTTTTGTGGGCTATAGTCCCCGTTTTTGGGTCCAGGGAAGATTGTAAAGCGACGTGACCCCCGGTACACGACTCTTGTGGCATATTAAAAACTCGCGATTTCGGACATTTCTGGCCGTTTTCGTAGGCAATAGCACCCGGTTTTTGGGTCTGATGTGGATTTAAATGGCCCGGGACCCCGTCACACGATTTTTGCAAAATCATAAAAAACTCGTGATTTCAAGCATTTCTGGCCGTTTTCGTGGGCTATAGTCCACGGTTTTTGTGTCCCGAGAAGATTTCAAAGCCTCGTCACCCCCGGTACACGACTCTAGTGGCATTGTAAAAACTCGCGATTTCGGGCATTTCTTGCCGTTTTCGTGGGCATATAGCACACGGTTTTGGGGTCCGACGTGAATTTAAATGGTTCGGGTCCCCGTAACACATTTTTTGCGAAATCATAAAAAACTCATGATATCAGGCATTTCTGGCCGTTTTCGTGGGCTATAGTCCACGGTTTTTGGGTCCTGGGAAGATTTCAAAGTCACGTGACCCCCCCGGTACACGACTCTAGTGGCATCTCAAAAACTTGCGATTTCGGGCATTTCTGGCCGGTTTCGTGGGCTATAGCACACAATTTTGAGGTCCGACGTGGATTTAGATGGTCCAGGACCCGTCACACGATTTTCACGAAATCATAAAAAACTCGCGATTTCAGGCATTTCTGACCATTCTCTTGGGTTATAGCACACATTTTGGGGTCTGACGGGGATTTAAATGGTCCGGGACCCGTCTCACGATTTTTGCGAAATTATAAAAAACTCACGATTTCAGGCATTTCTGGCTGTTTTCGTGGGCTATAGTCCATGGTTTTTGGGTCCCGGAAAGATTTCAAAATCACGTGACCCCTAGTACACGACTCTAGTGGCATCGCAAAAACTCGCGATTTCGGGCAATTCTGGCCGTTTTCGAGGGCTATAGCACACGGTTTTGGGCTCCGACGTGGATTTAACTGGTCCTGGACCACGTCACACGATTTTTGCAAAATCATAAAAAACTCGTGATTTCAGGCATTTCTGGCCGTTTTCGTGGGCTATAGTCCACGGTTTTTGGGTCCCGGGAAGATTTGAAAGCCTCGTCACCCCTGATACACGACTCTAGTGGCATCGTAAAAACTCGCGATTTCGGGCAATTATGGCCGTTTTCGTGGGCTATAGCACACGGTTTTGGACTCCGACGTGGATTTAACTGGTCCGGGACCCCGTCACACGATTTTTGCGAAATCATAAAAAACTCGTGGTTTCAGGCATTTCTGGCCGTTTTCGTGGGCTATAGTCAACGGTTTTTGGGTCCCGGGAAGATTTCAAAGCCTCGTGACCCCCGGTACACGACTCTAGTGGCATCGTAAAAACTCGCGATTTCGGGCAATTCTGGCCGTTTTCGTGGGCTATAGCACACGGTTTTGGACTCCGACGTGGATTTAACTGGTCCGGGACCCCGTCACATGATATTTGCGAAATCATAAAAAAACTCGTGATTTCAGCCATTTCCGGCTGTTTTCGTGGGCTATAGTCCACGGTTTTTGGGTCCTGGGAAGATTGCAAAGCCACGTGACCCCCGGTACACGACTCTAGTGGCATATTAAAAACTCGCGATTTCGTACATTTCTGGCCGTTTTCGTGGGCAATGGCAAACGGTTTTTGGGTCTGACGTGGATTTAAATGGTCCGGGACCCCGTCATACGATTTTTGCAAAATCATAAAAAACTCGTGATTTTAAGCATTTCTGACCGTTTTCGTGGGCTATAGTCCACGATTTTTGGGTCCCGGGAAGATTTCAAAGCCTCGTCACCCCAGATACACGACTCTAGTGGCATCGTAAAAACTCGCGATTTCGGGCATTTCTGGCCGTTTTCGTGGGCTATAGCACACGGTTTTGGACTCCGACGTGGATTTAACTGGTCCGGGACCCCGTCACACGATTTTTGCGAAATCATAAAAAACTCGTGATTTCAGCCATTTCTGGCCGTTTTTGTGGGCTATAGTCCCCGTTTTTGGGTCCAGGGAAGATTGTAAAGCGACGTGACCCCCGGTACACGACTCTTGTGGCATATTAAAAACTCGCGATTTCGGACATTTCTGGCCGTTTTCGTAGGCAATAGCACCCGGTTTTTGGGTCTGATGTGGATTTAAATGGCCCGGGACCCCGTCACACGATTTTTGCAAAATCATATAAAACTCGTGATTTCAAGCATTTCTGGCCGTTTTCGTGGGCTATAGTCCACGGTTTTTGTGTCCCGAGAAGATTTCAAAGCCTCGTCACCCCCGGTACACGACTCTAGTGGCATTGTAAAAACTCGCGATTTCGGGCATTTCTTGCCGTTTTCGTGGGCTATAGCACACGGTTTTGGGGTCCGACGTGAATTTAAATGGTTCGGGTCCCCGTAACACAATTTTTGCGAAATCATAAAAAACTCATGATATCAGGCATTTCTGGCCGTTTTCGTGGGCTATAGTCCACGGTTTTTGGGTCCTGGGAAGATTTCAAAGTCACGTGACCCCCCGGTACACGACTCTAGTGGCATCTCAAAAACTTGCGATTTCGGGCATTTCTGGCCGGTTTCGTGGGCTATAGCACACAATTTTGAGGTCCGACGTGGATTTAGATGGTCCAGGACCCGTCACACGATTTTCACGAAATCATAAAAAACTCGCGATTTCAGGCATTTCTGACCATTCTCTTGGGTTATAGCACACATTTTGGGGTCTGACGGGGATTTAAATGGTCCGGGACCCGTCTCACGATTTTTGCGAAATTATAAAAAACTCACGATTTCAGGCATTTCTGGCTGTTTTCGTGGGCTATAGTCCATGGTTTTTGGGTCCCGGAAAGATTTCAAAACCACGTGACCCCTAGTACACGACTCTAGTGGCATCGCAAAAACTCGCGATTTCGGGCAATTCTGGCCGTTTTCGAGGGCTATAGCACACGGTTTTGGGCTCCGACGTGGATTTAACTGGTCTTGGACCACGTCACACGATTTTTGCAAAATCATAAAAAACTCGTGATTTCAAGCATTTCTGGCCGTTTTCGTGGGCTATAGTCCACGATTTTTTGTGTCCCGAGAAGATTTCAAAGCCTCGTCACCCCCGGTACACGACTCTAGTGGCATTGTAAAAACTCGCGATTTCGGGCATTTCTTGCCGTTTTCGTGGGCTATAGCACACGGTTTTGGGGTCCGACGTGAATTTAAATGGTTCGGGTCCCCGTAACACATTTTTTGCGAAATCATAAAAAACTCATGATATCAGGCATTTCTGGCCGTTTTCGTGGGCTATAGTCCACGGTTTTTGGGTCCTGGGAAGATTTCAAAGTCACGTGACCCCCCGGTACACGACTCTAGTGGCATCTCAAAAACTTGCGATTTCGGGCATTTCTGGCCGGTTTCGTGGGCTATAGCACACAATTTTGAGGTCCGACGTGGATTTAGATGGTCCAGGACCCGTCACACGATTTTCACGAAATCATAAAAAACTCGCGATTTGAGGCATTTCTGACCATTCTCTTGGGTTATAGCACACATTTTGGGGTCTGACGGGGATTTAAATGGTCCGGGACCCGTCTCATGATTTTTGCGAAATTATGAAAAACTCACGATTTCAGGCATTTCTGGCTGTTTTCGTGGGCTATAGTCCATGGTTTTTGGGTCCCGGAAAGATTTCAAAACCACGTGACCCCTAGTACACGACTCTAGTGGCATCGCAAAAACTCGCGATTTCGGGCAATTCTGGCCGTTTTCGAGGGCTATAGCACACGGTTTTGGGCTCCGACGTGGATTTAACTAGTCCTGGACCACGTCACACGATTTTTGCAAAATCATAAAAAACTCGTGATTTCAGGCATTTCTGGCCGTTTTCGTGGGCTATAGTCCACGGTTTTTGGGGTCCCGGGAAGATTTGAAAGCCTCGTCACCCCTGATACACGACTCTAGTGGCATCGTAAAAACTCGCGATTTCGGGCAATTATGGCCGTTTTCGTGGGCTATAGCACACGGTTTTGGACTCCGACGTGGATTTAACTGGTCCGGGACCCCGTCACACGATTTTTGCGAAATCATAAAAAACTCGTGGTTTCAGGCATTTCTGGCCGTTTTCGTGGGCTATAGTCAACGGTTTTTGGGTCCCGGGAAGATTTCAAAGCCTCGTGACCCCGGTACACGACTCTAGTGGCATCGTAAAAACTCGCGATTTCGGGCAATTCTGGCCGTTTTCGTGGGCTATAGCACACGGTTTTGGACTCCGACGTGGATTTAACTGGTCCGGGACCCCGTCACATGATATTTGCGAAATCATAAAAAAACTCGTGATTTCAGCCATTTCCGGCTGTTTTCGTGGGCTATAGTCCACGGTTTTTGGGTCCTGGGAAGATTGCAAAGCCACGTGACCCCCGGTACACGACTCTAGTGGCATATTAAAAACTCGCGATTTCGTACATTTCTGGCCGTTTTCGTGGGCAATGGCAAACGGTTTTTGGGTCTGACGTGGATTTAAATGGTCCGGGACCCCGTCATACGATTTTTGCAAAATCATAAAAAACTCGTGATTTTAAGCATTTCTGACCGTTTTCGTGGGCTATAGTCCACGATTTTTGGGTCCCGGGAAGATTTCAAAGCCTCGTCACCCCAGATACACGACTCTAGTGGCATCGTAAAAACTCGCGATTTCGGGCATTTCTGGCCGTTTTCGTGGGCTATAGCACACGGTTTTGGACTCCGACGTGGATTTAACTGGTCCGGGACCCCGTCACACGATTTTTGCGAAATCATAAAAAACTCGTGATTTCAGCCATTTCTGGCCGTTTTTGTGGGCTATAGTCCCCGTTTTTGGGTCCAGGGAAGATTGTAAAGCGACGTGACCCCCGGTACACGACTCTTGTGGCATATTAAAAACTCGCGATTTCGGACATTTCTGGCCGTTTTCGTAGGCAATAGCACCCGGTTTTTGGGTCTGATGTGGATTTAAATGGCCCGGGACCCCGTCACACGATTTTTGCAAAATCATAAAAAACTCGTGATTTCAAGCATTTCTGGCCGTTTTTCGTGGGCTATAGTCCACGGTTTTTGTGTCCCGAGAAGATTTCAAAGCCTCGTCACCCCCGGTACACGACTCTAGTGGCATTGTAAAAACTCGCGATTTCGGGCATTTCTTGCCGTTTTCGTGGGCATATAGCACACGGTTTTGGGGTCCGACGTGAATTTAAATGGTTCGGGTCCCCGTAACACATTTTTTGCGAAATCATAAAAAACTCATGATATCAGGCATTTCTGGCCGTTTTCGTGGGCTATAGTCCACGGTTTTTGGGTCCTGGAAGATTTCAAAGTCACGTGACCCCCCGGTACACGACTCTAGTGGCATCTCAAAAACTTGCGATTTCGGGCATTTCTGGCCGGTTTCGTGGGCTATAGCACACAATTTTGAGGTCCGACGTGGATTTAGATGGTCCAGGACCCGTCACACGATTTTCACGAAATCATAAAAAACTCGCGATTTCAGGCATTTCTGACCATTCTCTTGGGTTATAGCACACATTTTGGGGTCTGACGGGGATTTAAATGGTCCGGGACCCGTCTCACGATTTTTGCGAAATTATAAAAAACTCACGATTTCAGGCATTTCTGGCTGTTTTCGTGGGCTATAGTCCATGGTTTTTGGGTCCCGGAAAGATTTCAAAAACCACGTGACCCCTAGTACACGACTCTAGTGGCATCGCAAAAACTCGCGATTTCGGGCAATTCTGGCCGTTTTCGAGGGCTATAGCACACGGTTTTGGGCTCCGACGTGGATTTAACTGGTCTTGGACCACGTCACACGATTTTTGCAAAATCATAAAAAACTCGTGATTTCAAGCATTTCTGGCCGTTTTCGTGGGCTATAGTCCACGATTTTTTGTGTCCCGAGAAGATTTCAAAGCCTCGTCACCCCCGGTACACGACTCTAGTGGCATTGTAAAAACTCGCGATTTCGGGCATTTCTTGCCGTTTTCGTGGGCTATAGCACACGGTTTTGGGGGTCCGACGTGAATTTAAATGGTTCGGGTCCCCGTAACACATTTTTTGCGAAATCATAAAAAACTCATGATATCAGGCATTTCTGGCCGTTTTCGTGGGCTATAGTCCACGGTTTTTGGGTCCTGGGAAGATTTCAAAGTCACGTGACCCCCCGGTACACGACTCTAGTGGCATCTCAAAAACTTGCGATTTCGGGCATTTCTGGCCGGTTTCGTGGGCTATAGCACACAATTTTGAGGTCCGACGTGGATTTAGATGGTCCAGGACCCGTCACACGATTTTCACGAAATCATAAAAAACTCGCGATTTGAGGCATTTCTGACCATTCTCTTGGTTATAGCACACATTTTTGGGGTCTGACGGGGATTTAAATGGTCCGGGACCCGTCTCATGATTTTTGCGAAATTATGAAAAACTCACGATTTCAGGCATTTCTGGCTGTTTTCGTGGGCTATAGTCCATGGTTTTTGGGTCCCGGAAAGATTTCAAAACCACGTGACCCCTAGTACACGACTCTAGTGGCATCGCAAAAACTCGCGATTTCGGGCAATTCTGGCCGTTTTCGAGGGCTATAGCACACGGTTTTGGGCTCCGACGTGGATTTAACTAGTCCTGGACCACGTCACACGATTTTTGCAAAATCATAAAAAACTCGTGATTTCAGGCATTTCTGGCCGTTTTCGTGGGCTATAGTCCACGGTTTTTGGGTCCCGGGAAGATTTGAAAGCCTCGTCACCCCTGATACACGACTCTAGTGGCATCGTAAAAACTCGCGATTTCGGGCAATTATGGCCGTTTTCGTGGGCTATAGCACACGGTTTTGGACTCCGACGTGGATTTAACTGGTCCGGGACCCCGTCACACGATTTTTTGCGAAATCATAAAAAACTCGTGGTTTCAGGCATTTCTGGCCGTTTTCGTGGGCTATAGTCAACGGTTTTTGGGTCCCGGGAAGATTTCAAAGCCTCGTGACCCCCGGTACACGACTCTAGTGGCATCGTAAAAACTCGCGATTTCGGGCAATTCTGGCCGTTTTCGTGGGCTATAGCACACGGTTTTGGACTCCGACGTGGATTTAACTGGTCCGGGACCCCGTCACATGATATTTGCGAAATCATAAAAAAACTCGTGATTTCAGCCATTTCCGGCTGTTTTCGTGGGCTATAGTCCACGGTTTTTGGGTCCTGGGAAGATTGCAAAGCCACGTGACCCCCGGTACACGACTCTAGTGGCATATTAAAAACTCGCGATTTCGTACATTTCTGGCCGTTTTCGTGGGCAATGGCAAACGGTTTTTGGGTCTGACGTGGATTTAAATGGTCCGGGACCCCGTCATACGATTTTTGCAAAATCATAAAAAACTCGTGATTTTAAGCATTTCTGACCGTTTTCGTGGGCTATAGTCCACGATTTTTGGGTCCCGGGAAGATTTCAAAAGCCTCGTCACCCCAGATACACGACTCTAGTGGCATCGTAAAAACTCGCGATTTTCGGGCATTTCTGGCCGTTTTCGTGGGCTATAGCACACGGTTTTGGACTCCGACGTGGATTTAACTGGTCCGGGACCCCGTCACACGATTTTTGCGAAATCATAAAAAACTCGTGATTTCAGCCATTTCTGGCCGTTTTTTGTGGGCTATAGTCCCCGTTTTTGGGTCCAGGGAAGATTGTAAAAGCGACGTGACCCCCGGTACACGACTCTTGTGGCATATTAAAAACTCGCGATTTCGGACATTTCTGGCCGTTTTCGTAGGCAATAGCACCCGGTTTTTGGGTCTGATGTGGATTTAAATGGCCCGGGACCCCGTCACACGATTTTTGCAAAATCATAAAAAACTCGTGATTTCAAGCATTTCTGGCCGTTTTCCGTGGGCTATAGTCCACGGTTTTTGTGTCCCGAGAAGATTTCAAAGCCTCGTCACCCCCGGTACACGACTCTAGTGGCATTGTAAAAACTCGCGATTTCGGGCATTTCTTGCCGTTTTCGTGGGCATATAGCACACGGTTTTGGGGTCCGACGTGAATTTAAATGGTTCGGGTCCCCGTAACACATTTTTTGCGAAATCATAAAAAACTCATGATATCAGGCATTTCTGGCCGTTTTCGTGGGCTATAGTCCACGGTTTTTGGGTCCTGGGAAGATTTCAAAGTCACGTGACCCCCCGGTACACGACTCTAGTGGCATCTCAAAAACTTGCGATTTCGGGCATTTCTGGCCGGTTTCGTGGGCTATAGCACACAATTTTGAGGTCCGACGTGGATTTAGATGGTCCAGGACCCGTCACACGATTTTCACGAAATCATAAAAAACTCGCGATTTCAGGCATTTCTGACCATTCTCTTGGGTTATAGCACACATTTTGGGGTCTGACGGGGATTTAAATGGTCCGGGACCCGGTCTCACGATTTTTGCGAAATTATAAAAAACTCACGATTTCAGGCATTTCTGGCTGTTTTCGTGGGCTATAGTCCATGGTTTTTGGGTCCCGGAAAGATTTCAAAATCACGTGACCCCTAGTACACGACTCTAGTGGCATCGCAAAAACTCGCGATTTCGGGCAATTCTGGCCGTTTTCGAGGGCTATAGCACACGGTTTTGGGCTCCGACGTGGATTTAACTGGTCCTGGACCACGTCACACGATTTTTGCAAAATCATAAAAAACTCGTGATTTCAGGCATTTTCTGGCCGTTTTCGTGGGCTATAGTCCACGGTTTTTTGGGTCCCGGGAAGATTTGAAAGCCTCGTCACCCCTGATACACGACTCTAGTGGCATCGTAAAAACTCGCGATTTCGGGCAATTATGGCCGTTTTCGTGGGCTATAGCACACGGTTTTGGACTCCGACGTGGATTTAACTGGTCCGGGACCCCGTCACACGATTTTTGCGAAATCATAAAAAACTCGTGGTTTCAGGCATTTCTGGCCGTTTTCGTGGGCTATAGTCAACGGTTTTTGGGTCCCGGGAAGATTTCAAAGCCTCGTGACCCCCGGTACACGACTCTAGTGGCATCGTAAAAACTCGCGATTTCGGGCAATTCTGGCCGTTTTCGTGGGCTATAGCACACGGTTTTGGACTCCGACGTGGATTTAACTGGTCCGGGACCCCGTCACATGATATTTGCGAAATCATAAAAAAACTCGTGATTTCAGCCATTTCCGGCTGTTTTCGTGGGCTATAGTCCACGGTTTTTGGGTCCTGGGAAGATTGCAAAGCCACGTGACCCCCGGTACACGACTCTAGTGGCATATTAAAAACTCGCGATTTCGTACATTTCTGGCCGTTTTCGTGGGCAATGGCAAACGGTTTTTGGGGTCTGACGTGGATTTAAATGGTCCGGGACCCCGTCATACGATTTTTGCAAAATCATAAAAAACTCGTGATTTTAAGCATTTCTGACCGTTTTCGTGGGCTATAGTCCACGATTTTTGGGTCCCGGGAAGATTTCAAAGCCTCGTCACCCCAGATACACGACTCTAGCGGCATCGTAAAAACTCGCGATTTCGGGCATTTCTGGCCGTTTTCGTGGGCTATAGCACACGGTTTTGGACTCCGACGTGGATTTAACTGGTCCGGGACCCCGTCACACGATTTTTGCGAAATCATAAAAAACTCGTGATTTCAGCCATTTCTGGCCGTTTTTGTGGGCTATAGTCCCCGTTTTTGGGTCCAGGGAAGATTGTAAAGCGACGTGACCCCCGGTACACGACTCTTGTGGCATATTAAAAACTCGCGATTTCGGACATTTCTGGCCGTTTTCGTAGGCAATAGCACCCGGTTTTTGGGTCTGATGTGGATTTAAATGGCCCGGGACCCCGTCACACGATTTTTGCAAAATCATATAAAACTCGTGATTTCAAGCATTTCTGCCCGTTTTCGTGGGCTATAGTCCACGGTTTTTGTGTCCCGAGAAGATTTCAAAGCCTCGTCACCCCCGGTACACGACTCTAGTGGCATTGTAAAAACTCGCGATTTCGGGCATTTCTTGCCGTTTTCGTGGGCTATAGCACACGGTTTTGGGGTCCGACGTGAATTTAAAATGGTTCGGGTCCCCGTAACACAATTTTTGCGAAATCATAAAAAACTCATGATATCAGGCATTTCTGGCCGTTTTCGTGGGCTATAGTCCACGGTTTTTGGGTCCTGGGAAGATTTCAAAGTCACGTGACCCCCCGGTACACGACTCTAGTGGCATCTCAAAAACTTGCGATTTCGGGCATTTCTGGCCGGTTTCGTGGGCTATAGCACACAATTTTGAGGTCCGACGTGGATTTAGATGGTCCAGGACCCGTCACACGATTTTCACGAAATCATAAAAAACTCGCGATTTCAGGCATTTCTGACCATTCTCTTGGGTTATAGCACACATTTTGGGGTCTGACGGGGATTTAAATGGTCCGGGACCCGTCTCACGATTTTTGCGAAATTATAAAAAACTCACGATTTCAGGCATTTCTGGCTGTTTTCGTGGGCTATAGTCCATGGTTTTTGGGTCCCGGAAAGATTTCAAAACCACGTGACCCCTAGTACACGACTCTAGTGGCATCGCAAAAACTCGCGATTTCGGGCAATTCTGGCCGTTTTCGAGGGCTATAGCACACGGTTTTGGGCTCCGACGTGGATTTAACTGGTCTTGGACCACGTCACACGATTTTTGCAAAATCATAAAAAACTCGTGATTTCAAGCATTTCTGGCCGTTTTCGTGGGCTATAGTCCACGATTTTTTGTGTCCCGAGAAGATTTCAAAGCCTCGTCACCCCCGGTACACGACTCTAGTGGCATTGTAAAAACTCGCGATTTCGGGCATTTCTTGCCGTTTTCGTGGGCTATAGCACACGGTTTTGGGGTCCGACGTGGATTTAAATGCTCCGGCACCCCGTCACATGCTTTTTACGAAATCATACAAAACTCATGATTTCAGGCATTTCTGGCCTTTTTCGTGGGCTATAGTCCACGGTTTTTGTGTCCCGAAAAGATTTCAAAGCTTCGTCACCCCCGGTACACGACTCTAGTGGCATCGTAAAAACTCGCGATTTCGGGCATTTCTTGCCGTTTTCGTGGGCTATAGCACACGGTTTTGGGGTCCGACGTGAATTTAAATGGTTCGGGTCCCCCGTAACACATTTTTTGCGAAATCATAAAAAACTCATGATATCAGGCATTTCTGGCCGTTTTCGTGGGCTATAGTCCACGGTTTTTGGGTCCTGGGAAGATTTCAAAGTCACGTGACCCCCCGGTACACGACTCTAGTGGCATCTCAAAAACTTGCGATTTCGGGCATTTCTGGCCGGTTTCGTGGGCTATAGCACACAATTTTGAGGTCCGACGTGGATTTAGATGGTCCAGGACCCGTCACACGATTTTCACGAAATCATAAAAAACTCGCGATTTGAGGCATTTCTGACCATTCTCTTGGGTTATAGCACACATTTTGGGGTCTGACGGGGATTTAAATGGTCCGGGACCCGTCTCACGATTTTTGCGAAATTATGAAAAACTCACGATTTCAGGCATTTCTGGCTGTTTTCGTGGGCTATAGTCCATGGTTTTTGGGTCCCGGAAAGATTTCAAAACCACGTGACCCCTAGTACACGACTCTAGTGGCATCGCAAAAACTCGCGATTTCGGGCAATTCTGGCCGTTTTTCGAGGGCTATAGCACACGGTTTTGGGGCTCCGACGTGGATTTAACTGGTCCTGGACCACGTCACACGATTTTTGCAAAATCATAAAAAACTCGTGATTTCAGGCATTTCTGGCCGTTTTTCGTGGGCTATAGTCCACGGTTTTTGGGTCCCGGGAAGATTTGAAAGCCTCGTCACCCCTGATACACGACTCTAGTGGCATCGTAAAAACTCGCGATTTCGGGCAATTATGGCCGTTTTCGTGGGCTATAGCACACGGTTTTGGACTCCGACGTGGATTTAACTGGTCCGGGACCCCGTCACACGATTTTTGCGAAATCATAAAAAACTCGTGGTTTCAGGCATTTCTGGCCGTTTTCGTGGGCTTATAGTCAACGGTTTTTTGGGTCCCGGGAAGATTTCAAAGCCTCGTGACCCCCGGTACACGACTCTAGTGGCATCGTAAAAACTCGCGATTTCGGGCAATTCTGGCCGTTTTCGTGGGCTATAGCACACGGTTTTGGACTCCGACGTGGATTTTAACTGGTCCGGGACCCCGTCACATGATATTTGCGAAATCATAAAAAAACTCGTGATTTCAGCCATTTCCGGCTGTTTTCGTGGGCTATAGTCCACGGTTTTTGGGTCCTGGGAAGATTGCAAAGCCACGTGACCCCCGGTACACGACTCTAGTGGCATATTAAAAACTCGCGATTTCGTACATTTCTGGCCGTTTTCGTGGGCAATGGCAAACGGTTTTTGGGTCTGACGTGGATTTAAATGGTCCGGGACCCCGTCATACGATTTTTGCAAAATCATAAAAAACTCGTGATTTTAAGCATTTCTGACCGTTTTCGTGGGCTATAGTCCACGATTTTTGGGTCCCGGGAAGATTTCAAAGCCTCGTCCACCCCAGAATCACGACTCTAGTGGCATCGTAAAAAACTCGCGATTTCGGGCATTTCTGGCCGTTTTCGTGGGGCTATAGCACACGGTTTTGGACTCCGACGTGGATTTAACTGGTCCGGGACCCCGTCACACGATTTTTGCGAAATCATAAAAAACTCGTGATTTCAGCCATTTCTGGCCGTTTTTGTGGGCTATAGTCCCCGTTTTTGGGTCCAGGGAAGATTGTAAAGCGACGTGACCCCCGGTACACGACTCTTGTGGCATATTAAAAACTCGCGATTTCGGACATTTCTGGCCGTTTTCGTAGGCAATAGCACCCGGTTTTTGGGTCTGATGTGGATTTAAATGGCCCGGGACCCCGTCACACGATTTTTGCAAAATCATAAAAAACTCGTGATTTCAAGCATTTCTGGCCGTTTTCGTGGGCTATAGTCCACGGTTTTTGTGTCCGAGAAGATTTCAAAGCCTCGTCACCCCCGGTACACGACTCTAGTGGCATTGTAAAAACTCGCGATTTCGGGCATTTTCTTGCCGTTTTCGTGGGCTATAGCACACGGTTTTGGGGTCCGACGTGAATTTAAATGGTTCGGGTCCCCGTAACACATTTTTTGCGAAATCATAAAAAACTCATGATATCAGGCATTTCTGGCCGTTTTCGTGGGCTATAGTCCACGGTTTTTGGGTCCTGGGAAGATTTCAAAGTCACGTGACCCCCCGGTACACGACTCTAGTGGCATCTCAAAAACTTGCGATTTCGGGCATTTCTGGCCGGTTTCGTGGGCTATAGCACACAATTTTGAGGTCCGACGTGGATTTAGATGGTCCAGGACCCGTCACACGATTTTCACGAAATCATAAAAAACTCGCGATTTCAGGCATTTCTGACCATTCTCTTGGGTTATAGCACACATTTTGGGGTCTGACGGGGATTTAAATGGTCCGGGACCCGTCTCACGATTTTTGCGAAATTATAAAAAACTCACGATTTCAGGCATTTTCTGGCTGTTTTCGTGGGCTATAGTCCATGGTTTTTGGGTCCCGGAAAGATTTCAAAACCACGTGACCCCTAGTACACGACTCTAGTGGCATCGCAAAAACTCGCGATTTCGGGCAATTCTGGCCGTTTTCGAGGGCTATAGCACACGGTTTTGGGCTCCGACGTGGATTTAACTGGTCCTGGACCACGTCACACGATTTTTGCAAAATCATAAAAAACTCGTGATTTCAGGCATTTCTGGCCGTTTTCGTGGGCTATAGTCCACGGTTTTTGGGTCCCGGGAAGATTTGAAAGCCTCGTCACCCCTGATACACGACTCTAGTGGCATCGTAAAAACTCGCGATTTCGGGCAATTATGGCCGTTTTCGTGGGCTATAGCACACGGTTTTGGACTCCGACGTGGATTTAACTGGTCCGGGACCCCGTCACACGATTTTTGCGAAATCATAAAAAACTCGTGGTTTTCAGGCATTTCTGGCCGTTTTCGTGGGCTATAGTCAACGGTTTTTGGGTCCCGGGAAGATTTCAAAGCCTCGTGACCCCCGGTACACGACTCTAGTGGCATCGTAAAAACTCGCGATTTCGGGCAATTCTGGCCGTTTTCGTGGGCTATAGCACACGGTTTTGGACTCCGACGTGGATTTAACTGGTCCGGGACCCCGTCACATGATATTTGCGAAATCATAAAAAAAACTCGTGATTTCAGCCATTTCCGGCTGTTTTCGTGGGCTATAGTCCACGGTTTTTGGGTCCTGGGAAGATTGCTAAGCCACGTGACCCCCGGTACACGACTCTAGTGGCATATTAAAAACTCGCGATTTCGTACATTTCTGGCCGTTTTCGTGGGCAATAGCAAACGGTTTTTGGGTCTGACGTGGATTTAAATGGTCCGGGACCCCGTCATACGATTTTTGCAAAATCATAAAAAACTCGTGATTTTAAGCATTTTCTGACCGTTTTCGTGGGCTATAGTCCACGATTTTTGGGTCCCGGGAAGATTTCAAAGCCTCGTCACCCCAGATACACGACTCTAGTGGCATCGTAAAAACTCGCGATTTCGGGCATTTCTGGCCGTTTTCGTGGGCTATAGCACACGGTTTTTGGACTCCGACGTGGATTTAACTGGTCCGGGACCCCGTCACACGATTTTTGCGAAATCATAAAAAACTCGTGATTTCAGCCATTTCTGGCCGTTTTTGTGGGCTATAGTCCCCGTTTTTGGGTCCAGGGAAGATTGTAAAGCGACGTGACCCCCGGTACACGACTCTTGTGGCATATTAAAAACTCGCGATTTCGGACATTTCTGGCCGTTTTTCGTAGGCAATAGCACCCGGTTTTTGGGTCTGATGTGGATTTAAATGGCCCGGGACCCCGTCACACGATTTTTGCAAAATCATATAAAACTCGTGATTTCAAGCATTTCTGGCCGTTTTCGTGGGCTATAGTCCACGGTTTTTGTGTCCCGAGAAGATTTCAAAGCCTCGTCACCCCCGGTACACGACTCTAGTGGCATTGTAAAAACTCGCGATTTCGGGCATTTCTTGCCGTTTTCGTGGGCTATAGCACACGGTTTTGGGGTCCGACGTGAATTTAAATGGTTCGGGTCCCCGTAACACAATTTTTGCGAAATCATAAAAAACTCGTGATATCAGGCATTTCTGGCCGTTTTCGTGGGCTATAGTCGACGGTTTTTGGGTCCTGGGAATATTTCAAAGTCACGTGACCCCCCGGTACACGACTCTAGTGGCATCTCAAAAACTTGCGATTTCGGGCATTTCTGGCCGGTTTCATGGGCTATAGCACACAATTTTGAGGTCCGACGTGGATTTAGATGGTCCAGGACCCGTCACACGATTTTCACGAAATCATAAAAAACTCGCGATTTCAGGCATTTCTGACCATTCTCTTGGGTTATAGCACACATTTTGGGGTCTGACGGGGATTTAAATGGTCCGGGACCCGTCTCACGATTTTTGTGAAATTATAAAAAAACTCACGATTTCAGGCATTTCGGGCTGTTTTCGTGGGCTATAGTCCATGGTTTTTGGGTCCCGGAAAGATTTCAAAACCACGTGACCCCTAGTACACGACTCTAGTGGCATCGCAAAAACTCGCGATTTCGGGCAATTCTGGCCGTTTTCGAGGGCTATAGCACACAGTTTTGGGCTCCGACGTGGATTTAACTGGTCCTGGACCACGTCACACGATTTTTTGCAAAATCATAAAAAACTCGTGATTTCAGGCATTTCTGGCCGTTTTCGTGGGCTATAGTCCACGGTTTTTTGGGTCCCGGGAAGATTTGAAAGCCTCGTCACCCCTAATGACACGACTCTAGTGGCATCGTAAAAACTCGCGATTTCGGGCAATTATGGCCGTTTTCGTGGGCTATAGCACACTGTTTTGGACTCCGACGTGGATTTAACGTGTCCGGGACCCCGTCACACGATTTTTGCGAAATCATAAAAAACTCGTGGTTTCAGGCATTTCTGGCCGTTTTCGTGGGCTATAGTCAACGGTTTTTGGGTCCCGGGAAGATTTCAAAGCCTCGTGACCCCCGGTACACGACTCTAGTGGCATCGTAAAAACTCGCGATTTCGGGCAATTCTGGCCGTTTTCGTGGGCTATAGCACACGGTTTTGGACTCCGACGTGGATTTAACTGGTCCGGGACCCCGTCACATGATATTTGCGAAATCATAAAAAAACTCGTGATTTCAGCCATTTCCGGCTGTTTTCGTGGGCTATAGTCCACGGTTTTTGGGTCCTGGAAGATTGCAAAGCCACGTGACCCCCGGTACACGACTCTAGTGGCATATTAAAAACTCGCGATTTCGTACATTTCTGGCCGTTTTCGTGGGCAATAGCACACGGTTTTTGGGTCTGACGTGGATTTAAATGGTCCGGGACCCCGTCATACGATTTTTGCAAAATCATAAAAAACTCGTGATTTTAAGCATTTCTGGCCGTTTTCGTGGGCTATAGTCCACGATTTTTGGGTCCCGGGAAGATTTCAAAGCCTCGTCACCCCCGATACACGACTCTAGTGGCATCGTAAAAACTCGCGATTTCGGGCATTTCTGGCCGTTTTCGTGGGCTATAGCACACGGTTTTGGACTCCGACGTGGATTTAACTGGTCCGGGACCCCGTCACACGATTTTTGCGAAATCATAAAAAACTCGTGATTTCAGCCATTTCTGGCCGTTTTTGTGGGCTATAGTCCCCGTTTTTGGGTCCAGGGAAGATTGTAAAGCGACGTGACCCCCGGTACACGACTCTTGTGGCATATTAAAAACTCGCGATTTCGGACATTTCTGGCCGTTTTCGTAGGCAATAGCACCCGGTTTTTGGGTCTGATGTGGATTTAAATGGCCCGGGACCCCGTCACACGATTTTTGCAAATCATATAAAACTCGTGATTTCAAGCATTTCTGGCCGTTTTCGTGGGCTATAGTCCCACGGTTTTTGTGTCCCGAGAAGATTTCAAAGCCTCGTCACCCCCGGTACACGACTCTAGTGGCATTGTAAAAACTCGCGATTTCGGGCATTTCTTGCCGTTTTCGTGGGCTATAGCACACGGTTTTGGGGTCGGACGTGAATTTAAATGGTTCGGGTCCCCGTAACACAATTTTTGCGAAATCATAAAAAACTCGTGATATCAGGCATTTCTGGCCGTTTTCGTGGGCTATAGTCGACGGTTTTTGGGTCCTGGGAATATTTCAAAGTCACGTGACCCCCCCGGTACACGACTCTAGTGGCATCTCAAAAACTTGCGATTTCGGGCATTTCTGGCCGGTTTCGTGGGCTATAGCACACAATTTTGAGGTCCGACGTGGATTTAGATGGTCCAGGACCCGTCACACGATTTTCACGAAATCATAAAAAACTCGCGATTTCAGGCATTTCTGACCATTCTCTTGGGTTATAGCACACATTTTGGGGTCTGACGGGGATTTAAATGGTCCGGGACCCGTCTCACGATTTTTGCGAAATTATAAAAAACTCACGATTTCAGGCATTTCGGGCTGTTTTCGTGGGCTATAGTCCATGGTTTTTGGGTCCCGGAAAGATTTCAAAACCACGTGACCCCTAGTACACGACTCTAGTGGCATCGCAAAAACTCGCGATTTCGGGCAATTCTGGCCGTTTTCGAGGGCTATAGCACACAGTTTTGGGCTCCGGCGTGGATTTAACTGGTCCTGGACCACGTCACACGATTTTTGCAAAATCATAAAAAACTCGTGATTTCAGGCATTTCTGGCCGTTTTCGTGGGCTATAGTCCACGGTTTTTTGGGTCCCGGGAAGATTTGAAAGCCTCGTCACCCCTAATACACGACTCTAGTGGCATCGTAAAAACTCGCGATTTCGGGCAATTATGGCCGTTTTCGTGGGCTATAGCACACTGTTTTGGACTCCGACGTGGATTTAACGTGTCCGGGACCCCGTCACACGATTTTTGCGAAATCATAAAAAACTCGTGGTTTCAGGCATTTCTGGCCGTTTTCGTGGGCTATAGTCAACGGTTTTTGGGTCCCGGGAAGATTTCAAAGCCTCGTGACCCCCGGTACACGACTCTAGTGGCATCGTAAAAACTCGCGATTTCGGGCAATTCTGGCCGTTTTCGTGGGCTATAGCACACGGTTTTGGACTCCGACGTGGATTTAACTGGTCCGGGACCCCGTCACATGATATTTGCGAAATCATAAAAAAACTCGTGATTTCAGCCATTTCCGGCTGTTTTCGTGGGCTATAGTCCAGGGTTTTTGGGTCCTGGGAAGATTGCAAAGCCACGTGACCCCCGGTACACGACTCTAGTGGCATATTAAAAACTCGCGATTTCGTACATTTCTTGGCCGTTTTCGTGGGCAATAGCACACGGTTTTTGGGTCTGACGTGGATTTAAATGGTCCGGGACCCCGTCATACGATTTTTGCAAAATCATAAAAAAACTCGTGATTTTA